>CM032660.1:40654397-40666897 GCA_019095985.1 Streblospio benedicti
CTAATCACATTGAATATACATTAGCATCCTAGATTAAATAAGTTGAACTTTCACATCCATATGAATTTACTTTATACCATATGAAGCAAGTGTCAAGAATTAAATCTGTAACTTCATGAATGAGAAATACACTGAATGCTATTTTACTATGAAACAATGAGAGCAATTAGTTATTAAACATTAATAACAGTTTTGCTATCAAACATAGAACAATAAAATGCAAATTAACACTAAATTAGCACTGTCCTTTCTCTCTTTGTTCAGTTTGTTTTATCATATATTATGGCACAAAATCCTCAAGATATTTTGGTCTTATTATGCTTCGGCCACTGCGTCTTGTCTCTGCACTTATGTTTGGAGTAACTGCTGGAGTCCCTACTGTTGATGGTGAGCACGAGTCTGGTCGTTCTGCCAGCTTTCTTGGTGATGTTGGTGTGGCTGGAGACTCATTTGAACGATCAATTGTTGAAGGTTCAGGACTTGGGCTTTCCTCTATGACTGGCAATAGGTGGCGCCTATTTCTTTCATACTGCTTTCCATTTGATTGGACTACATATGAACGAGGTTTGTTACTGTGCCTGACAATCTCAGCTTCCTGGTCGTATCCTCTATCTGTCTGCATTCTCACTTTTTGTTGGTCGTTTAGTTGTTTTAGGGTTTTGCACTCTTGTCATAATGTTTCTTCTTTTGTAGTCTGGATGTTCTTCATTCATCTTCATAGAAATAGCTCATCTGCGAGGTCATCAACTTTGCGACGGCGTTGTTGATATAACTGGCTGCGCTGTTGGTTCTGACCTTTGCTGTGTGTCATTGACCATGGATAAACACATCTTAGCATAGTGATTCCATTTTTAAACATTTTGAACATTGTTGTCCAAATGCAGGGCATTCTTCCCTTTTGTGCATTTTGTTTACTTCCACACTTGTAACAACCACTTGTGGATTTTTGTTCTGGTTTTATTTGGTCGCGGCTGCTGTGATGGCTGATGCTTTCTGTTTCCTCCTTGCATTTGATCTATTGTAGTGTACAGCATGGACATCTTGCTCTGCCTTTTTTCAGATCTTTAATGTGCTTGTCAGATTGTTCATTGGCCCTACATATAGCAATAGCTCTTGCTAGGTCGAGGTCCTTTCTTTTTGAACAGTTCTTTCGGTGACACTCGTCACGACGCCACATACGATGCGGTCTCTGATGAACTCCATCTTGTAGGCTCAAATTTGCATGTTGTTGCTTTTGATCTTGACATCAGCAAGAAATGCAGAGAAACTCTCGGGATCCCCATTTTTATCATTACCTTGCTTTCTCTCAAAGAATGCATGTCTTTCCATCATGACATTTACTTTTAGAGTGCTACACTTCTTTGAATTTTTCAACAATACTTCCGGGTCATCTTTTAGTTTCAGCCGGAGTTACTACGTCACCATTGTCATTTTTAATTTCTGGGGCATAACACAAATGATTTGGCTTTCGTCCCAGCATCTTTGCTCGCGAAGTTCAATAGGGAATGAGGCTTTTTTGCTTTTGGGGACTTGCCTTGTAGGCCTGCTTCAGCATAGATTCTCCAAGCTTCCTCGAATTCCGCGAACGATTCATGAACGTTTTTGTCAAAACCATGGATCCGGACGCACTAAATTTGCTTCTGCCATCTTTTGACACCATGTAGTTTTGTCTAGGGACGAATATAAATAACGGATGGTAATGTCTTTGTATGATATTTATTGATAATTATTATTAGCACAATGATGACAATACTCATGGCGTTTCCTATCGCCACGTAAACTTCCGTATCCGCGCAACTGCGTACAATCAAAAAGAACATGAAATATTCGAAATAGTAACGTTCTACACCTGCATGAAATGAAGTTTGTTTTGTTTTCTTGCTCCCCATTGACATGATTGATGTCACGTGATTTACCACTCAGTTTGAGTGCCATAATTTGCATTCTATGCCACATAAATTCTTTTTAAACAGAGCACTGAGTAACAAACCACTAGATAAACACAGAATCAGCACTGCCCCGTCCCTGGCACAGCATGGATCTGTCACCGTAACGAATGTGAAAGGTATCCATATTTGGTCCATTACTATGCTCATGCACTGCCATTTATACGTGCTTCAATGCCAACAAATTGCAACAAACGCTGTCCCCATATGTTATCAATCGAAAAGCCATACGTCTATCTCAGTCCATAATTTATCATACCTATATGTCGTGATGGCAACATGAGAGCATGACAGTTTTGAATCTTTGTATTGTCTGAAGCAAAATGTCAAGCCCGCATTTCCACCTAAATATCAACGTGACGTTGTTGGTCTGCATTGTTATTGTCATGTCCTTGCACAATAGGACACGGAAGCACAGAGAATTCATACTTTATTTTTCACTCATTCTTTTTGTACACTATAGACCGTTGACATTTAAGTTCATTTCCCCAAGTAGCATTATTACCATATGAAACACCCTCTGACACTAAAAAGTCGAATAGCATTTTTCATAACTCTACAATCAAAACGTAACCCCGTGATTAATATATTAGTCTCCTCTTCATTTTCTCCTCTCTCATTACCTGCGTTGATATTCTTGTCGGCAATAGCATGAACAATGCTAAAAACATGTGATGAGGGTTAGGTTTTTGAAATGCCAATGGCTAAGATTAGAGTCGCAGCTGCAATAAACCTACTCTATCCCTCTAGCCGATGCCCGCCTGTCACGCAAGATGTCCCCAGTAAGTGACACTTCATTTTCCTGACCAGGGGAAAGGAGATTAGGCCGGTCATGTCACGCACAGCATCACGTGATCACTGGCAGATCCAGGGAGCACGCATTCCCCCCTTGACACCCACACATCCCAAATATAATTTTCATTGCATTTTTTCATCTTCGCGAGCTTTGAAATACACACAACTAACTCCATGGAATCCACAGATCCCCCTTTTTCTGAAAATTTGATCTGCTAGTGTGCAAATATAGAACAGGGTCGCGCAAATATAAAGGGAAAAAGTGGCACACTGTGAACACCCTACGCAACCCACACAAAAAGGCCCTTATTAGTGGCTCGTTGTCATATGATGAATGCCATTGCAGCTTGTTATGAAACCCTAAAACAAGCTAACCTTGTTTTTCATCAGTGTTTTTGCACTAATACAGGAAGATATAAATCATGGATAATGACCATACAGGGCTGAATATGACGTTATGGGGCATTAGAAATTTCGGGGGTTGCAACAAGGTTGCTCTTGTTATTGTTGCTGCTGTGCTGATGCTGTTGTTGTTGTTGTTGTTGTTGTTGTTGCTGCTTTGCTGCTGCTGCTTCTTCTTCTTCTTCTTCTTCTTCTTCTTCTTCTTCTTCTTCTTCTTCTTCTTCTTCTTCTTCTTCTTCTTCTTCTTCTTCTTCTTCTTCTTCTTCTTCTTCTTCTTCTTCTTCTTCTTCTTCTTCTTCTTCTTCTTCTTCTTCTTCTTCTTCTTCTTCTGTTGCTGCTGCTGCTGCAGCTGCTGCTGCTGCTGCTGCTGCTGCTGCTGCTGCTGTTGTTCTTCTTCATGCTGTTTCCGATGCGGTTGCTGACGCTGTTGGCGATGCAGACGTCGTTTCCACTGTATTTTTTCTATTATTAGATTAGTGCAAAGAAATCCATTGAGCAATTTATAACAGTATTGGACACTTAGACAAACTATTTTGCTCGCAACGGGCGATAACCATATCATTGTATGGGGGTCATATTGCAGAGTGGTAATGTAACATGCCAATACACATTCAGATATTAGGAAAAATACAATAAGCAAACATAATTAGCGACTGCTTTCTGTACCACGGAGCGTTCATGGTTTGGTTTGTTTGCTGAGAAACAAAGGGAGAACAGGGCCTATTCTCTTGTAACCTATACATCAATCCTGTCATAATTAATGCAGTTTTACTGTTTTCACTTAATACATGGACCTGGATTTGCAGTAAAATGTGTGTGGCTTAGTTTCCTACTCCTATTTGTAAAGGCGTAGTGATAACACTATAAAGTTAATTATATCAAATCCTTTTCTTTTTTCCAAAGTCATTCTCAACGAGGTCATAAGGTTCAGTAGAACCATAGGGATCCTACACTTATAATGAATATGTCAACCATATTTGTAGTTATGTTATGGGTTTAAAATCTACATCTACATTTTTCATATTTATAGTAGGGCTTTGGATGAAAAATTGCAGCCAAGCACCCTGTAATGTGCCTAACCATACGCACGATACTAACGCAATACCATTATATTTTACAATGCAATGAAACTGTCACGAAACTCAGAGACATGTAGTAACTGTACAACTCTTCTATGCATGAAACAGTGACATTCGCAAATCCAAAACCATAGTAAATGTGCGGGTTCTCCACTACTAAAAAGGCGTGCCTGGGAGAAAACTCATGAAAGTTGGCCACTTTATGGATAGACATTATACATGTATGGTGACGTATGATTATTGCTAGTTCTAAGTTAGCTACTTCAACTCTTGCGTAAAAGTATTGGATCCTCGAGAGTACTTTAAAGTTTGGGTAAGAATAATGAATGAGGTACATGTAACTATCTAGGCATCATAAGTCTAACTATCAGTTATGTTCCTTCCATGGTCTTTTTTTCAACCAGGTATGAACCAAGCACTGCAAAAGGAGAAAACAAAAATATATATGTCAACCATGCAAGCTATAAATCTATCGTCCTTCGAAGTCCTCGCCCCACCCATCAGAGATGAAGCAAGGTAGCCACTCAAGAAAGTAACTATTCTCTTTACACACAAATCCTGCAGGATTATCAACTGTATAGCGATAATAATCCACGACACTGGAGTATTCAATTAAGAACAATGCGCATTAGCGAGGTAGCGGAGTGGCTGGGGACGGGGGCGGGGGCGGAGAGCCAATAAGGGCCTGATTGCGGCGACGCTGCCATCCAGCAGACGAGAATGGCACGTACTTCACGCCATGCGCTCGTCGTCTGCTACATGTATACTGGGTGATTATTTTGCTGTTTGCTGTAAGTGTGTGGTTTCTAATTCAGTGTCTAACAAGACGGTAGCGGTTTGGACCACTGGCAGATCCAGATTTTCGTAAAGTGGAAAGGGGGTGAGGCGGATCGGTATAGATTTCATGGGTGTCGTATGTCCGAAGGCTAGCGGAGATGCCAAAACCCCAGGAAAATGATATCTTTATGCCAAGATTTGGGCACACACCCAGTGCCATCGTATTGCTTTGAGCTCCAATGCTGGGCTATTTCTGTTGTGCGTGTAGTATTATTATATGTGCTGTATCAATATTTACTGTACGTTTCTTGGTACTCCATATTGGCTGTTTTGTAGTGGTGGTTCAGGTTGGAATTCGGTGCATCTGCTCCTAACATCTGGTCTAACATTGGCTTGTAGATTCATATTCGGTGTACATGTCATGCAACAATTGAATCGGGGGATTTGTGCAAGTATACACCACGTAGACCTACGTCTATAAGATTCGACATTAGAATTCAAACATTACATTCAGTAGAATATCTTATTTATGCTGTATACATGGAATGGTAATTTGGACTAAATTCATCCTATTAGTCTTCTAATGTATACAGCCTCCAATTTGACGCTATTCCGGAAGCAACCCAACGTCACAGGATGCGACCTTGTTCCCAACATTAATTCAATTTCACATGTCACAAGGCCCAGGTCCGGGGAACAAGGGGCACGGAATACCACCATTAGATGGTAGTTCATGCGTATAACCACATTAAGTGTATATCAATTGACAATTCGTGGCAATGTGGATGTCCCTCTCACTAGACCTGATATGCTGTGTATAGATATGTCTTCCGGTATGTGCAGACTTTATTACCCAGTCTAATAATCAACCAGAGTATTAAGCTCTGTCAAGTACTGCATGCTGCGACTGCCACACGCCAAATTGTCACTCGTATATTTCGCTACTATGGTTAACGTACATGCCATGCATGTGTAACGTAGCAGCGTGAAGCTTCATCCTCATCTTGTCAGCATCATTCAAAGCATACAGAACCTACTGGGCTGAGACATACTATACCGTTTGACACATCTACCAAAATAATTCTCCTATAATTCGGACATACAAGTAATTGAAAATCACCACTCACCGGAATGTGGCAATATAAATGGAAAACTTTTGAAACCCAATGAAAGCGCCAGAAGAATATTAGTCCCGTTGTCAATCATGTTTGTAACTGGAGCCTAATATCTCAAACTACATTTTGCAAGCTCTCTGATTGGTTGTCAGTTCTTTTTCTAGCTAATTGTAAAGTCGTCTGCTGTGACTGGTTCTGAGAAAAAAAAGAGAAATGTCCCGAGATAATGCCGCTTTCAACCCACGGCTAGATGTTGTAGGACTGCTCATAGAAAGTATTAGTGGGAAAGACATTACCTTGGAAACTACAAGACATATTGCTGATTCATACCAAGTCACGAACTTTCTGTACCAAGTTTTCCTTTCACAAGATGCAATTACCCTCCGTATCTGTCATATCTCTCCAAAGAACACGAAACTTTCATGGCTTAAAAGGGGCTTATGTTTGCCGGAAACCCCTTCTTTTAATCAACACATAGTAGTGTGGGCTTGTGAGGGCTCGCTCCTCTATGCTATCTCACTTCATATTTAATCTTACCTTTCTAGTCAGATGGTTTATGGCAATGTTGGGATTAGCTACATTAGACTGCAAGAACAAACTGAGCATGCTGCAGTGTCTTAATTGGCTATTTTAGAGGTAGATGTAGAATTTTCATTTTGAATACCAATTCATTTTTCATTTTGAATACCAATTAGGCCTGTATATTACATTCAGATCCAAAATTGTTGGGAAAGGGAAAGATGGGGTGGGAGGTGTGTGTGTGTGTGTGGGGGGGGGCGGGGGGGGGCAGTGTGGGAATCTAATGGGTTTCGTACGCGCGATCAATACAATGAAATTGAAAAAAAAGTAATATTTCTCTTCCACCATTCTCATAACCATTGCACCTCCAGAGAGGTGAGAGAAAATTGTTTGCTATTGAACTCACAGTCACTGTGCACGAAACATACTATTGTCTACACGTCATTTAAAACCCTAATTCTACCATGCCATTTGAAAGTAGCACATTCCTAAGACATTGATGTCAAAAACTCCACTAATGCCTGTCTAATGTGGCCCTCACATCTCTGCGTGTGACATCCCACGTGGTCTTTGATGCTTAAAAGCCCGTCAGAACTTGGCTGTCACGCACACACGCACAACCCGCTCTATACCTTTCAGAACCAAGCGCTTGTCAAAAACACATCAAGTGATGAACTCAGAGGAAGGGTCACGACAGTGCAGCGGAATTATACATGTGCCGTGAAAAGAGGTTTTACACTTCCTGGAGATGTGGATGAGGCTGTTAAATGTTTTTTGTTTTTGAAATGATTTATGATTTGTTTTGTTTGACTTTGTGAATATGTAAATACTAGCTGTTTGCCGCTGAGTCTATATATAATATATAATGTGCCTTGCCACTCTAGATTTGTGTTACACCTACACACATGTAGGTAATGAGAAGGAAGGTTGAGACCTTACGAAATGGAGGCCCCCCCCCCATTTCACTCTGTGTAACTCCGAAAAGCATACCGTTGCTGTATTTTGGTGCCGATTAGCGGATCAGTAATCCATAATAGAAGCACACTTACAATGTAAGGTGAAAAACACAAATCAGCCCAAAACGACTAGAATTGCCACATTCCCTATCGAAACATCAAATTCTCTCTACATTTGAGGCCAGATCACCCACGATCGCGCCCCAATATGACACATCTGGCGTTATTTGGACCATCTAGATCTAACATCGCCTACATGAAATCATGTGTGCTTTTGGTGATGTTAGTTTAGTTTTTTCCTTTTTTCTTTTTTATTATGGGTGGGGGTTAGGGGGGTGGGGGCGCACACATTTTCATCTAAATCTTAAGCTCTATCATATACACGATAGCGCGTAATATTTCACTCAACAGTCGTCTTATATTGTGTCCCTAATCCCGCCCGTATGCGTACGCGTGAAAAGGCGCCATTGAAGCCGGCTTTAGCTTTACGCACGTAATTACTAGCTCCTCAAAGGGACTTGTCAGCCAGAAGAGCGGTAATCTTCTCCCACTCGCTGCCTGTGTGACTGTCACCTCAGCCACGTTAAAGCACACAGCTACTTTACTTGCAGCTCGTATTACCTGCTTTTTAATAACGTCTTCTATTAAAGCTAAAAAAGAGTCCATATGATGTTACATATGTAATAAGAATAGGATTACGCACATATATTCTATGTGATAGTGAGCTACGTGAAAAGTGTGAAAGAGAAAACAAATATCTCATTATCATAGTGAATGCAGAATTATCTAAAGGTGGCAAAGAAGTGGCTTTGAGTAGTAATGTACATTAACTGTACATATAGTAGACTGAGAGTATTTTTCAGATCGTGAATTAGATTACCACAAAAAGAAAAGAAAAGGACAATGACAAAGGTTAATGGTACCAAACACATACATGCCAATCAAATTTCTTCATGCGTCATTGCCTTTGGCTGGATTGGTTTAATGTTTTTCATCCTTACTACACCCACTTCTATTCCATCTTTACAGCGGGTCTCACATAAGTCGTATACGTGTATATTTTATTTGAAGTTCAATTTATATATGTATACAAGAAGATATTAGGTGCGAAATGTGAATAATGCTAATTTTGTTCATTATATAAGTCAAGAACCCAGCTGTAAATGTAAGTGAAGCATCCCCATGTTTGCTTGCAGGCATATTCTTATTTGGACTATGGTTTGTAGCCACGTGATGCTTATTTCACGAGTGTGCTACAGCTGTTCATATTAACCTCCGATTGGCTTAAGCTTTGTCATGTGAATCCCTAATAACCATAGCTTACAGTCATACGTTTTGAATTACCCAATCACATGCAATAGACGGTTCTGTTGGTGATAACAATCTGCAATTCTGATATATATATCCTCTATCCTCTAGTATATTGATAACACTAGCATTATTTTGTATCACTTAGAATAGAACACATCTATTACATGAAATGAACTTTACATCCTGTTGAGTCGAACATAACTGGTAAACTGGTAAGCAGGCAAACCACACTAGAGGCACCTGACAGTTAATCCATGTTTAATTACAGGTATTGACAATCTTTCTCAATATAAAACCATTCCTCATTGTGGACGTATCTTGATGAAATGTTACATAAGAGCGCTAATAATTGATTCCATTGCTATAAATGTGAGTATTTGTCGACAGTTAATTGATAAAACGTTGCTCAATGTTGAGAGTTATAATTACACCGGCGTATTTAATATCTAGCACACCGTTTTGAATAATCCTTGATGACCTCTCAAAAGTGACTGCAGTTTACATTCAAGCGATGAGCTGCCAACTATGATTATTTTCATTGTTGTTGGTATTCTGATAGCTGCAGACTATTTCCAATGCCTATTTGGATAATGGAATGTTATTTTTCAATGTACAGATTCCACCGAGCCATGCGTCTTATGTAATCAGTGGGCACAGCAGACAGAGTAAATAGTCGTCTGTCATAATCCATAACGACCAAATATGCAGTGTTTGTCACCCAGAGAACATTTTTTACATGTATCACTATGCCGTTTGCCCTCGAATGCCAATATTATTGGTCGTTATTGCCTCGTCGTCATCAATGCCACTTTCTTCAAAATTTGCTCTGAAATCCCACTCTGCCGCCATCGGATCAATTCTGGGATAATCCTTTAATCCTGACACTGCTGTAAATAGTCTGTAAGAGTGGGAGAAACAATTCTGAGTTTCAGAGAAAACGGGCGAGAGATTTACAAGTTTGTTTGTTTTGTTCATGATTTGTTGCACTTTATATACACCTACAGTAGAACCTCCAATTAAGACCACCTCTATAATAAGACCATTTTTCACAATCCCAAACCTTCATAAAGCTACCAAAATGAACCTCTCTCTATTGGAACTACCTAACACTGGTCCCAAAGGTGGTCCTAGTAGAGAGGTTCTACAGTACTTTGTATTCATACTTCATCAAGCTACAGTAAATCCTAGTGGTGCGCGTTTTGGGAGACGAGACTTGAATGGATCCACCCACCCACACTCTCAGGAGTTTGTTTGCCTCTTTCAGTAGCGGTGATTACTGATTAGCACCAGTATGGCGTGTTTATTGTAGGCCTAGATACTGTGAATTGTAATGCAGTTGCCTTTTTTTGTAGAAAAATACAACTGGATAAGTTCACATAATGTTATACATGTACATTTGTTTTGTCATGCATGGAGTTTGTGTAAAACCTGTGTGCAAAACACGTGTCTATTAGGACACTTGTAGGGTGGGAAAGAATCTACTGTAATCTGCAGAAACATCATTCAAACTATCTTTCTTTAAAAACACAATAAAATACACAAAAACACACAACATAAGAGACCGCCATTGCTATTTTCAGTCGACTGACTTGATTTAGAGGATAGAAACAAATGGGAGTAACAACATTTCATTGGATTGTTTACAATACTGCCTACAAAAGTGGATCTTTCTCTGCTGTCTGTCTTGTGGAATCGTGCGGCCTCCTATGGAGTGTCTATATAACCATGTACAATAACCACCAGGGTGTATGATTTATTTCCATATCATGGCACTCAAATTGATTTGTATTATTTGACTTTGATAGAAATCGTAATAAGATTGGGTGATTGGCCAAGGATTGGACTATCCCTGAAACACTTGGTGCAAATGAATTTTCATTTGGCAAAACAAGCAAGATTAGAGGCATTATGGAAATAATCAAATAGATTTAATGAGATTATTCAAATACCAATGACGTTCAAATTGGCGGTGGCTCATATGATTAAAGCTTGGATGGAAATATGACTTTCTAGACGTAGGAAATGCGTTGGAGGAAACCGTCATTGAATGTCAAAAGATGGCTCCTTCTTGAGGAAGAAGTCACGTGATTGCCACGTGATGACATTGACGTAGCTGAATATAGGCCTAGATGTCGTGAGATGACGTACACCGGAAGCAACGATCAAGGAAGGGTAAATTGCGGGCACTTTACTTACAAAAACAGGCTCGATGTCAGTTTTAAGCAAGCGATGTGGCCAAGAACACTTCAACGAATTGAACATACATTTCATAATACACTTTAATTAACAACTGTAGAATTCATAACTAACGTTATAGCGTAATACGAAGAAAAAATATACAAATGACATAAATATGATGATGTTAATTAAGTGTATGCAAATGATTAAATTTGCATAAATTATAGCATGAAAATTATATTCTACATGCTACAGAATATTACCAGTTTTATTTTGGTGCATCCTACAAAATATTTGTTAAGTGCAAATGTAAGTTATTATACTGAGCAGATTTTCGCTTTTTGTGTAGTTAGCATATGGAAACCAGCCGATTTCACTACTTTTGCAGAGTCGCCATGAAAAAGAATCTCATGAAATAACAAATAGTCAAGTATTAATTCCCTAAAAAAGTTGACATTAACATATAATGGGATAATGACTCTTCCCCACCTCATGATTGATGGAGTAGATCCAAGCCTCTTCCCTGAGCAGTTCCTTGGCAAATTGTGAACGAATCAATTTATACTAACTAATCTTTCGACTTTCTCACCCCGTGGCCATTTTGTATGTGACTAAGGTTACTGCAACAACCCCCGTGGAGCTGCTAACTGTATATAGGCATTTCTATAAACAAAAACAATGGATCCAACGTGTCTATTATGTTAATTTATATACAATAGAAAAGTACGGGCACACACAGGTGACTGACGGTCCCACAACTCAGTAATATGTACACCATGGTAGGTTTTATAATTTACATATATACTTTATTATAGTCGATGTTCATTATCAGTGATTATCACGTTTACTAGTGTCATTGATTGGAGGCGTGAGATATGACGATGTATGTACACCATGTATTACCAAAATGTTGCTACCCCAAATGTCAATGGGGGTAAATCAGGCCTGAAGCCAGGAAGTGAGTATTGCAACTTGCTGCTTTTTGCCCATTATATTTAATGGGGCTATCGAGGTATTAGTTTAGCACTCACTTGAATTTGTATAACCCGATTAACCGTGAATGTGCTTTGCTTGTAGCATGACACGGCCCACTTAACTTCTCTGTGTATCAGACACATTCTAAACTGATAAAAATCTGTGATTCTACAGTCAAATATGGTCTAATAAATGAAATGATTAGGTTGGACAAAATTGTTGGCAAAGGTTTAATTACTGAAATGGAATCACTGGTGGGTGTTCTTTCGAGGAAAAAAGGCTTGCACTGTGGAAGCTTTCAAAATGGCCGCCAAAATGGCCACCATCATGATTTTACAAACTATCAGAACATCGGTACTGATCATGGTGTAATATTATATAATATATCATATCTAACTATATTTAACATGCTGAGGTCATTTATGATGTCTCCAGTATTTCTGTTCG
>CM032660.1:40671897-40699634 GCA_019095985.1 Streblospio benedicti
ATTGGACCTATTTATCGATCTCAATGCATGGAAAAACACCTCAGAAATTACACCAATGCCGGAATTCAAAGAGGATGTTACAATTCGTGAGTCACCCTTTGCTTTCAGTGGAGTAGGCTACTTACCACCAGGGAGCAGTGCCAGTGACACCTCGCCATTTCCCAAGCTCAACGAGATGTCACTGCCACGCGCTGCGCTCTCCAAACTGAAGCAGCGTTACGGTGCCAACACTGGTGGTGGCGGCGATTCCATGAACCCTGCTGTGACCTCACCCCAGCATGTAGTGTGTGCGGCTGGAGATGGAGCAGGCAGTGGTGGCGGAAGGAAGGTGGACAGCACCGTGAGTGATGATAAGGGACGAAACCTTCCCATTGCTGATTATTTCCAGGATGCTGAAGATGATGTTGAACAGAAAGAGACCAATAATATTGATGAAGAGAAACCAGAAGCGATGGGCACTGTGGTCGTGAGGAACATCCCCACCAACAATGAGAATAAGGAGCGGATCTATAACATTGCTCAAACGTTTGGAGGCATCGACTCATACAAAACACAGGAGAAGGACTTTGATATGCTGGAAGTAAGAGTGAAATACAAGAAGATGTCAGCTGCCCAACTAATGGCAGACTGCTTGGATGGTCAGGACGGACTATTTGCGGACTATACCCTTGAGGCGATGGTAGTATGAGAGATATTTTTGTAGATAGACCATCAATATGTGCAGGGAATGCAGGAGTATTCAAGGTTTATAGAACTTCTTTCAAAATTGTCCAATGCCTCACGGTTTACTCACAGTCGCTCGCACAAATTTCCACATGCTAGATTTGGCTCATTTCTAGTGCACAAAACTGATGTAAACTCAATGAAGTCTAGATTTAAAGTCAATATTATCCACATGAATAAGAAATATGGTCTTTAAACTACATTCATGTAAAGTGGAATGCATATTGTGGATCTAGTTTTTTAGTTATAGCCGAATCTTTGGCAAATTTTGTCCAGAGCTAAGATCACAGTAAAATCAGAGGCATAATTTTTCTGGCAAAAAGGTTGCATGTGGTAAAAACTGAGGAAATCTGTTTACAAATGCAATGTTTACATGCTCTACATATAACTATGTGTATTAACAATAGTAGGTATACATTTAATAGAAAAATTGTCAATAGTGTAAATATTAATTGCTTTCTTTTACGGCTGTATTCTTTTAATAAGATGAAAAGTTTTTGTTCTAAAGTCTAATTTTGATCTCAATTTTTTTTTTAAAATGAAGGGGATTGTAATATCATTTAATTCATGTTTTACCTCTGTATTTAAGATGAAAAGTTTTCGTTCTAAAGTTTAATTTTGATCTCAATGTTTTCAAAAAATGAAGGCGATTGTAATATCATTTAATTCATGCTGATTGTTATTTTGATTGTCATTTTGAAGGTCATTTTGATTGACTGATGTTAATGGCAAATTTGGTCTGCATGTAGATCTTCTTCTTTTAGGTTGATGTAAGGAGAGTTTGGTTTTCTATCTAAAAGATAAGAAGAAAAATATTGACTTTATATGAAAACAGCAAACAATATATTTATTAAATCTTTTTCTATTAAATGTATACCTACTATTGTTTAATCACATAGTTATATGTAGAGCATGTAAACATTCCATTTGTAAGCAGATTTACTTAGTTTTTACCGCATCCAGCCTTTTTGCCAGAAAAATTATGCCTCTGATTTTACTGTGATCTTAGCTCTGGACAAAATTTGCCAAAGATTTGGCCATAACTAAAAAACTAGATCTACAATATGCATACCACTTGACATGGATGTAGTTTGATTACCATATTTCTTATTTATGTGATAATATTGACTCTAAATGTAGACTTCATTGAGTTTACTTCAGTTTTGTGCACTAGAAATGAGCTAAATCTAGCATGTAGAAATTTGTGCGAGCGACTGTGAGTAAACCGTGAGGCGTAGGACAATTTTGAAAGAAGTTCTATAAACCTTGAATACCCTCGCATTCCCTGCACATACTTAGAAATATGTATTACCTTTTTTTACTGCCACTTTTGTCCATTTTTGATGATGTAAATACTTCAAAATTTGATCTCTCACCCATTGCTCAGTTTTTACCGCGTGCCACCTCAGTTTTTACTGTGTTTCACCAGAAACCCTCAGTTTTATCCGTGACAGTCTACCCACAGTGATTTTGGAAGAAAAACTATAAATATGATTCTGCGATCAATCATCTTAGTAGTTAAATCATTTAAGTATTATGATATTTTCTAATGTTTAATAATTGTATATTTATTACCTTTGATGAATTACATAGAATTTTTAAACCAATATATACTTTTGCCAATATTGTGCAAAGATGACAAATGAAGTAATGGTAATTTGTTTCAAATATCCTATGCATTGTCAATTAATGAATGTGTTTTATCCTTTATTTTCAAAAAAAGTTTTTTAAAATATTTTTTAAGCACAAAATGTTCAGAAATATAGGCATATCTTTAGGTACATAAATAGAAACAGTCAGCCACATGTCACTTCTGTAAATTCTGCGGTTCTAACATAGATTATTCATCAACGTTACCCCAGCCTTCTTATTTCATTTTGTGACCTTGTATTCAAGCAATTGATGAAAATTTTCTAACATCCAGATTTGAGATTGTGTTTTCATCTGTCATGAACGATATTACAATAGGTACACGATTTTACCATAATCCAATGTCATCCATTTTTAAAGTGTTGACACAACAAAAAGATGTTTATTCCATCGATTGGATTATAACTGTATCTATCACTTTTTTTATAAATGTTAATTCAACAGAAAACTATTTATGCAATTTCTTGAAATCTTTAGATATTATGAAAATAGTAGGCAGTATGTACAGTCACTGCAGTGAAACCTGTCTATGTAGGCATCTCTATATTTAGGAGACCCATATTGTATGGACACATTCCTCTTCTCCAATTACTTCAATGCCATATTGAAAACCTCTCTGTTCAGGACATCTGCCTTTCATGGACGATTTTCATTTTTTTTACAAAGGTCGCCACATGGGATACGTTCTACTGTATTTCATTGTACTACTTAATGGCTTTAATAATCCACCCAGTCTATTTCACTTGAATAATACAGAGAAACCACAATAATAGGAAATTTATTGAAATGGCGTACTTCCTCCAAAATCTAAATATATAAAGACAGACGACAAAGATTATAAACGACACTACTCATTTAAGATAAAAAAGAAATCTGCAATTTCTACAAAATGTAATGTTAAAAGTAACACTAAACACCTTCGAATAGGGGAATGACTGTATTCCAAGAGTGCAGTGAGGCATTAATAAAGTCTAATGGGAGTCAACCAACATTTCAATGAATCACATATTGGTTTATCTGATGATCTGTAGGGTTGGATAATTATCATCCTCCATTTTTTTATTGCTCTTTACATACTAAACAAAGTTAAAGTTATGTGCTTGTTCCTTGAATCAACTTAAATTTGTTATATTCTTTGATCAATGTGATCATCCTCCCGAGGCTACTGGAAAGTAGAAGCATTCGTCCGTCCTGCTGAAAGAGGACGTTATGATTCCATGTTGGAGGTTGCAATGTGATGTGATGTTTTCTGGAGCCAAAAGGCTACCAAAAGTAGTCCGGAGTCTCCTTCATGAATACTCAAATACATAATGAACTACTAATGAGCTGTGGAAAGGTAGTTCAGTGTATGTACCTAAACATGTGGTCATTATTTCACAAAAAATGCCTTTTAAAACATTTTTAAAAATTCACTTCTGAAGAAAATTGAGAAAAATTCTTAAATCATGTTATACCAATGTTTATGAAAATCATCTATATCAACTAAAAATTAGAAAAAGTAAAAAAAATATCTGGGCTTCCCCCTTAATGAAAACCGTGATCGTATTTTCTTCGTGAAAGAATGGTATTTGACCACTCGATTGTTGTGTCAATCGTGAAACGGAGCGTGCTACCCTCTGATTTACCCGAATGAAGTGCTGTTATCGATCGTTATCATGGTTATTGATACAGCATTTTGTATTTATTGTTCAACCCCATGTGAATAATTCACTTTCATACACACAGTCATCCATTGCCGACCTGAGATTTTTCCCCAAGCATATTTTGTCTTGCCAAAACAAGCCTTTTAACGACGACCTCAAGCTTAATGAATCCTCACGACGCCAGTAAGATGGGGTTGAATAGAAAAAACTCATTCTTGTCAATTTGTCTTTTCTTGGAGCCAACAACCTCTACACAGCTGCTTCTCAATAATCAACATGCACTGTATCTAAGCGTGAAAAAAGCACTGATTTCATTGGCGTAACAGAACGCCGAGGCAGCGTTTTTGTATCGCTTACAATCTTATACAATTGTTTATTTGTATACACTATAGTCTTATGAAACTGTGAAACCATGTCGCGTCGAATCTATTTTCTGCAACACATAAGGAACAAATTATCTATACTGTGCAGTATAAATTCGATCATTTACAATCCATCTATAATCTACCTGCAATAATTCCACAACCCTGACTCAACCCTCATTGTAGAAATAAAGCCTGCACAAGTTACAAGTCAAAATACACATTGTGACATACATTGGTTGATATTGCTACATATTTAGCAAATCAATTCTACAACATTCATCATACATTAACATATAGGTAATAGGTAGCAACGAGGTTTATTACAAGTGGATTCCGTAAAAAGCGTTTACAGCTACAGAACATGCCACATGAATTAACAGTGAAACCACTCAAAATGAGCCCGTCTTTTTAGCAATAAACCTTCATCACACAAGTGATCAAGTCACGGAAGAGGAGACAGCGCTGCAATACACAAGCAAGGGCGACATTCTATATATATTTATATGCTTTACACATTTATCCTATATACTTGTGTATAATTGATTGATGTATGAAGGATGTCCTGTACATTTAAGTGGCCCCTTTCCCAGCCAGATACACATTAGCGGTAGGACAATGCCAATTCATGTACAGGAAGTGCAGTAGTTTATACCAGTGCAAGCAATTCGTGAAACACGCAAATGGCTATGCTTAACGTACTTGTATTACATAATTTTGAGGACCGAATTTCACACATACGAATGTGTGTACGAAGAGTAGAAATGCAAATGCATCTATAAAGACAGAGATTTGACCACAAATTAACTACACTGCGTATGTACCCAATATAGCCCTTCACAAGTGATTGTCACCTGAAAGTTGCCAATTGTGTTATTCAGTGGTTGTGACTCTCACTACGTAGACCAATTACACCGCATTCCTCAATATTCGAGGGCATATATCGCATAACTCCAATGTAATAAGTTTTCCCCCGGCCCACACCGAGGACTCAAGCCTTCTTCCCTGCAAATAGCACATTTTTCGGCTTGTTAGCTAAGAGTCCCCAGCTATCAAAGAGTTTTCAAGCCAAGAAAAGGAAAGCATTTCAACAACACCCATCCATCTTATCTTCCCCGCCACAGGCTCAACAACCACAAGCAAATTCTTACCCAGAGTGAGTATTTTGCATTCAGGTGATGATATAAATTGCCTAAGCATCAATTGGCGACTAGATTCCATTACCGTCGCATTCACCTCCAGTCAAATTCCAATTACCAGTTGACAATGAAAAATGGTCATACTATTTTCAAATCAGTGTTTTGTTCCCAGGAGAAATTAACCCATCTTCCAGTAGAAATCTGTACAGAATATATATAAACTACGTATTCGTTTGCATTCAGTTCCTTGTATTTAGTTCAATACCAATGGATGAATAATGCGTGTATAATGTAACAATGAACTCTTCTCAGTTTTTGATCCACAATAATAAAAATGACTACCCTTTTTAACAAAAAATACAAACACGTTTAGTTAGAACATACTATAATAGAATATGGGCCATTAATTATAAAGTAATTTGGTAGCTTATCATAAACAACAAATTAGTATGATGTAGAAATATCAACCTCCAAAAGAGAACCCAAATGGGATTGCTCAGCAAATAAAAGTGTGTCGCTGCTAGAAAAAAAAAACACTACAGGAAAATTAACATAATGCCACCAAATTGCTTCAGTGGAATCTAATTCTACAACAGCTTTTATTTCATCAACCTAATAAGAAAGCTAAGTAAATGAAATTTGTTTAAAAATGTTTGCCATGTAGATATCTATGTTGTTGATGCAGAATGGTAGACAAGGACAGGCGGGCATGGTGGTTTGAATGACAGGGACAATGGGCTGATAGGGTGACCAGGGCCGTAGCTACGTATGAGGCAGGGGAGGCAACTGCCCCATCTGTTTTAAGAGGACTTTTATTGTTAAACCCTGAATGAAACTGAGTGTTAACAAATCATTTTTATGCTTCAAACATTACATGTTTACGTCACATAGATCAAACTCGTTACAAATTTGAAAAGCATCTGTATCCATACATTGTACTTGTCAAACTTACTCTTTCATTTTGAACATAGGAAATTTTGGCTTCCATAATCAATAACTTTGTTTCATTTCGGATCGTCATAAGCTATGAAAAGAGGTCTAAATAAAAAAGAAGTAAATATTAAGGGAGGGGACATTGCCCCCATTCCCCCCCTAGAAAAATGCCTGTCTATGGCAGTTGCCAGCACCGTCGCCCAACATATTTGCCTCCTATGTTTTGCAATCCTGGCTACAACCCTGGTGACTTCCTGGATTACATATCGCCAATCCTGCACGGGAGGGCAAGCTGTGTACAAGCAAGCTGTGTAAATCCCTCTTTTTCCTTTTTCCCAATCCCACAATTTTCAGCCTTTTCCACCGCCCACATTTTCTTTGAAATTCCACATAATTCTTGTCTCCTCACATCACCTTTTTTGCAGCATTTTCCCTCACTTCCCACTGGATTATCATCCCCATTGTCCATTAATGTCTATGGGAAAATATGCAATTGTTTCTGACTTGCTCACTCATAGCATACATTAGTTCATTTACCAAGTCTGTTTCATACAAGAAGGCACAGGATGGGTGTCCCTTATCTAAAACAGTAGTGCAGTCTATAATTAAATGTCGTATACCTACAAATGAAATGAGAAACGTTCAAGTGAACCAAATATAAACGTTCTTAAGAATTCAAACGAAATTATTATGTTCTTTGTTTGCTTTGAATTAACACACAGAATTTATAAAGTACGTTCTATGCAAGGACTCCAAATAATTATTGCTAATAAGAGCAGATTGCCCCAGTGCCGTGCTTAATGGAGATCAAGGCAGTTTTAAAGCTGTACATGCGTCCCCATGAATTATGCATGCAATTAAGTACAGCAATTGTAACTTTATTGCGTCTGCAACCATAACTGCTGCCTTACATTTGGACTACGACTGCAATACACAATGTCATAATAATCTTTCCCTTATTATACAATAGATATTGTGTAACGTAAGTCATGTGCTCGTATGCTAGAAGTAGCCAGGTAGAATTACTCCCCATTTAAACCATAAAATCACCAATCTTATTCAGTAATCATAGTGCTTATATTTCATTGATGTGCAAAACAAGTGAAAATATATGGTTACTCTCGAAAACATTATCGTAATTGTCCAAATGAATGTAAATGTAAATGTGGTGGTTTAGACTTTATAGTGCTGATCCAAGTCTTGCTCTCACGACTTTGCAATTTACACCAGGTCATTGGCCCACTTATTGATCACCAATTGATTATTTCTCCTATGCTTGCATCGGCAGCACATTCAGCGCACAATTCTAATCACTCACACAATCACTCACTCACTCTTTCAACCCAATGACCTGTACCTAATTAACGTGTAGGTGCCACGGAGCAGTGTGCAACTGCTTTAGGGATGAGTTTTTAGGAATGAAGATGCTGATTTATTACGTTAGTTCTACCCACTTACCACTATATATTCCGCGAATCCATATAAAACGTAGACAGACATATATCCTCAAAACAATGTTCCTTGAATGACTAGCAAAGACAAACTGAACAGTGAACAATGTCTATTCATCAAAGTGACGATACTTGTAAATCTAATGTTTAAGAACATACAAATTGCGATATGCATACTTTTGGAAACGCGCTTGCTTAATTAATGTCCGAATCCTGCCAGAATGAGCTGTATATATGTATGTAATTAATCACAGCAATAACAGCGAGGGCTCCGTTAAGCCACTATCCCTATCCATGTATCTGGTCAACTATACATGATGGATTAAAGCTCTTCAAATCATAACTAAAATGTTTACTTTCTATGTTTTGACCAGAGTACGTTTCATACGAGCAATATTATAGCTTCACGACGACTTTCCCACTCCACACAATGCACTATTAAGAATTGTGCAGTGGACCTTTGTATATGACAGCCAATGCGATGGATACAAACGCGAGATAGAGGCAATTTTGTTGCATTTAGACGCTCTAAATACGTGCAATTTTACGATTAACATGGGTGTTCAAACCCAAATGTATGCCCCCCAAAAAAAACAAAAAAAAAACAAAAAAAAACACACAAAACACAAAAAGACAAAAAAAACAATAAACAAATAAATAAATAGATAAAAAACAAAAAATAAAAATGAATAAAAAAATAGCTGATTTGAATGCTCCATTACGTTTTTAATGGTTTACAAACCGTAAATGATTGTCTGGCTGTTGAGGCAGACACCAAGAATTCGTAACTACATGAAATGATGTCATACACACAAAACAATATCACACTTCACTCAACCCAAGACTAAAAGATGCACGATTAGATACTTAAACATTGACTTCAAACAAAAACATAGGTGCGGTCTCCCGTTATATACACACAGACAACAATTGTATCATCCAAGTCCGTGTGCATAGTAATCAGACCCATGCTAATGGTGGTATGGGTGTATATAATGATTGTGATAAATATGTATAATGTTAGCACATGCCAAGTGTTATGGTAAAGGTTGATTAGGTGCAGCCTCTTGGAATGAATGATTGATTATAAATAAAAGCTGTCTGTGCCATATCATTACATGGTTATACAATGTAGGTCCTTGTTTACAACGTATTAGTGCAGATGTATTTTCAACCTGTGTGCGACATTAAGGGCCGGCCAGTGATTGTGTATTAGGTGGGTATTGAGAGGGGTTTGTTTACTCATCCATAGTCAAACTTATATGCAAATGTGCTTTATTCTCACTGTTTATAAACGTTTGTTTTCCTAACTCCTTGGTTTTCGACGTGTGCGTGTGTGTGTACAGATGGGTGAGGGTGGTGTACATGAAAACAGAAACACAAACTTAACTGGACATTTAGTGTTAAGTATTGATAGATTGGGAAAGAAATTATCGTCTGTGGGCACAGTGTAGACCTACATTAGGCGTGGTACACACGTATTGAACAAATTAACAAACACCAAGCACGGCAGTCAAAATGCAATGCATTTTAAGAATCATAACTCCGAAAAGAAAACCAATATACAAGGCAAATTATCTCTAATTATTTCGAATGGTGTATAGTTATGTAACAGGTGAAAATTCATAAGCACCGTCGCACAAAATGCTTAAATTGGCTGTTTGACTGCAATAAATAGTGCCTATGTATATGGTGAGATGCCGGAACCTGTGACCTCCATCCACTAGTAGTAAGTATCAGCTACACACCTCATGAGTTCGGATCACCCAGGTAGTTACAATCATGATAAGCAGCATCAATAGAAGTGGAATGGAGGTACATATACTATGTTTACTACACAAACACTATTCTAATTCATAATATATGTAAGAATGGTTGTTGTATAGTATATATATGTACCTAGATCCCCTCTTTCTAAAACTGATGGGCAAGAATAGAGTAGAAAGTGAATATCTTCACGAAGTCTCTCATTACGAGAACGGATACAGCGTTAGTTATATCAGCCCATCTGTGCAGCTGACTTAATAAGTAATTATTAGGAAGATAATGTGATCTAAAATTTGTAGGGGCGTCGTTTCTGTTGCGGAAGCTCACTCCTTGATTTGCGAATATAACTATGCATAGATTTTACTGAGAGCTGAACAAATAGTTATTATAATATAATTTAACTCACGTGGGCCTATATGTAAAAGTGATAGTCAATGAATCCGTAATTTCTCCATTATCCTGGTTCATCAACACCTAATATGAAATAAGCAGACGCCGAAGTGCATATTCATAGTTATCAATTATTCAGAAATAACTAATCCTCCTTGACTTTTGAGGTTAGGTCATATAGAGCCATACATGCATCATACTAAATATTATGCAACTCCAATTGGAACATTCCAGAGAATCCAGACTAGACCGCAAAACTGCCATACAATGTATGTTCACAATGGAACAGTAATGTTACGCAAGAAGTGCAGGTTTCTAATCTACAAAGCCATAAGTTTATGAACACACACATATGTAAACAATATGCTTGATCCTTCTTAATATCTATGATCCAACTCACGGGAATCAATCATATCATATTTTCTCAAACATGGCACTATATTGTCATAATGCAATAGTCAGGAAGACGAAATATGAAGGAGTCTAAATTAAGCTAACAAACACAAGTCATAAAAATACCACTGTCTTCAGAGTTGGGATATCATTCTTTGTTTAGCATACCAATGCAGGTACGAATGATCAGTAGCTTATCCATGTAAACCAACAATATACATCACGTATAAAAATATACCATTACAAAATAATAATACTTAATAATATAATGCGCGATGTCTTTTCCATGCACACGGGAATACAGCTTATAACCTTGCACTTTGTAAAGAGCAAAATCATATCTTCAGACTAGTACGTTGTAGTAAGGGTCAATAATTGCTCCGTGAGTCGCAGGATTTGTCACATATAGTGAAAATTGCCAGGTGATCCATAGCAGAAGAGCAGAATTTAGACTAAGTCTCATATAAGAGAATCACAAGTCTGACACATGTCTAATATTTGTGTTTTTCTTGAAAAGTGTTCACAAGATAAGGTTAAAATGCATGATAAAACACCATCACAAACACATGCAAGGTGTATTAGTATGAAGCAATTCACTTTTGAATTGCATTTTAGTTCATTTCACGTTGACAAAGATTTGTTTGATTGTAGTGTATAGAGGGTATCATATAGGATTGAAGTGAACACTACACTAACAAAAAAACACACAACCCCCAAAAAAAAAAAAAAAAAAAAATGATGCGTTGCTTCCGCCACACTTACATTGGGGTGGGGTGGGGTGGGGGTGGGGTGTCTTAATGTTTGAAAAGTAATGAACCTTTTGGGAGCGGATCTTCCAAATATGACCACCATCTGAATAGTTAATTTAAAAAAATGATGTATGTTAAAAAGAAAAAATTCAATTAAAGTTTTGCTTGGGCTAAAACGTCTTAAATCTTAAAATGTGGAAAACATACGGTGTAAAATCCGCACAGGAAAAAAAGCCTCATTAAAATCTGTCCATGAAACACAGCAGGTCTTTAGGTCTAGCTAGGGGATGCTTAGGGTGTTCCATAGTGACACGTTTTAGTACATTTTTACCACACCCCGTTGGCATAGATCAGGTACTACAAGTACGAGTATGGTCAAGCAAATGGAGTGCCTCTCACTGACCAATGGTATTACTTGCTTGTTGACTGTTTTAGGTTTAGGTTTCAAAACAGACAACGAAAGACAGAGCAGATTATAAAGTCAAAAAGGTAAGAAATTTTATTGAAATCGCAAATTTTTGCATCATCGACGCTTTCTCAAGTGAAAAATGTTATTCTAGATAAGACAATGAAAGCTTTCCTTATTTTCTGCATACGAAATTTCACTGAAAGAATATTAGTAGTGAAAGTATAGCCTTTTATTATGTTTGAATTATAATTTTAGACAGTATTTTACATGGCACATTCATCCTCCAGCCTGTCAATGTCTCAATAGATATAGTATTTGCAGTCAATAAAGAAAATATATTCAAATAAATTCAAATGTGTATTTTTGTGCGAGAAAAAGCCAAGTTAATTGTCCTCTTATAGTGTGTAACACGGCGGAGAAAACAACTGTCCAAGGCAAGAATCGTACCATGAATTGACAGAAGAGGTATTAGCATGGCAACATGCTAAACATGCTAGATTCGAACATATTTTTAAACCACGACCAAGTCCTTTCTGATCGTAAAAAAGAGAGATGGATGCAAAGTTGATTTGCATATTTAAAGTATTCAGACTAAAGAAATAATCCATCTTGACAGGTATGCCAGAAGTTGTTACTTCAGGACAGTCATCTCGTCATGAATGCAAGTGCGTTGTGTTTAATTCACCAATAAAAAAAATGCCAATTTCTTTTACAGTTTGCCAAGTCTTTATACCTTGGTATTTGAAATAATGTCACTAAAACAGGAAAAAATAAAACAAGATTAAACTCCTTTCAAACGTTTATTGACATGATACAAACCCAATGCAACAACTTATTAGACTATATAATCTATATTCACAACCACCTAAAATACATAGCACGTTTATAATAATTATGCAAACCTGTATAACATGGTTGAATATTGATGTGTCCAGCTTCTATGATACACTTTCCAGTCAATAGATATAACATTTGCAGTCAATAAAGATACTATATTCAAATAATTTCAAGTGTGTATTTTTGTGCGAGAAAAAGCCAAGTTAATTGTCCTCTTAATAGTGTGTAACACGGAGGAGAAAACAACTGTCCAAGGCAAGAATCGTACCATGAATGGACAGAGCAGGTATTAGAATTGACCAGTGCATTTTAAGGTCTGTACATGGCATGGATAATCGAGTCAAATAGCCGTCTAGTTCTAATCTAGGTAACAACAATCTATGTGATAATCTGCAGGCCACCACAAGGTGCATAATGCGGACGAAGGGCGACTGGCTAATTAGCCAGGGTACCAGCTGCCTCGTAAAGAACAATTGCAGACTGCGTCGTGCGCTCAAGCTGTGAGCTGCTCAAATGTGCGAGTCAATGCGCGTAAGGTCAATGCCCTGCATGTCCAGATTTGTTACAATATTGATCATAGTTTAGTCATACGTCTGTTCAACTCTAATTTACATTCACATATCGACCATGATTAGTACATCAGAACATTAATATGCATGGAATGTGAGATAGTGGGAGAGATATCATCTACGAGTTATTCCAATATATCCAAGTATCCCAAGTATCGATAGTTTCGGTGCCAAGCCCAGTTCATGTACACATTGGCTTAGGCATCGACCATTTGATCTCAGGGGGGGGGGGGGCAGCAAAAATATTGGGAAAAAAATAACGCAAGGCTGAAAATTGGTGAAAAAAAATAATAAGGTTTCATTTGGCTAGAAAAAAATAATTGTCAAGTCGCACTTACAGTCACATCTTTGCAGTATTAAGAAAATAATTGGGGTTCAGTTATCTAAGAAAAAAATAATTAGATGTCAAATTTCATGAAAAAAATGATTGAAGCTATGGTGAAAATAGCTGCCCCACTCCCTGAGATCTAATGGTCGATGCCTTATACGGTGTTAATAGCTAGACACACATGTTGTAAAAAGGCAAACTTATTAAAGGATGTAATTTATAGATTGAAAACTTATCTTTAATAGCGCTTACTTTTAATCTACATTGCAGTATTGATGTGATACAACTTTATGTTACTTAAGTGATGTTTGGCCTTTTTTAACTAAACCAAGAGAGAAAGTCGTCGATGCTATTCATTTAAGCTAGACACACATGTTGTAAAAAGGCAAACTTATTAAAGGATTTAATTTATAGATTGAAACTTATCTTTAATAGCACTTACCTTTAATCTACATTGCAGTATTGATGTGATACAACTTTATGTTACTTAAGTGATGTTTGGCCTTTTTTAACTAAACCAAGAAAGAAAGTCGTCGATGCTATTCATTTAAGATACTGGCAAGTAGTCGTTAGCATCGTTAGTGACAATTCAGAAATTATGAGGATTCATAAATTTCCGTTAAAAAATAGTGGCCCCTTTTAAATGTTAATGAAGAAATTGATGCCCCCCCAAGAAAAAAAACAGCAAACAACAACAACAAAACAACGAAAAAAACACACACACAAAAAGACCAACAAAAAATGCATGAAAATAGTATGCCCCTCACATCCTGATGTATGGGAAATTTAAAAAATCACACGCACTTCCACCAATAAAGTGAATAATAAAGCCTTTCAAGAGTACGGACAACCCAAAATTGATAATAAAAAATGGCACCGACATCTCACATATCTGTTAAATTAACGGACCCCTCAAATCCTCCGGCGCATGGCACTTTCCTGAACGACATGTTTCTCTCAATATTCGCTACTGTGGCCTCACAGTAATAATGACAATGCTATTTATAATCCGATGATTCTCTATTCGCAATTTCATTCAAGAAAACATTTAAATTGTAATGTTGGGTGTGTTGGATTACCGGTCGACCTTTGTGGCGGATGTTGAGCAAGCTCAGCTTATCATGATCACTCTTCATGGTACCAACACGTTAAAATAAGTAGCAATATATCAACTATGAGTTGCATACTACCCAAAGGGATAGAACATGAATATGTTATGATATGGATGACAATGATCTGGTATGAATGTTAAGTCCACGAAGTGAATCGATGTGTCTAAATAAAGATATTAAATTGTTAATTCTGGCATGTTTTCTTCGTCATATTTAACGTTGATAACCCATACATTTTTTGACAGTGGAGTTATACACCTTTTAACAGAATACAAACTATATATGAAGTTACTAATAGAATTACAACCAAATAGTAATTACATGGAATACTTAAATTAACCATCTTAATTCAATAGACCACTAATTCTTTACACGCACATAATTAACAATCTGGCAAAATATGAAATAATTTCCTCTGATTGATAGTCAATGTTGTTTGAGTTTTGAGAAAAGGTTTCCAACTACGGTTCACCAGGAGCACGATAGAAAACTCAGAGTTTGGAAAATGACATCGTGGATAACTTAAATATTCAAAGTCATACGACAAGACTCCGATGATTCCCGATGTCAACCTTCAGCAACATAACAAGGCCCAGAAAAATTGGCAAGAGTAGGAGACACAATCACCACAGCTTTTATGCCATAACCGCCCATATAATACCATGTACCAGCACCAACTGAGTCACGATAAAGTATCAATCCACAACTTTCTACTGTTCGTTCGATGTATTGAGAAACACTGGTACCGCAGCAGGGTCATTGTCTTCAAAAGCGGAGATCAGAAGGATAAATACATAAATCAGACCTGTTATCACCACCACAATGAAAAGTAATTCAAATCCTATGATAATTAAACTATTGCCATTCCACGTGGAAGGGTGGGCCTCTGCCGCGGAGGATTTTGCAGTAAGAACATCCTTGCTTTGCGGAGATGACAACCGCCTTTTCTCTCCCTCTGTGGTAATTTTATCATGTGTGTGCATATGCGGACTGTGTAAAGTCATATAAGCTTCTCTAGCTTTCTGCTCTTCTAATTTATCCATGTAATATACAAACAAATCTGCCATTTTCTTCCAGAATTATCCTCGATAGTAAATATTAAAGCAAACGATACTTATTACGACGGATATCAACCTTGACAAAAATCACTGTCAGCTCACACAGGAATGTGAAGTACAGTTGTACTAATTTTGAAACCGTGACATGCGATGCACATGAAAAAAGTATGAGGTAGTTTATAAATATTGATATTGGATGAATATCGTACTATGATACCTTTTGTAGGTCAATGCATATATTGAAATTAACACGAGTCATTAACATGATTTAATGTGAAATGATTTCATGAGATAGACGAATTAAAGTGCATAAAGGTGTAGTGCAGAAGGAGCATATTCATCAAGTTTTATTTCTTTTTGTATTCTTTTTTTTGTGCTTGGCAATTTGCTTTTAGATACATGCATTAAGAAGTTAGCTCAGTTGATTTTGCGTTGTACACAAGAGCCTAAAATTGTGTGTATATTTTATCATATCAACTAGTCGTATTAATTATATTGTGTTATTTTGCGTGAAAAATCAACTTGGGATAGCTATCACAAAAGTCTACGGACGAGTACAAGTGAGCGTTCCAAGGTACATACCCAAAAGCTGTGAAAAATATTCAAGGCCCACTGAATGGTATGTCATCTTAAGCGAGGGGCACATTTGATATGTCCTTTTGGGCGTGTTCGCCTCATGGCGGCGTGTTGAGGTCTGGGTGTCGACGACGTGTTCCGCATGCATTGACAAAAGTACAGTTGTGGGCACATCAGCACGGCCTCCATGCGTTATGAGTGCATCGGCACAGGAAATGATTTATTTATTGAGGTAATGCTCTTTGCTAGTACTATGGTCACTTGACTTTGGAACTTGCCTAACTAGAGGCTGTTAATCATTAGGCCTAGTTAGACGCTACGCAAGTTCTCACCTTAAATGACCAATTGGCAGTTAACTTTCAAGTTAGACGAACGAAGGTTCGAAGCTTCGAAGCTTCGGCCCACCCCTATATTTAAGGAATACGATTTTATTTTGTATGGATTGTTGAGTAATTTTGAGATAAATCCTTCTAAACTTATTGTCCTAATACTTTCGGACATTTTTCCATGGCCAGCATCTGAGACCCCCTTCTGTCACCAGTTGGCAGCACGTGACATTAAATGTTAGTCAGTGTTTGCTGTAGGAGAAGGGGTTGGGGGCGTGCGCTGTGGTTTCGGGCCGCCCAAGGTCTCAAAAATGCTGTCATAGCCTTAGGATAACTGGCATGCTCCTACATCACTGTACATGTGCCGAACAGTCTTTCGGATCGTTATAGACTCTGAGATACGTCTGTTCAATAGGTTACACTCTTTGCACACTACTTTAGAAATATCCCAGTCTGGCACATATGGAGTTTGTTCGTGTAATCAGTTGTGGCAGATTGATGAAGTTAAACGGCACTGAATGTCACATGCTGCCACCTGGTGACAGAAGGAAGTGTCAGACAATGGACATGGAAAAATGTCCGAAAATATTGAGACTGTAGTTTGAAAAGATTTATCTCAAAATTAGTGAATTAATCCACATGAAGAAGAAATCAAATGAATCTATTTACAAATTTTATTTCGTACCTTTGAAAAACAAATTGTACTAATGACTGTATTGCTGTATTGGTAACAGTCTCTGAATGTAGGGGTCTTGTGTATGTATGGTTATTTTCTATGAATGTAAGAGTCTTGTGTATTTGTGATCATTTTCTATGAATTAAATTCAATATGTGTGCTCCGTTATGTTTTCCAGTGATAATGACATATTACCACTTTTTTGACAAGTCATTTACTCTTTTCTCTTGTTTTACATCAAACACAAGATAAGGTTATCAAAGTTATCACCAATCAACAATCATAGTCCAAACTGATTAATGTGCAATGCATATGGTTTTATATTTTTAATAAAATCTTGTTTATGGTATCATGAAGCAAATGTAATTGTTAAAACTCCGCAACATCGGTGTTTATACCCACAGCAGTGTATCTCTTTCATAAGATGGAGTTAAACATAACTGTATTTCCAAACAATTACTCCGAATCAACCCTTGAAATATTAAGCATTGTGAAACCTCATTGGAAAAAGGATGAAATATCAATAAAGGTGATATATTTTATGCAGTTGTCATTAGCAAAAGTTTGATGTATAACAAAATACTAGTTGTTTGGAGAAACTATAATATATGTATAACAAAATTGATAATGATCAATTTATCTTATGGCAGAAAATAATGATATGTCTTTATTATGAACATAAATGTATGTACATGTATTCTTCTTTCTTTCCAAATATAAATATACCTTAGTATCAATTGGGTAGAAAAACCAAGATGGCTACCTCAACTGCTTGCTGATGTGTGAAGACAAGTCTTCCAGCCAAGAAGATGACATTGTGATTGTAAGAGTTTGGGGCAACCATAAAGAAGTGAATTTTACGTTTGACAGACAAAGGGAGATTTCTACGATGAAGACTTTGAGTCAAGAAGGTCTGATTCCAACGTTCTATGCAAGGTAAATATGTAGTTTAACTATATTGAATGTTCTAAGTATTTGTTTCAAATTGAAAAATTTTGCTGACTGTGGAAAACTTAATTGTCTATGGAAAAATGTTTTGGATTATAATTTCTATTCACTAAATTAATCAATGTGAGAAACAATAATTATGACTTTTTATATACTTTTATTTATTTATATACTTTGAATAATATGAAATGTTTTCTTAAACATATCAATTTATGGACAGAAATAAAACAGGGTAAAAGTATAAATGGATATTTTTTTATCTGGACCACAAGGCGAAGGGTCATTGAAATATATTAAATCTATACTAAATAATAGTTTGCAGGCTATTGTTTCCAATTATTTGTAGTTTAATTGATACATTTTTGATGAAGTTTCAATCAGACATAATATCATTTCTGTGTGAAAAAAAACACATCCACACCTAATGTCTATAGATGTTACAGTTCAAAAAATGTAAATGCGGTGGTTTATAGTCATTATTCATAATTGGTTATGTAATTCCTTGATTAATCTTATCTGCTTCTGATCAGTTTTCAGAATGGTTATGCACACGGTTACTATCCTGGCACCTCTCTGACAAGAGATCATCTTGATGACGATCATATTCTGAAGTATGCTACCTGCTCTCTTTTATATTGATCCTTTTACTATCCAAATTTAATTTCATTGTCTAAGGATTTACCATCGTCATTATAAAAATAACCTTGGGTTATTTGTGTGGAACTTGTGGATTACGAGACTCGACTCAGATTATAATGTACATATATCACTTTGAAGGGCTATTGCCATGAAGATGCACAAAGTTCATCAGGCGAAATATGAACACAAAACACCTGGCGAATCATTCACAATTAAGACCACCAATGAGCACTGGAAATATATGAAAGAGAGAAACATGTAAGTGCAAGAGCTGAGCTGGATACAATATTTTTTCATAGCAATTACCATTTCAAATTCCTATATTTTTTCTCATTTTTTCTTATATTTGATATACAGTAAGGGTCCTGCAGTCATAAAACATACCTAAACTTGAAGGAAGAAGGAAGACTCCTACAATTCTTGTAAATTGTTCAGTAAATATTTAAGTTTGTATAAATAGAATGATTGTCCCCTCATGTAGCTTGCCGTCATATTTACCAACATTTGATGTGATGGAAAAATATGTGAAGTACTGCAGATCGCTGCATGATGACATAGCGAGTCGACATTCTCTTGTATTCTGCCACAATGATAATCATGTCAGCAACATTGTTTATGATCCGGTAAAAGGTACTGGCTGTTTTTCATTGGCTAGATTTAGTTTAGTTTGTCACTGTGCACACTATCACAGTGGACACTACAAAAGATATCTAGAGGCTATAAAATTGAGCTATTTAACATCATATATTGAAGAAGATCTAATTATATAAAATATACATAATTTATTTGAAATAAATCCTTTTAAATGGTATTTCTTTATGAGAATATATCAATCTCATGTCCATAATGAACTATTTCACTTCCTGTTAAAAGGGAATAGGTATGATATTTGTGGAAAATTTGAAATTCTGATAAAAATTTGTAAAAATGGATCCCCTCTGACTAAAACATCCCCCGACCACTATACACTGTACACTATATTTTACATTTTATACACTATATTACATATTATACACTATATTCAAGTATGTTAAAATGTAAATAAAAGTCTAACAACAAAGAAATATAATTGCAATAGAATATATGTAATTAATTTTCATTGCATATTACTATGTATTATAGTTTATAGTTTATATTTTCTTCGAATTCAACATTACTCTAACACATAAATATTTTAGATTTCATTTTTTAAAACTGTAGATTTTTACTCTTGTTTTACACCCGGCAAATGCAGTGTGAGAAGCAAAGTGTACATAAAATACATCTAGAGACAGGACTAGTCTAGTTTCCAGACACTGTGACACTGTGAGTATCATATAAGTTGTTATTGAAATGATAATTATATAACATATGTAGTTATGTACTTTGAACGAAGAAACAAAGGCTGTTTTTTTGGTCAATATGTTGATTATAGTCAGAGAGATCATACTTTGTATGTTAGGGCTGGGGGTTGATAGGGGTGTAAGGACTTGGGTAAGGACTCGGTAAGGATATTGATTGATCAGGGCTGCAAGGTAAGTCACTAGATCACCTGGATCTGCCTCTGTAACAAATTAAATGCTGTGCCCCTTCTATTATTAAAAACCTGGATCTGCCAGTGTAACAAGTAAACTGCTGTGCCCCCTCTATATTACAAAAAACTGGTTCTGCCAGTGTAAAAAACCTGGATCTGCCTCTGTAACAAGTTAAATGCTGCGCCCCCTTCTATTATTAAAAAACCTGGATCTGCCAGTGTAACAATTTAACTGCTGTGCCCCCTCTATATTACAAAAAAAAACTGGATCTGCCAGTGTAAAAAACCTGGATCTGCCTCTGTAACAAGTTAAATGCTGTGCCCCTTCTATTATTAAAAAACCTGGATCTGCCAGTGTAACAAGTGTAACAAGTTAACTGCTGTGCCCCCTCTATATTATATAAAAAATGGATCTGCCAGTGTAAAAAAACCTGGATCTGCCTCTCTAACAAGTGAAATGCTGTGTCCCCTTCTATTATTAAAAAATCTGGATCTGCCAGTGTAACAAGTTAACTGCTGTGCCCCCTCTATATTACTAAAAAAACTGGATCTGCCAGTGTAAAAAGCCTGGATCTGCCTCTGTAACAAGTTAAATGCTGTGCCCCCTTCTATTATTAAAAAAACCTGGATCTGCCAGTGTAACAAGTTAACTGCTGTGCCCCTTCTATATTATATAAAAAACTGGATCTGCCAGTGTAAAAAACCTGGATCTGCCTCTGTAACAAGTTAAATGCTGTGCCCACTTCTATTATTAAAAAACCTGGATCTGCCAGTGTAAAAAACCTGGATATGTCTCTGTAACAAGTTAAATGCTGTGCCCCCTTCTATTATTAAAAAACCTGGATCTATCAATGTAACAAGTTAACTGCTGTGCCCCCCCTATATTATTAAAAAAAACTGGATCTGCCAGTGTGACAGGTAATTGTTGTACCCCCCCCCTTTCTTAAAAAATCTGGATCTGCCAATGTAACAAGTTTAGTTGCTGGTCTAGTATAATGCAAACTGGTGATGAATAGATTACTGAAAGAAATGTCCCATATCATACTGTTTACATTATGACTGAGGAGAACTTTGTGTCTAGAAACAGTTTTTTTAAAATATTGCAGTAGCAACCATAGTTTTCGATAAATCTTAATATGAAGCAGTCACGTTTTGCTCAATACCATAATGAACCATTATACATAGTTTCCTACAAATCCATGAAGTAGTTTTTGAGGAGAAGATTTCTAAAGAATTGTTTACACAGACGGACGGCTGGCCTGTCTCCTACGAAGAATATTTTGCGTATGATGGAAACGAAAATGTGAAAAACACTGTCTAGATTTGTCTGTCTCACTCAAAGAGGACGTATTGAATCCTTCTTGGTGGTTGGTGGAACGTCAAATGCTACACTGACACCCGTGAATAGCGACTGAAAAAATATTTACAATATCATTTTGGGTGTTTATATTTTCAATGGATAGCCTATTATTATGGCCATTAAAATATCATCAACACGACCCGTGATGTACAATACCCGTGTTATTGTACCTGTGGACGATAATAGGCAAGCGAAAACACAATGCAATCATCTAAAGCATTGGAAACACAATGCAATCGGATAAAGCAGAAGCTAAAGCGGAAGTGCGTCGTAAAAACGAACAGAATTATATGTACATGAATCAGTGATTGTAAAGCAGTTTTCTCGTCAATACTGATGAAAGCATGCGCACGAAGAACAAATAAACCTGTAAAATGTGATGTCCAATAAAGTGGTACACTCAAAATACGTAAAAGCGCCCCAGGAAAGTTATTACAGTCGATTTAAAAAAAACAAAAAAAAACAAAGAAAACAACCATGGCCACACCCCTCTTTGCGTAATTATATACAAATTAATTATTTGGTTTTACTTCATATCAGTGTGTAGTGATCGGCTGATGTTGTTTGACAGGTGGCATCCATTTTTACATGTTTTTTTTGTATGTTGATGGGATTTAATATTACATGAGAGGCTGTGGTTTTATACAAAAAAATGCATCTTTACTTGTGTAAAAGCGCATCTTTATTTGGGATGAGGTTTTACATGGGTAAATACTCATCTTAAAATAAAAATGTACTTTTACACGAGACGTTTTTGACAGTATATACGATTTGAAATGCGAACGTAATGTCAACCATATTTTATTTAGATGACATATGTTTGGTTGACTGGGAGTTGTCCGACTGGAACTTGGAACATTATGACATCATAAAGCTGCTAGAAGCAGATTTGTTTATGACAGGTAAGAAATCTATGTTTATAGGTGTGGTGCTGTTTATAAGGAAGTGGATGCAGAGCAAATACTGAAAAGGGGGTATATGGGAAAAACACAAAAGTGATTCTGGAACAAAGGAAGATAAAGGAAGTGAACTGTTGGGGGAAAAGAGAAAAAAAAGAGGGGTGCGGATAAAAAGTCCAACCCAGAAAGATGTGAGATTCGTAACCAATTAATATTACCCGTGCCAACCATGCACTCAATAAAAGATCATAAAAAGTATTATATGCTGGATTTTGCATACTGAACCCTATGATGTTCACGTCCTTCCACCAGCCATGTCACCCTTCTACACGTCATACTGTTGAGAGTACTCATATCAATCTGCTTTGTAATTTCGATCATTCTGCAATTGAATAGTAATTACTGTAGACACAATCATGAGATAGCGATGAAAGAATCTTGTGCACATGATGTAATAGGACCCTTTAATTCATTTTTTGCAGGATTACATGTTGATGATGAGTCAAAGAAAAAATGGCTGAGAATCTATATGGAGCAGCATCCCAAATACGGCGAGTCTATCCGTAGGGGGGATCAGCAGTTATTTGATATGTGGTTTGAGGATTGTGAAAAAATGGCCATAGTAAGTGAATGGATATGCAAAGTCAATTATCATCTTATCGTAGATTACACGGATAAAAAAAACCACTCCATTTTGAAGAATATATTGATTGCGTTTATTGCCATAGTTCCATATAGTCCTACATAGGTACAGTGCAATATTTACCAGGCAGAGGGTACCAGTGCATTTGGTAGGGGGACAGCTCCTTTTTTCATGGTGCGAAGTAGGGGGACCTGATGATTTTTCATTCTTGTTGAGCATGGGACATGTACTTTTTCAGCTTCTGAAATCCGACTTCGACGTGAGCTAATCGGTACAAATTAATCACACGATTATTCATGGGAGGGTACACAGACATTTTTCACGAATAGGGGTCATGGGACATCAGTTTTTTTCATCACATCAGCATGGGACAAGACATTTGTTCAGACAAGATTTTCGACATCAACCGCAATTTCTTTCTAAGATCAAGGCAATTTTATAAGTATAGTGTTGTCACATGCGTTGCAATACTTGCCATAGAGTTCCTACCGGATCAAGGATTTAATTAATATAAGGTGATTATAAAAAGACTCAAAGGGATGTGGGATTTCATGACCCCTAAATATCCATTTGTCGGTGTTTACACGGTGTTTTTTTTTACATATTGAACCCCGTAAATAATAAATGTAGCTTTAACGGTCCAATATTTTTCGCGTTGCCCGTTATTAGACTATATCCATTCTTTTTATTCTCTTCATGACTATTAACAGAATGTCCATGGCTTCAAATTTCTCATATACGCACGCATGACTGATTTAAAAGTAAAACATGTATAATTTGAAATGAAATGTTTCGATGTGTATAGTTTTTTTTAGCCAGCGATATAGTTCTCTTTTGATATAAGCCATTGCATCATCACTCTAAACTATTCTTATGTGATTTCTTTTCAGATTCACTCCATGTTATCGGTTTTGTTATGTGTCACATTCAGCTCCAATGCAGAAAAGGGAGCAGAGATCGAACAGTAATTTACTACTTCTATACATACAAATTTTAAGAACAATGGCCTGTTCTCACAGTGCTCAACTTTGAATTGGAGCTTGCATTTATCTATATATTTATTATTAAGACAATTTACATTCATTTACAACTTTGTTTCATCCATTTGATTATGGAATCATCAGATAGAATATGTGTGTGTGTGTGTGTGTGTGTGTGTGTGTGTGTGTGTGTGTGCGTGCGTGCGTGCGTGCGTGCGTGCGTGCGTGCGTGTGTGTGGATAGAATGTTTTTTATTGACAAATGTTACATTTGTAAGTATAATATAGTTGCAAAATACATATTTTTACGTATAACACCCAGTCCTATGGTCTTAATTGTATACATGTGTACAACATTTGTAATAATAACACAGAATAAACAGATTTTATGATAGTCTCACATAGTTAATCAGTCTTTCGTCATTGGCGAAACTAGTAATATAATGTGGCTAACAATCTTGAAAAGAACTTTCATAAGATGGGTGAACGTAAATTTATGTCATAGCTTTAAACGTCTACTGTATGTACATAAAGTCCCCGTATAAGTAGTAGGCTGAGAATAGTGCATCTCTTAAGCGAGGGGCACATTCCACCTTGCGGCGGTGGTCGCCGCAAGGCGTGTTGAGGTCTGCGGCGTCTACGGCGTTTTCCCCATGCATTGACAAAAGTACAGTTGTGGGCACATACGCACGGGCCCCGTGCGTTAGGAATGCGTCGGGACAGGGAGTGGTTTTTATTGAGGTGGCCGTGAGATCAACTTGCATAGAACGTGCCATACTCGCGTACAACTTTAAACCTGATTTACGGGATCCGCACGTTCATACAGTTAACGCACAGCCCCAGTACTGTGTCTGTGCCGACAACGTGCGATTAAATCCTCTGCGTTTCACGTAAGGCCTCCGCACTGCCTCCGATGGTACGGTTAGGCCATGGCGCAGGGTCGTAATTCTTCTGCGGCCACCGTACGGCTTTTGAAAAAAATGCGTTTGCCGCACTGTACACTCACGGATCGTTACGATTTCCTGTGCGTTTTGGTCGTAGACTGGCTGTAGACCCACCTTGCGGTGGAATGTGCCCCTCGCTTTAGGTGTTGATCCCTGGGAATTGGTGGCAGCTCATAAAAGGACATATTCCATGTACCATACTTATATTTATTTTCCTTTTTGTAGGTTTATAGGTTACTTTTTCCAACGTTTTTTGGACTTAAAGGAGGAGTATGACGCCAAAGCATGATTTTTTCTAGTCATGGAAAGATTCACGTCTGGCGCTTTGGCTTCATCACAGCAATATTATGAAAACACTCATTATTATCTGACTTTTGTGTTATTTTACGGTCTAACAAGAGACCACCTGTATCCATGATGCAGCCATTTCAGTGCATTTATGATGAATGTACAATACACGTTTAGACGTATGTGTGATGGGAGAGGTTTATTAAAAGTCACAAAACAAAATTCTTATATAACTCCTGTGACCCATAATGTTTGTTTACGTTTGATATTGAGTATACCAGTCATAATAATAGCCTACGTTTCCTGAAGATGCGGCCCATGTAGGTGTTTGAGGCTAGATGACGGCCGCATGGGCTTCCCCTTATTGGCTAAAGCGGGAGGGGGAGGAAGGGAGTAAGTGCTCATAAGGTTGGGGGGGGGCGGAGTTTATGTTAGGAGTGGAGTGGTTAGTTATGGGTGGGCGTAGAATTTTGAGGAGCGCCAGATTGTGAGTTATGTGAGAGAGCATGTGGAGGCCCCTGAGGTTGAGCATGGGCGGGAGTGAGGTAGGAAGTGGTGTGGCGCGAGCGTGAAGCGGGTGTGTGTGTGTGGGGGGGGGCATCCAGGCAAACCGGCTTCTACCTGGAGTTGATGAAAGTAGGACAGAAAGGTGGCACCACAGGCGTAAGGTTAAATAAGAGGCGGCCGCCTTGTCTTGTGGTCAGGACGTCACCATGACATAAGGTGAGCCGGTGCACACAGGGCCGAGAGAGGCGGCGTCAGGTCAAGGTCAGTGGGTGGCGACGAGATGAAAGGGATGAGACGGGTGTCCGTGGCCGGGACCTTAGATGACCAGGTGCGGCTTGGTTGGGAAGTCGGTCAGTGGGGAGTGACCGTGACCTCAGGTCACCGAGTACACCAAGCTTGAAGGAATAATGCCAGAAAAAATTGCAGTTTGAATTTTTGAACATACATTTGACCTCTTATGTTTTCCAGTGATAAGGACGTATTGTCACTTCTTTCAACGCCAGTCATTTACATTTTTCTCTTGCTTTACATGAAGCACAAGATAAGGTTATCAAAGTTATCAACAATCATAGTCCAATGTACAATTTACGTGGTTTTATACTTTCAATAAAATGCTTTCTTTATTATTTTATGAAGCGACTGTAAATATTCAAATTACTGAATATCGGTGTTTAGACCCACAGTAGTGTATCGCTTTCATAAAATGGAGTTAAACATCACTGTATTTCCAAACAATTACTCCCAAACAATCTTTGAAATATTAAGCGTTGTGAAACCTCATTGGAAAAAGGATGATGTATTAATAAAGGTAATACATTTTATACAGTGTAATTATCAAACGTTTGATGTATACCAAAACATTATTTAATACGAAAAAGTGTAATATATATAATATATATGATATAATATATAACAAAATTGATAATATATATGCACGTTTTCAACCGACTTTTGAGCTTGTTTTTAGCATACCTTCTTGATAGCTTTCAGTCCTCTCGGATCTTCTTCAGTCTGCCACCTAATCATCACGAGAGAACCTCGTGGTGTGACCACATCAGCGGCCCGGATGTTGTTGTAGATGGTGGGTAGGTAGAGGGCCCCCACGAGGGCCCCCATGTCGGGCTTCAGGCGTCGGATGTGGATCGCCTCTCCTATCTTCCTCTCGACGGTTTTCTGGTACCGGTCGAGGGTTTTGATGTTGTCCAAGCTTATGTGGTGGCTTTGTCTGTCCGGTTGGTGCAGGTGGAGTGAGACATATGAAGAAGCATTACTAGGTCTTCTGTGCTGATCGAAGCCAGTTTTTAGTGTCTTAGAAGTCTCACCAACATATGTGCTGGGACACTTCTCGGACTCCGAGCATCCACAGCTAATTTGGTACACCTCACCACAGATCTCTTCCTTTTTTGCGGGGCATTTGGGTGCACACAGTAGTTGACGGAGAGTGTTCCTGGGTTTGAAGTACACACTGCATCCGTAGAGGATTGAAAGCTATCAAGAAGGTATGGTAAAACAAGCTCAAAAGTCGGTTGGAAACGTGTATTATGTTTACAAACTTGAGCAGATGAGTATCCAGCGTAAAATTGATAATGATCAATCATAAGGAAAATCAGATTATCTTATGGCAGAAAATAATGATATGTCTTTACAAGGTAGTGCAAAGAACTATTTATATTTATGGGCAAAGCCATCACTCATTAATTAGACAGTGTATATTAGCACTTTTACTTAAAGCCTTTCTACAATCAATACTCTCAACAGGCTCGCATCCATTGTGTGTTCCTTTGTAATGTTTGGTTGTATGTTATTGTTTAGGTGACATTAAAATGCAAAAATGGCACTTTTTATGAAGTAAAAGGTAATTTAAAAAAAGCATTAATTGGTGGTATTAATGTATCACTATATAAGGGTAGATAATGTATGGATGTC
>CM032660.1:40699734-40723804 GCA_019095985.1 Streblospio benedicti
CTTTCCAAATATAAATATACCGTAGTATCCATTGGGCAGAAAAACCAAGATGGCTACCTTAATTGCTTGCTGATGTGTGAAGACAAATCTTCCAGCCAAGAAGATGACATTGTGATTGTGCGAGTTTGGGGCGACCATAAAGAAGTGAATTCTATGTTTGACAGAAAAAAGGAGATTTCTACGATGAAGACTTTGAGTCAAGAAGGTCTGATTCCAACTTTCTATGCAAGGTAAAGATGTTGTGTAACTATATTGAATGTTTTAAATATTTGTCTCAAATTGAAAATCTTTGCCGTCTGTGGAAAATTTTACTGTCTATGTAAAAATGTTTTTAGTTTATATTTTCTATTCACTAAATTATTCAATGTAAGAAAAATAATCATTATGAATTCATATGAATTGATATGAATTATACAGAATGTTTTCTTTAAACTATCAATTTATGGACTGAAATAAAACAGAGTAAATGTATAATGGAATATTTATTATGTGCTGGACCGTAAGGCTTAGGGTGATTGAAATATGTTAAATTTAATCAAGTGATATTTCGATGAACTTTCAATTAGACATAATGCATTTGTATTTGGCATTTAAGTTTCTGTGTGAAAAAAACACATCTACACTTGTTGCCCTTAGATGGTATGCTTTAACAAATTGGTTATGTAATTCTTTGATTGATATTGTCTTACAGTTTTCAGAATGGTTATGCACACGGTTATTACCCTGGGACCTGTCTGACAAGAGATCATCTTGATGACGATCATATTCTGAAGTATGATTCTATCTGATCTGTTTTATATTGAACTTTTATTATTAAAATTTTATTTCATCATCTAAGTGTTTATTTTCGTTATTATAAAAATAAACTTGGTTTGTTTGTGTGGAATTTGTGGACTATGAGACTCTACTTAGATTAAAATGTACATATATCACTTTGAAGGGCTATTGCCATGAAAATGCACAAATTTCATGAGACGAAATATGAGCACAAACCAACTGGCGAATCATTCACAATTAAGATCATCAATAAGCAGTGGAAATATATGAAAGAGAAAGACATGTAAGTGCAAGTACTGAGCTCGATAGAATATTGTTTCTAGTAATCAGTATTTCAAATTCCTTTATTTTTTCTCATTTTTTTCTTATAAGTGGTATTAACTGTCCTACACTCATAAACCAGACCTATACTTAAAGGAAGACGCCAACAATTCTTATAATTTGTTCAGTAAATATTTAAGTTCATATAAATAAAATGATTGTCTCCTCATGTAGCTTTCCGTTATATTTACCAACATCTGATGTGATGGAAAGATATGTGAAGTATTGCACATCATTGCATGATGACATAGCGACTCGACATTCTCTTGTCTTCTGTCACAATGATCCTCATACATTCAACATTGTTCATGATCCGGTAAAAGGTACTGACTGTTTTTCATTGGCTAGATTTAGTTTAGTTTGTCACTGTGCTACACTACCACAGTGGACACTGACCAACATTTCACTAAGCAAAAGATATCTAGAGGTTATAAAATTGAGTTAAAATCATGATGTATTGAAATAGTAACTATACAAAATGTACACAATATATTTGTAAATAAATAAATCATCATAAATGGTATCTCTTCATGAGAATATATTAATCTCATGTGCGGAATGGATTGGTTTACTTCCTGATAAATAGTGAGTAGGTACATGTATGAGATTGTTGTTGAAAATTGGAAAATTATGATAAAAACATGTAACAATGGATCCCCCTGTCAAGAAGCATTAGCTGATCCCTATATACTGTACATTAGTTTCAGTAAAACTAAATGGTGTTAAGATGTAAATAAAGGTCTGACCACAAAGAAATATAATTGCAATAAAATATATGTAATATTTCCAGCATATTTCTATGTATAAAACAGTTTATACTTTATTCTAATTCACCATTACTATTACACATAAATATTTTAGATTTCGATTTTAAAACTATATGTCACAGACGGTTATTGCACATGATCTTGTATGTTTTGGCTACAGAATATGCACACGAAGCGGGTGTAGTGATCGCCTGATGTTGTCGGACAGGTGGGGATCCATTTTTTATTTTTTGTTTTATTTTTTGCTTTACAAGTCACGTGAAGATTCGGTTTTATATGAAAAGATGCATCTTTGCCTTATTTGGGATGTGTTTCACATGTGTAAACTCGCAGCCTAAAATAAGAATGCACTTTTACACGTGTAAAGATGTATCTCACAGTGTATGACTTAAAATGTGAACATAATGTTAACCAAATGTTATTTAGATGACATATGTTTGGTTGACTGGGAGCTGTCTGACTGGAACTTGGAACATTTTGATATTATAAGGCTGCTAGAATGCGATGTGTCTATGACAGGTAAGAATTCTATGTTCATAGGGGTAGGAGTGTTCATAAGGAAGTGGATGCAGAGCAAATGCTGTAAAAGAGGTATATAGGAGAAAAACGACGGAGATCAAGGAAGGGTATTGCGGGGGAAAGCGGAAAAAGAGGGATGTGTGGTAAAAGACCAACCATGCACTGATTAAAAGATTTTATATGCGGGTTTTAACATATTGAACCCCATGATTGCGTCCTTGCACCAGTTTTGTCACCCTTCTACAGGTCATACTGCTTTGACTAGAGGACTCATATCATTCTGATTTGTAATTTCGACCACTATACAATTGAAATAGTAATTAGTCTAAACACAATCATGAGATAGTGATGTATGAATCTTGTGCACATACTGTGATAGGTTTTTGTTTCATTTTATTGCAGGATTACATGTTGATGATGAGTCAAAGAGAAAATGGCTAAGAATTTATATGGAACAGCATCCCAAATACGGCGAGTCTATCCGCCGGGGGGATCAACAGTTATTTGATATGTGGTTCGAGGATTGTAAAAAAATGGCCATAGTAAGTGAAGGGAAATGCAAAGGCAATTATCATATAATTGTATATTAAACGGATAAAAACACTCCATTTTGAAGGATATAATTATGATATTGTTTATTTTCATAGTTCCAAATTACTACTTAGAAGAGAGGTCAAAGACAATTGCTCTTTTAAGATCACAGCAACTTTTTGAGTATGGTGTTGTCACATACGTAGTAATACATGCCGTAGAGTTCCCTACCGGGTGATGGATTTAATATAGGTGATGAGAACAAGACCAACTCAAAGAGATGTGGAATTTTGTTAGCCCTATATATCCATTTACTGGTATTCAAACACACTTACACTGGTCTGTCCATATTGAACCCCATTCTTATATAATTACGCAAAGAGGGGCGTGGCCATGGTTGTTTTTTTTTTTTTTTTTTTTTTTAATTCGCCTGCAATCACTTTCCTGGGGCGCTTTCACGCATTTTGAGTGTTGCACTTTATGGGAAATCACCTTTTACGCGTTTATTTGTTCTTTGTGCGCTTGTTTTCATTAGTATTGACGTGAAAACTGATTTACCATCAAAAATTGAATGAAAATGATTCTTTTTTTACGGTGACTTCCGGTCTCGGCATCACTTTGTTACTACGTGCGTTATGTTTGTCTGCTGCTGCGTGCGACTTTAGCCATCACATTGTTGTTGCGTGCGTTTGTCTCTGTTGCTGCGTGCGTTATTTCTCTGTAGGAGACGGGGGAAGGCTAGTTAATAATAAATGCAGTTGTGAATTCCACGTTACCCCTTAGTATTTTTATCCACTTTTTTCTCTTCCTGATTATTAAAAGAATTTCCATGGTTTCAAATTTTTCATAAAGACACTGATGACTGATTGAAAAGTTAAACGTGTAGAATTTGAATTTGGATGTGTAAAACTTTTCTAGTCAGCGAACTAGTTCTCTTGATGTAAGCCTTTGCATCGTCACTGAATTAGTCTTATGTGATTTCTTTCCAGATTCACTCCATGTGGGTGGTTTTGGTATGTGCCACATTCGCCCCCAATATAGAAAAGGGAGCAGAGATTGATCAGTAATTTACTACTTCTATATATATGTGTGTGTGTGTGCGTGCGTGCGTGCGTGCGAGCATGCGTGCGTGCGTACGTGTATAATATTTGCAATAATAACAAAAAATAAACATATTTTATGATGGCCCCACATAATGAATCAGTCTTTTCCATCCTAGGCAAAAATAATAGTGTGGCTAACAGCCTTGAAAAAAAAACTTTCATTAGATGGGCGAAACTAAATTCATGTCATAGCTTTACAGAAAACTCTTCTGTAGTACCTGTAGGCTAAGTGTAGTGTACATCGTGGGTGTTGATTCTTGGGATGTATGACAGCTTTTAATAGGACATACTCCATGTATCATACTTATGTTTTTCCTTTGTTCTAGATTTACTCGTTACTTTTTCCAACGTTTTCTGGACTTAAAGGAGGAGTATGAGGCCAAAGCATGAAGTGTTCTGGTCATAGAAAGATTCACGTCTGGCGCTTTGGCTTCTTCACACCAATGTTATGAAAAAAAAACTTATTATTACCTGACTTTTTTTTGTTAATTTACGGTCTAAAAAGAGACCACGTGTATCCATGATGCAGCCATTGCAGTATATTTATCATGAATGAACAATTACACCTTTAGGCGTATGTGTGATGTGAGAGTTTTATTAAAAGTAACAAAACAAAATTCTTATATAACTCCCGTGTTTTTTGTTTTTTAACGAATGAAATAGAATGTATGTTTATGTTTAACGTAGTAGTAGAGTATGCCAGTCATTATGGTTCTTTTTCATGTAATACTATGTGATACTATTGTTATCATGCTTGTACTCAGCTGTACTACTTTTTCGCATTTTTAAAATCAGTGTTGTAATTGTTTAGAAAAGAATGATAAATACAAAACCGGGGTCGTTGTGTTACATGAATTATTTTATCAGGACACAACTATTCATGTTACAAACTCACCCGGTTACGTCTATAATTCTTAGCCTACGTTTCCTGAAGACATTTGTTGCTAGGTGCTGGCGGAGTGGCGCCTCCCTCATATTGGTTATAAGGAGAGGGAGGGAGGAGTAGAAAGGGAGGGGGCACTCATTTTTTGATACACCCATAAGGGGGAATAGCTCAGTTTTCTTATGATGCAATACTCAGATTATTTTTGTAAAACAACGCAAATATTATACTAAACAATATTGATCTTTCGTAAACAGTTTGAATTCGATTTGCATGAAATCATCATTTAGAAGTCATTGAATGAAAATCAACACCCTCAATAAAAATAAAAAGATGATAATTGCTAATGCCAAAGTCAAATTTGATCATATCAAGTTGCATGTTCACTAGTCAAGAAATAACATCCGTGATTGCTCACACTGAAATAAAACTTTCCGCTACAACCATATAAGGCCAATTTACTTGAATTTTAGAAAAATTGGTCATAAAATTTTCCACTCAGTGGGTGAAAATAATGAGAAAAAAACACAATCTGTAGTGATGAGGAAGCATGAAAAAATATATAAATAAAAATGAAATATTGGTGTGTTTGTGTGTGTGTGTGTGGGGGGGGGGGTAATAGAAAATATGTCATAACATTCATTTTATCACGAAAGAAAGTTCAATCTCGTATGTAGATTTGCATTCATTGTAGCAAAGTCGATATATATTTGATACAATGGCTATGTCCCACAGAGCATTGCATCAGAAAAGCATCTAGATAGAGTGTAAAATGTAGGGAAAATGTCTTGTACGCCAACCCACGCCAACAGTTGCAATCCACCCGCTACTTTGTCCCTTTTTTGATGCTTTATGTTCGCTATACGAACGCCTAAAAAAGTTCTAAGAAGATTATTGATTTTTTCCCCAATTCTTTCCTCTTTTGGTATTTGGGCTGCTCTAAGACCAAAAGCGTACAGAGCTGGAAAAAAATCAATATATTTTACGCTAACTACACGCTATTCAGACACGCTATTCTGACGCTACTCTGACGTTATTCAAACGTGACGTCTTGGGAGCAGACAAGAGCAGACGGAAAGCATCAAAACACGTTGGCTTCAAGTCAGCAGACAGTTAGAGTATTAAAGCAGAGAAAAAAAACACGTCAGATTTGCTTACAAAAACGTGTGAATAGCTGATGATTTGCATAAAGGCCGTGTCCCATTCAGAAAGCATATGCTTTTTGCGTATGGAAAGCAGATGGTTAGCGTGCAAAATGTCCCTAAAAGGTCTCGTCCGCACATTCACGCTACCGTTCGGCAATCCACACGTTAATCATAAGTTATTTGTAAGTTTAATGTCCGCTATGCGCCTGCTCAAAAAAATATTTCTAGGAAGATTATTGATTATTCAGAAATTTGTTGTTGGTATTTGAGCTGCACAAATACCAACGGCGATCGATGGATTATTGGATTATGCACGCTAACTGCCGACATAGAACACACGCCGCCCGATGCGCAAACTATCCGTTTTCATACGCGGCGAATTGGGAGCAGATAAGAGCAAACAAGAGCAGATGGAAAGCAGACAAATGTTTTGACGTAAACTTAGCGTACATTTAAAAGTATAAAAGCGCATGGAAAACGCCTGATCTGCCTACAAAAAATTATGAATTGCTTATGAAATGCTTATGAGAGATTACAGGTGGCATACGGCGAGGGTATATAAACGCACCTGTAGTTCCATTCTCTTATCAGTCTGCCGGGTACCCATCAAAGAGGCACCATCAATGCAAGTGGTCCAATGAAGAATAAAACAAGAAAAAATTGAACAAAAAATGAACCCTGCTGAAGCTAATGACGTCGCTCTACTCGTGCTGCTGTTTAAATCTTCTTCTTTTTCAGTTTTTTTTTTCTTCATGTCGGCAAATTTCATTTTGCCTTCTGTTGTTTTTCCTTTTAGCAGGTATAGTTAAAATACCTGTCTCCCAAATTTTATTAATAGCATAAACTTCGACTGTTTTTTTAAGCGAAAAAAGAAATGACAGCACGGGCGTATGCTCGGCGCTTAAATACTGTCTGCTATAGTACTCAGTTCTAAACATCGAAACAGCCCCAGCAGGGGCTTTTTTGTCGGTTGAACATCCGAAAAACATGTAAGCTGAGCGTCTGCTTTTATCCGCTTTTATCCGGTTTTCTAACGCTTTCTGTCTGCTGTTTGTCTGCTTTTGAACACTTTTTTACATGCAGCGATGAGTGCAAAAAAGGTCAGATTATTTGAGCAGATGCAAAGCATACAGCTCCAAATGCCTGGAATTCTCCTAGAACATGTAAGCTAAGCGTATGCTTTTCTGAATGGGACACGGCCTTAAGGCGAGCACCTGCTGTGTTCTCCACAACCTGATGAGGACCAGATACCCTCAACTGCACGCTAATCAGCCGCTTTTGTCCGCTTTATTATATATATTAAGAGGGAGGAGGCGAGTGAGGAAAAGCTATAAATCATAGTATTTATTGTGTCTTGTTATACATGTATAGATCTATATAAGTTTTTAAAACTCTAAATTACTGACTTTAGGGTGAAATGTTAATCACCATATTAATCTAAAATAGTAGGGATTAGAGCAGGGTATACCTGTCGACTCATAATGAACATAATGATCTATGATTGATCTTACAGATAAACATTTTGTAAGAAGAACAAACAACTATTTCTTTTATTGTAATTTGGCACGTGTGTATAAACATATACATACTCATTAGGAGTAATTGGTGTTAATGGGAGAATAAGGAACCTGAAACACCAACCGTACACGTGAGTTTCCTCACCTCTCATGTACTACTTACAACGCAATGTCCCCTGTATTATATAGTAGAGTCTACTGTCATATTTGACTTGGATGATATGGTTGAATAGAAAACTTTTATTAATCGATGTGATTCTTTAACTCCAGGAAACGCTTGTAATAGTAGTCCAGAAATCTAGAAAAGAAATAAAACTAACCATTACATCACCACCGTGGTAATTCAAAATAATAACATTTCCTAATTCAACGTACATTGTAGTAAAAGCAAAATTTCTGTATTGAATATTTGCACCATCACTTTAACGTTACACTCCATCTTGCTAAAGCAAGGTATCATCTATCAAATATTATTGATAGATGTGAAGAACCCCGAATTGGTGAAGATGCCTGCACTCATGATATAACACTTTCAACTAGAAGGGGATTTCAAATAATAAAGACATTTCTAAGCTCAAATTTTAATAGGATAGTAAATAAAACACAAAAAGTAGTTTATTGTGTATTATCTTACCAAAGAACATATAATCTCGGTATTTATTATGAAAGCGCCATAGTATTCTGGGGAAAATAAAATATTGGGAGTTATTAAAATACTTACGGTTGAAGTTCAGGTCCTCTTTCAATGTTAGATAAACACATGCAACAAACCATGACACATAACATTGCATGAATCTGAGAAAATAATATATGAAAAAGATATTCATTATTTTCTTCATAGAGTTAACAATTCACCCTATAACATCTAAATTATTTTAAACACTCTACTAATTGCAGCATTCACTTTTTGTATTTTTCCCACGTTCTAGTAAGAATTGGGATTATCAAAAGTATGCGTATTTGAATGAAATGCTGATTGTATACGGTTGCAATGTGATATGCCTCCTCGGGAGTTGGGAGTAAGTAAGTAAATAGTATATTATCGTGTCATACATTAATTACAGAGCTATAACAATCTAATTGACTTGATAAAATGATGTCCATTAGATATAAGCCTAAGAGACATTGAATAAGGGTTTAACAGGTTTACATCCTTATATAAAATAAATCAAACGCACGTTAGTCTTCTTATGAACATTTTAAACAGTTTTTGCTAAAGCAAAAGGTTGGATAAGATCATTTGTCATTAGGAGACAATACATGTATAACATGAGAAAGATATAGTGTGACAAGGATGCCAGTTTAAAAAAACTGTTACGAATGTAAAGTTGCTAGAGCTGGATGAAGTGAATTGTGGCTGTAAAATAAGCACATTTACATATACCTTTTACAAATACATGTCAATTTTTATAAAACTTTCACATAAAAGGAAGTACAATGTAACTGGACCTATGCTGAGGAAATTTCATTTAATTTAATTTTGCTTTTGGCAATAACTGCCCTTATTCCAATTCTTACAAGAGCATGAAAAGAACAACATGCTTTGAAAATTTCGAACATATGTACATGTAGGATTATAATTGAATTAAAGCTGATTCAATGGAAATACAATATAATTAATCAATATGATCAATGCAAATACAATATAAATTCCAATACGCAACCTTAGTTACCAGTAAAAATTGCAAGAATGTCAAGAAATCACAACTTAGCATGCTTGTAGCAAGGAAATCTTGAATTTAATAGAAATAAATTATGTTAGTGTGCTATGCCTGTTGTTGTTAGTATGTTGCTTTTATTACACCCGATGCAACTCGCAGCTCGCAATCAATTATCACACTGAGAAATATAATACGAACAGAGATGTTTACAATCACATCGTAATTTGATATTTTCAAAGAAATTAATGAATTATTGAATGACTAATACTATACACTTACTATGGCCATTTTCTTACTATCCTCAAACCACATGTCAAATAACTGCTGATCACCATGACGAATAGACTCGCCGTATTTGGGATGCTGTTCCAAATAAATTCTCAGCCAATTTCTGGTTGTCTCCTCATTACAGTACAACCCTGCAGTATTAGAAGATTGTAGTTGTAATTAAATTGATTACTTGCATAGATGTTAAGAATAGTTGAATATTCTCTTGATTCATCAAATATACGAATTTGAAAAATGATATTAGAATATTATATTAGGCCAATCCAATAAGCAATAAACAGGTGCGCATTAATGCATGTAGACAAGTGTTAGTTACGTCTTTAACCTTGCATTGTGAGATCCAATTCCAGAACTCTCACAACATCATATAATTCCATGTTCAAGCCGGATAATTCCCAGTCAATCAGACACATACCTCCTAAATACAATGGTGTATTTCACTGTACATCAGTCATCATGCAAAAAAAACCTATGTATATTGGAATAATAGCTGATTGGTAATACTATACATAAATCCTTTATTATTAAATGTAAATGATTATCTTTCTGATTTGATCAATTATTTGATTTGAATTTATTACATGAGGTACGATTCACCTTTAAGTTCATCAAACACGATGTTGGCAACGTGTAGGTCATTGTGACAAAAGACCAGAGGATGTCGCTTCAGCATGTCATCGTACAATGATCTACACAACTCCACATGTGTTTCCATGACACAGTAACTTGGTAGAATGGGGAATGTGCTATAGTGAACAGAAAAAGTGAATATTCATCTAGGAATATCCAGACGATATATTCTAAATGACATATCGAGCATTCCCGTTATCTGAAGAAATAAACATACATAAAAACTATTATTTTAAATTCAACATTTCCATACTTACATGTTTTTCTCTTTCATGTAGTTCCAACAAAAATTAATATTCTTCACGAGCCACGGTTCGTTATTTGGTTTGTGTTCATATTTAGTGAAATGAACTTCATGTAGCTTCATTGCCAAACTCCTAATAAATCGATCAATACGGTTTATTCACATTTCAAGATAAATCAAATTGTAATTGAAAATGTTTTTGTAAATAACAACCATGTTTAAAAATGGACTATTGCAATTCATTTTGAGACAACATTGTGTAAGATACATAGTTGATATCATACTTCAAAATGTGTTCCTTTTTAAGATGGTCCATGGTCAAAGATTTTCCTGGATAGAAGCCATGAACGTATCCATTCTGAAAGCTAGTTTACACCACAAAAGTGCTCAGCAAGCCGTAATACATTATAGTATATAGAATGTTAACGATATACAAAAATGTATAATTGGTGTGCAGCTAACATGTTGATTATGTGTCAATGTGAACCTTACCTAGCATAAAACTTTGGAATCAAACCTTCACGACTCAAAGTCTTCATCGTGGAAATCTCTCTTTGTCTGTCAAACATAATGTTCATGTCTTTATGGTCTCCCCAAACTCGCACAATCACAATGTCATCTTGTTGGCTGGAAGGCTTGTCTTCACACATCAGCAAGCAGTTGAGGTAGCCATCTTGGCTTTTCTGGAAAATATATCTGTAAATAAAAGGCACTAGGATAAAAACCATCATTCCATGCCAAATATGTGACTATTAACAACGATGAAAAATGACATTTTTTAGTTTCTTGGTTTGTGTTCATATTTTGTTAACTGTACTTTATGTAGCTTCATTGCTACATCCCTAGTCAGTTGCTTGAGAATTTTCAAGTGGTAAGTTAAGTACACTCGAATGATCCTGTAGACTAATGTCAGTCTTTGCATACTGACATCATGGGCCATATAGCTACATATGAGCCATGCATTGGAGGCAACTGCCTCCAATGTATTGGAGGGATTTTCGTCGGTCAAACCCTGAATGAAACTGAGCTATGGCATATGGGTTTTAAGGTTATTTTGCTGTTTGGAATAGCCTGATGTCAGTTTTTACATACTGACATCATGTATACTTGAGGATTTCTGATTGTTATGTGATTTCTGACCGTTTTGTTTGTTTGTATATCAGCGACCAAGTAACAGTGGTTAAAGAATGCAGAGCGCTCAAATTTATAATTGCTATTGGGGAGCACCATTTGTATGAAGGTAATAGAGGACTGCACTCTCATAATATAGAGTACTAGCTTCCCCTGTCTCCGTACAGAGACATAACGCATGCAGCATCAGACACAAACGCACAGCAGCAATTCTGCACACACGCATGTAAAAACACAATAGCTAAAGCATTGGAAACGCACGCGGCAATAGAGAAACATAACACAAAGAAACATAACGCACGCAGCATTTATAAACCTGTGAGACAGACACGCGCAGCAACAGTGAAACCTAACGCACGCAGCAACAACAAACCGGAAGTGAGTCGTAACCAAAAAAAACAAGAATCATTTGTAGACGATTTTTGATGGTAAGTCAGTTTTCTCGTCAATACTGATGAAAGCAAGTGCACGAAGAACAAATAAACCCGTAGAAGGTGATTTGCAATAAAGTGGTACACTCAAAATGCGTGATAAAGAGCCCCAGGAATGTGATTGCAGGCGAATTTAAAAAAAAACATTGCCACGCCCATGTCTTCGTAATTATATATAGATCAACTCAGTACGTGCAGCGATGATGCAATGTCCTGGTCATGTATACGCCGATTGTAGATCTTGATAACCCTAGAAATGATTACGCGTGAATGTATGATAAATAAAAATATTCGTATTACACACTGTGGTGTATTGCACTGCTTTAACGTTCATTATTTTACACCAAGCACAATTGAATAACGTACGACAAACCGCACAAACATGAGCTCAAAGTTTTGACGTAGATATATAGGCCTATTACACTTTAAAAAATGTTAATCTGCTTTGAAGCCAGTGTCGGTTAGCCCAGACCTTCCGTGGTGATAAACATTGTATTACCGTTATTGATATTTCTTCCATCTTCCATGATGGTTTTGCAACACTCAAAATTATGTGCAGAGCGTCTCCATAGTTATTTGGATCTACAGTTATTTTCAATATCCATTTTTTCGTGTGCTTTAGAATTTTAATGTTAATAGACTGTTGAAGGTTTCAAGAATAAACAATGATAGCAGTATGATAAAGATATAAGCTATCAAATGTTATCATTTCAAATGTCTAAAAGTACCATAGATTTTACAGCCTAATATGTAACATGCATACTGAATAGGCCTCATGAATATAAGATACGAACTGTTTATGTCATCTCTTATATGAATGTCATATCATAGTCGATAAGGCAACCGTTCGTATGGCATTAAGAAGTCAAGGGCCTTTCACAGTGTCAGGCTTTATCGTTCCACCTAGCCGATGGGAGGTTTCTGTCGCATATCGACTATTTCAGTGCGTTTTTGTTTCGTTCTTTTTTCGGGGGGCTGGAGGGGGGAGGCAAACGAATTTCTTTAAAGTGAGTGGTATATGTTGGTGGGCCTGCGTGAGAGTGTTGTCCACGATGTTCCCAGTTCATGGGAAAATGTAGATTCAGCATGCTATAGAGTTGAATATAAGCTCGGTCAGCACAGACCTTTACCATACTCACTTGCTTCGTGTCAACATGACCTACAAGTCACCCCAAAAAAAAAAAGAAGTATCAGTCTGGTTGATCGAGACTACATATAAGTTGAACAATGCTAGTTGAAAACATCTATGGTGCTAATTTCTTGTTATCAGGTGAATCTGGAGCACATCGATGTCGACACACATCATATAAGCTGGAAAAAATTGACACAGCGTATCTAAACTTGGGCCACTTTATCTGATATACATATCTTGATTTTGACTGGGACCTATACTAGGGCTGTCGGCCAAATATAAAGAATAGTTAATATCATGATTGCAAACGCTACATGCCTCTGAGGCTACACTTAACTGTGAGTTCTTTACATGATTTTCTCCCTTCATATATTTGATACAAGAAGTGGCGTCTCCGTGTCGCATGTAAAAAACTTGGAATCAACTCATTGGACTAATATATTGTTACTTCCTATGAGGGAAATCTTGGATTCAATATATGTGAAGCAGCTGCTAATTGGGTGAACCGGAATGAGTATGCAGATGATGTGGACTATTCTGTTGTTCTTCTCCATGGCCCTGTGTCTCCAGCACCAAGCTAGGTGCTGCTGAGAGACATGTCAGTCTCCAGGATGTTCTGCACATGGAGAGGCGATTCCAGGAAGAAAATGTTGCTATGAAGCAGAATCTTGCTGCTGTACATGAAGAAAACTCAGTGTTGCGTGAAGAAAATACGGCACTGCGTACAGACCTTGAAAAAGTCTATTGTAACCAACACTTATTATCAGAACCGCTGCAAGAGGAAATAATATCTAGGGTATTCCACGATTGTTTGTATTGACTTACATCTTGGATTATTAGGATCAATAGTGAAAATCATGTGATCCATTCAAATGTGTTCATTTCAAGGATACTTGATTCCTGTGATTTGATTAAAAAAACTTATCATTAAAGCCAATGTAATACCTGTCAGTTAGTGAGGAAACCTCATATAGTGGGCATCCAACTCACTGCACAAAATGACGCTTGAACGTTTATTAAGGTACATTTTTTTATGTTCTACACTTTTTGCTCTGTGCAGCGTTTATTATATCTAAATATAGATAGTCACAACAGCAGTTCGGTGGTTTTGGACGTGTGTGTATGCTCTGGCAAAAAGATTATGTTCTATTAGGGGTAATATAAGTCGATTTTACTTTTTATCCATTTTGGCCAGCACATGGGTATGTTTATTATATGCAAAAACGAAGAATTACTAAGGAACAACTCAGTAATTATTTGGTTGTTTGTATGCTGCGATTTTTACTCAAATCCGCTATAAATATCTGTATATATATATATATTTTAGATTTTCTTTTAGATATAAAATGCGAAAAAAGCTGTTACCTAAATTGATAATCTATCACGGGTAATCATCTCATCAAAATATATTATACTGTATCAAGTGCTTCTTGAAAATCAGTCAGGACTACCCCAATATAGAGGCCAACATCCATGTTCAGAAGGACTAATCAGTGCAGTGTCAGTGAAAAAAACTGACGAAATCCAGATTGAAATTTGCAAAACAGATTATCACCAGTTAAATATGCTATTAACTGTTCATGTACTATTTTGAAATATTTTAGAAGTAATAGGTAATAATGGTAATATAGATACAGGATCGTACGGGTGTATTGTTGCCTTCGAAGTTTGAGTGACCCTTTTTAAACAAAGGGATTACCTTGGCTGTTTTGAAATCAGAAGTGGCATAAGCCTCTGCAACAAGGGCCCATACAGCTGCTAGATAAACATTTGATACATATGTCATCCTATGATGTTAAGGTATGAGATAGCTGACCATGATGGCAGCAACAAGAGACTGCTGGTGGCGGTGGTGGCAGCGACCGGAGGGCTGTATGTGGCGCTGAGGGCGGCTCAACATTTGCTGGCGAGGTCAAAGGTCATGCAGTTGATAGATAAAAGGAGGGAGAAGAGAGAGCAGGCGATTCTTAGACTCAGACAGAAGCTTCATAATAAAAAGGTAATATAAAACCAGAAAAGCTTTGGGGACACGAGAACTTACTTTTGGGGTACATTATGTGGCTACTCAACTAGTTCAAACCCTGCAATCAAACCTATTCTCCGCATTCCGTAATGCATAATATTCCAACTCTGAAAGTTAATGTGATATGAGGATAACGATGTTGACAATTAGGATGAAAAAATTGATACACCATGCAAGCTGAACTGCTTGACAGTCTGTTTACTCAAGATGATGAGAGATTGTTTATCTGGAAAAAAGAGTTTTGTCCTATTGATACTGGATGCAATCTGAAGGCAGGGTTTATGAACCGTCCTGAGTGTTTTATTACATTTGACTAAAACTCCATAACGTATGTAAATACAAATACGTGCGCTAAAGACGGAAACATATGATTTGAGATAATTTGAATAAATGTAATAATTTTCGCTCATGTTCAGTTATACCCCTCCTCTTCCCAACAAATATCCCCTATATTTTTAGTTCTGCTTTATACATGTAACACTTTCGGACTGGCTTTCCTTTCATTTTACTTGAATAGGTGAACCATTTCCACTTTCCCCCTTTCTAACATGAAATCTAGATCTGCTGTTAGAACAGGCGAGGTCATACTTTAAGTTTCAGTGTCAGATGCAGGGGGGGGGGTCACTCAAAATATATCATCAATTTTAACATCTGCACATATTGAGATATGCACTGCTACCAGTTCAGGATATCCTGGATCGACATGTACATGCTATTAGATACCTATTTTTTCACATAACAGCCAAATAGCAAGTCTCCAGTATGAAGATAATATGTAGCATTATTTTAGCCAGCAGATGCAGTATGTGAAGAGATCTTGAAATTAGACACACAGAGGCTGAGGGACAAAATTAGGTCTGGTGAAATAGACATGAAGAATGTGCTCTATGCCTACCAAGCTCAGGTAGAAGTTTCAAAAAGCAGAATTTTATCATTATTGATTTGAAAATATAAACTTAAAACATATCATTAGTACTTGATGAAAGAAAATTCCATTATATTGCACTTGAAGATTTTTGAAGTTATGTTTAATCGTTTTTCTTATAAGTTTAGGCTCTAGTAGTTCACGAGAAAACAAACTGCATTGTTGACATTATTGAAGAAGCAGAGGTAAGTAGAAAATCACATTTTGATGAAATTTAAGCTCGCACATTAGTTGTATGGGGAGTAATATTGTCAATATGCAGTGCCAAATAGACAAATAATACAAGTACCTGGTAATGCCTGGTAATACGCTTATGTAAGTCTATGTGGAATTCTACATATTCTAAACAATTGTGGAAATGATTGTTAACAGATTGGCCATCATTAGACGTGTTGAGATGAAGTATTGTAGATTGACAATATTTTTGTAACTGACAAAATTACCACTCTAACTCTTCCATATTACTGTGCAGGAGTTCATTGATGACCTCTTGGCGAGTGGACATAAAGATGGGGTGTTATATGGAGTGCCCATCAGTGTCAAGGAGCATCTCACTGTGAAGGTTAGTCTCACTGTGATATCACTATCAAAGCCAGTGCTGCGGTGATCTAATTTTCTAGACCGTAGTAAAAGATCATTTTGCTTTGCACCATGCGTATCCTGGATATTGATAAAGACTCCCGGGGTTTTAAGTAGCACCTCATAGAAAACATCAGACTTAAATTCTTCAGGGATGAACATTCGTGACTGAGACTGGGACTTTATATTCACTAAAGCAACTGATAATCTGTTTGATTTCTGTATAATATTAATACAACCATTCCAGGGTTATGATGTGACACTGGGCCACACAAAATACCTAAACGATCCTGCTTCCTTTGACATGGACGTTATCAAGGTAATACATCTCAGACTCACATTGAGACAGTCATGATATGAAAAAATAAAAGTGCTTAGTAGATAAGTACAGCTTTACGTTATACACATTACAATTCACACATCCAAAACAGAAATGCATATTTTGGCGGCCATCTTGGATGCCATCTTTTACTTCTTTGATGAATGTATAATATTCTTATGAATTCACTTAATTAACATACTCAAAGATGTATATAATGAAATGGTAACTATTCTGATTTTGAACCTCTTAAGAAATCATTTGTCTTGAAATCCCTCTATTTGGTAGCCATTTTGGACGCCATCTTGAGTTTTGAAAATTCTGCCAAGTGGTCGCAAGTCCACCCTAACTTTCTTGAAACCCTAATCTTTTTACATAGAAAATGAAGGGTGATTCTCTGGACCTGTAATGCACTCACGAGTTGCCAGCTATAGTTCTAATATGACGCAAAATCTACCCTATACACAAGAATCGTTAATTATTGAACAATTGTTTTGAAGCTGTTGAAGGCAGAGGGAGCAATTCCATTTGTGAAGTGCAACAACCCACAAACTCTCATGAGGTGAGACTCTCAATGTGATGATAGATTTATTGTATCTAAATTATATGATCTAGGGTAGTGTAACCAGAAACCGGCTCTCTCATAAATCCGCCCTTGCAGTGAAAAATATGATTGTTTTTATCCTATTATTCACAGCTACGAGACGACCAACCCAATATTCGGCAGCACAAGGAACCCGCAGGACACGTCGCGGTCAGCTGGTGGGTCATCTGGAGGAGAAGGGGCCATTGTGGCTGGGGGTGCAGCCCTGCTGGCCATAGGCTCAGACATAGGAGGCTCTATCCGGGTGCCAGCTCACATGAATGGGGTTTTTGGACTCAAGCCAACGCCCTCACGAACCAAGTAAGTGGATTTCTCAAATATACCACTGAAACCATTCGCATAGCGCTAATACATTACATTTGGATGTACTGTTCATTGCTTCTTTGCCTTGTTAATAACTTGTTATTTTATGCTCATTTAATTTTGGCATTCATACAATAATGGATGGGTTCACAATGGCTAGAGTTGTTATTTGCACTTATCCATTAACATGTACATACATGTATGTCCACACCATACCCTTTCAGTGCGTGCGGTTTGCTGAACATACCATTGGGAATGGGAGGCTGTAGTAAGTGACTGTTGCTTCAACATTACCAATAAACTATATTTACAAAACGAGACATCACATAATTCATGGTGGCGGAGAGGAGGGGGAATACCACATTGCCCGTATGAAGATATTTAAAGATACTATGTACTTTATATGAAGCAGGGGGAAATCCTTCTAAACACCCTTGTATTATAGTCACGCCTAGCCTGGGACCCCTGGGTCGTGACGTCACCAGTCTCTACTTCTACATGAAGGCGTTGTGCTCTGATAAGGCGCAGAAGCTCGACCCCATGTTCTGCAACAGACCCATGAATGATAAGGTGGATGAAAGTATACCCTTGCTTGTGGGTGATGGGCTGATGGTACTATTGTGTTCATCAATCATGAAACTTAAAAGCTGATTTTTATTTTCAAAGCAGAGAAATATCCTCACATTTTTGCCACGTCTCAACAAGGTTTTACAATTAACAATTGACACATTAACCATTGCCAATTGGTAGATATTTCCACAATGCATATGTCGTGTGTGCGAGATTCTGAAATAACCAACATCTTTTGACAATGTTGTAGATAACTGAAATAAATTCATTGGGTTTCTTTGGGTTTCCTTTGTACTATGACAATATAACATCGATATTTTGTTAAACCCAGACATTCTTTTTTAAGCTGATGTCACACGAGATTACAGTATGTGACGCCAGGAATTAGGTTAGTGACATGGGCGGGGGAGCAGGGGACCCTCCCTGCGAGCAACACTTGGCCTTGGTAGATTGACATACGTGTGCGAGAAGGTGTATGCACTCCCCCCCCCCCCGCCCATCCATAACCTACTTCCTGACATCACATCCTGTCATTCGGTGTGACGTCAGCTTGAAAAAATACTGTTTGGCAAAATATTTGCTAAGGTAAAAATTTATGGGTTTATAAAAATACAAATGTTATTGTAATAAATGTTGTAGATATTTGCTAGCCGTCAAAAACTGCGTATTGGCTTTTTTCTGACTGATCCCTTCATGGAAACGGTTCCTGCAGTGCAAAGAGCCGTGCTAGAGGCCAAGGCTCAACTGGAGGCCCTAGGACACGAGGTCAGTAGGCCCGAGATCTTATTCGCAGATCAAGGGGGACGATTCAAATTTGATTTGTTTATTGTGTATGTATTCCTATTCACAGTTGAAAATATGCAAATGCGCAACAAGTGTGATTCTTGGTAGATTCCTTTCACTGAGACTGGTAAGCCTTTTACAGTTCTTCACACTTCTCTGTGACTTACAATATGGTAGGTAGCGCTGAGTTACACTGGTAGAGGTTATGTAGAGATTTAAAATTTATTTGTGAAGAATGTATTTGCCAAATCAATATATTTTCCTTCCACGTACACACTCTGATAGAGAGATGTATTGTTTTCAAGCACGAGATTCCTTCGTCACCCACTTAGACTACAGAATCGCTACTCGTTCTCAGTGGTACTTTCTCCAGGACAGGTTTACAGATGTTTCAAAAGATGCTCTTCAGCTCACATCTTTAGCCTATTAGCAAAAACAAATAATGACTTGTGCTCGTTCTAGGTGATAGAATGGGAGCCACCACTTTCGATGAAGAAGATCTTTGAACTTTGGAACAAAGGGATCTTTGCGAGTGGAGGCCCGGAATATAGAAATAGCTGGTATGTGTTAAAACGTTTTTTCAATTAGTATCTTGATTATGTTTCTCTGTCATTAATGTGTTGGATTATAATATCAATCTGCCTCATCGAACAGTCGGATTTCCTGGATCGAGGGGCCTAGGACCTAGGTATGCATCAGTATGCATGCATATATAAAGAACCCATGCATCCTGCAGCCCAGCGAGTGTTATACCTGGAGAAACTATGATGAGAAATGTTGCCAAATGGGCTACGGGTGATGTGACGGGGCCTAGGGTTTGGCATTGCAAATATTCAAAATGGAGACCAACAGGTAGCAAAATGAGAGTATAAAGGTAAAACTGTATTTAGTTTCATTCAGTTTATATAGGAGGTAATGTAGTTTAGCTTAAACCTAAAATGTAAGTAGCCTACATGTATAGCACTGTTTGTTGCAGTGCCGGGGAGCCGCTGGACGAGGCTGTGCGTGATCTCGTGCCCTACTTCCACAAACCTGTGTGGCTGAAAAAGTTCATGGCTGCAGTCATATACCCGTTTGTAAGCATGTGGCGGCAGAGACCGAATAATGGGAGGGCTAAGCAGGCAACAGCCAGGGCCCCAAAAATTTAAAGAGCCCCTAAATTTAAAACAAATGTTTAATTGCATATTTTCACCGATATATAGCCCCCGGATAATAAAGGCAGCAAATAATATATATATATATATATATATATATATATATATATATATATATATATATATATATATATATATATATATATATATATATATATATATATATATATATATATATATATATATATATATATATATATATCATATCTATATATATATATATATCCTATTATATATATATATATAATATATATGGTAGCAACAAAGATATATATATCGAAGCATATTATGGACCCCTGCATTTTTTGCAAGTATTCAATCTGACAAAAGTGAGCGGAGCACAAGTGCATTGCAAAATGTAACAGTGTTGAACAGTGTTGCCATTGTCATTTTCACCAAATTATGTTTTTCTATCCTCGAATGCTGCTGACTGGTAGAATCAGGCAACAGCCAACAACCTTCTCTGGTCATGCGGCATCAAGTAAGTATCACATCTAAGTTTAGAATGTAGTGAGTGAGGAAAATAAATGCAAATATTAATAAGAAAAAAATACATTTAAAGTAACTTGAAGATGATAAACATCACTTTGAATACTACAAATATGCTACAAAATATGATATGATGAATGAGACGTTATAAGTAGTCTTCCCTCCCCTCCCCTCTTCCCCACTTCCTCCCAGAAACCCACGGCTAATATGTCTAATCTATTATGAGGTCGACTTAAAACCACTGACCATAATGTAGCAGGAAACCCATGATTGTGTGAACCCTATAACCAACTATCCACCTCTCTCCCCACGAGCCTTTCTGAGTACTGGTCGCTGGTCGCAGAGATACTTGATGCCAATGCGGTGCTGCTCGCTTCGTGGCGCAGCAACCGCCTTGATGGCGTCCTCTCCCCGACCTTCGCCTGCCCACCACTACCGTATGGCGCATACGTCAAGGGCACTTGTAAGTTTGCTTGTAATCTAATTATCTCCTTGTTATTGTCATCATCCTTATAGTGTATGTGTCTTTTGCTTCTGCTGATACTACTCTGTGTTACTGCTAGATATTTATTGATCAAGTCAGACCATGACAATTAGCCTGGTTCTGTTTTAGTGTTGGGTGACATGCTGCCGAAATTCGGCGTCAACAGCATGTTTTACAACTTGTTCCCCTGTCCGGCTGGTGTAGTCCCCATCACTACGGTAACCACTGATGACATCATCAAGATGGCGGACTACCCCGAGCACGACAGAATGCACAGGGCGGTCAAGGCTGGAATGGCGGGCACTGAGGGACTCAGCATTTCTGTGCAGGTAGATCAATCAAATGGAGTGTTTAGTACTGGTTACCTGACATTTAAGGAGTAGGCCCAGTCAAAGCAGGTTGAAAAATAGGGCAGCCATTGAAAAACTGAAAATTCCTATAAAAAACCTGAAAAGCTTACCAGTAAATCTCGTAAACAAATACAATAAAGCCAGAGTTTAATGTTCTGAGTATGTTTTGACAACTTATTTCCACAAGTACTTGAAGAGGCCACCTTTCTACCATTAAGAGCACTTGAGACAGGGGTGAGCTAAGTAGGGAGGTTGACCTGTCTATGATATTGCAGGTGGCCACCCTGCCCCACGAGGATGAACTGTGTCTGCGCATCATGCGGGAGCTGGAGGAGAGCAGTGGCAGCCAGGGAATTACAGCGTGGCTCCAGCAGGCGCTAGGCAACCGCTAGTACCGGCAATGGCTGGCTCCTGAGGATTCATGGGAATCGAAAATATATCAATATTTAGCATATGAATAAAACAATAGATATTTGCAGCATTTTGAGCACTGTTATCATATCATCACAATTAAATATGGGATCGATGTGAGACTTGTGTCGGGCACTTTATAAACTATGTATCAAATGGAAACCGAACAGTTTTTGTGTTCGCAAATGCACCCCCCCACACACACACACACGCTAAAACAACACATCAGTAAAATTTTAATCCTCAATGAGCGTGATTCCAGACACACGTTTTGTTTTCAGTGTCAATACACAATACTGAATTCTATTATGTAGAGGTTGTTGCGAAATTTACTCACACCTTTTCTTACGTCAAACCCTCCTTCATATGACGCGGATGGGAACCAACATCCAATCTCTACACCTGTCCTCTAAATGGTCACTAGTTGTTCATGTTTACAATCTTCATAAGCAGTGAGAAAAAATCCAATGAGTTTGCTGTCGATATGTACAAAGCTTCAGGATAATATAGGAGGCGGTTCAGCATGCATGTACAACCTATTGAGCGTTCATAACAGAGGCAAACGGAAGAGCGTAATCTCACAGATTAGTTAAACAGTTTAACTAATCTTTGGTAATCTGTTTACCAGCACTGGCCACCCTATTGTTGTATGCAGTGCTGCTGTGCATGCAGTGCTTGAGGAGAAGTCTGGCTCGAAGTCTTTATTGCGGGCAGCCTTATAGCGTTACCAACACTCTCCTTAATTAGAGTAAACCACTATGCACAGCATGGTTCCTTTGATTTCACTGACCATTAGATAAGTAGCAGTTAGCCAGTTATCCAATAAGCATTTACCTATATGTAGTTGTTGGCTTTACGTTTAAATCCTTTAATGAGCATACAAGTTAAATCTTATTGGGGAGTGAACTTCCAGTGAAGCATTGTTCCAACAATGTGATATCCGTTTGTTATAGGTAAAAAGAAGTTTGAAAATTAGTCTCCTGCATTCATTTTTATCTCTTATCATATGAAATATTTAGTACTAAATGTGGGTAAACATACATGCTGTAGTGAAATAAACATAGATGCCAGCATTTTTTCCTTTTGACGACTTTGATCGTAGTTAAGCAGAACTTTCTGTCTTATTACCTGTGCATTCCCCTATAAAAAAGATGTAATTAGGAACTCAGTATCAGTTCATGTTGGAGTTATATCGGTTATATACTGTTCTGTATAATCAATAATCATTCAAATACAAGTAAATACTTTTCATAATGGAATTAAGTGATGTATCAAAAAATAAAAATAAACTACAAGAAGGACAATTTTATTTTCTATTATTAGTTTTGGTTTATCATTTTCTTGCAAATTTCACCACAGTAAATGATAATGATTCTTATGGCGGATAGTGTTGTGGGTGTATTGCTGATGATCTGTAATAGTGTGGTCAAATTGCGGTCATTTTTCTTATGGCAATGCGGTCGCGGGGCAGATGCTGTCAAAATCTTGCGATCGTGGGGCGGATACGGATACAGAAGTGTAATTTACTGGGGTCGCGGGCGTATGTGGTCGGAATGATGCGGTCGCTGGGCGGATAAACTATGCCAAAAGCTGACCGCGCAGGACGCTGCTGTCTAGATCCCCTATGGCGCGTGTGCGGCAATGGTCGCACTGCAGACGTGTGCCACATGTAGGACGTAGAAGCACGCACCACCGGCGGTGACCACTGCTGCAAGAAGAAGAAATAAAAAAATCGGGCATTCCATGATTGTTTGCACTGGCTTACATCTTGGATTATTAGGATCAATAGTGAAAATCGTGTGATCCATTCAAATGTGTTCAATTCAAGGGGATTTGATTCATGGGATTGGATTAAGATGAAACTTATCATTAAAGCCAATGTTATACCACATGAAAGCAATACCTGTACATTTGGGTTACCTGTTCTGTTGTGGCGCAGTGTTAAATGCACGATAGGCTTCCAGAATTACTGCAGACATTAAAAACTGGAGCTGTC
>CM032660.1:40723904-40797261 GCA_019095985.1 Streblospio benedicti
TTAAAAAATACGTACTTTAATTTGAAATGAAACAAACACAAGCGTAAATTAAAAAATATATTATGAATCTCTGCAAAATAAATGAATCCTATTTTTCACAGCTACGAGACTACCAACCCAATATTCGGCAGCACAAGGAACCCCCAGGACACGTCGCGATCAGCTGGCGGGTCATCTGGAGGAGAAGGGGCGATTGTTGCTGGTGGAGCAGCTCTGCTGGCCATAGGCACGGACATAGGAGGCTCTATCCGGGTGCCAGCTCACATGAATGGGGTTTTTGGACTCAAGCCAACGCCCTCACGAACCAAGTAAGTTGATTTCTCAAATATACCACTGAAACCATTCGCATAGCGCTAATACATTACATTTGGATATACTGTTCATTGCTTCTTTGGCTTGTTAACTTGTTATTTTATGTTCAATTAGTTTTGGCATTTGTACAATAATGGATTGGCTCACACATAGAGTTGTTATTTGAACTTATTCTTATTACATATGTCCACATCAAATCCTTTCAGTGCTTGCGGTTTGCTGAAACTGCCAATTGGAGGCTGTAGTAAGTGACTATTGCTTCAACGTTACGAATAAACTATACTTAGAATACCAGTTATCAAAGACATCACATAATTCACGGGGTGGGAGTGGGGGGGGGCACTCCATTGATAGATCTATGTTTTCAAAGAGGGAAGGACACTTAAGGGATCTCATGTGTCGTCACGCGCCATCGATAGCCAACATGCCAAAAGAAACATGAGGAAAAGGTATTTTGGTGGGAAATGACGTGTACACCCCCTGCACGCACACACACATGTGCACGTGGACCTACCACTGCGCTCACACTATATTGAGAACAGCGGAAGACCCCATCGCCCATATGAAGATATTTAAAGATAATATGTACTTTACATGAAGCAAGGGAAACATCCTTCTAAACACGCGTCTATCATAGTCCCTGGCTGCCTGGGCCCCCTGGGTCGTGACGTCACTGGTCTCTACCTCTTCATGAAGGCGTTGTGCTCCGACTTGGCGAGGAAGCTCGACCCCATGTACTCCAACAGACCCATGGATGATAAGGTGGATGAAATTATACCCTTGTGTGTGGGTGAGGGGTGGTAGTACTACATTGTATGTTTTTCATTTATCATGAAACTTGAAAAGCTGATTTTTAAACAGAAAACAATCCTCATATTTTTTGTTTGCCATGTTGATCTCAACAAAGTTTTATGATTAGAAATAGACACATGTCCACAATACAATCGATTTTAACAATGTTGTAGATATTTGCTAGCCGTGAAAAGCTGCGTATTGGATATTTTCTGACTGATCCCTTCATGGAAACGGTTCCTGCAGTGCAGAGAGCCGTGCTAGAGGCCAAGGTTCGACTGGAGGCCCTAGGACACGAGGTCAGTAAGGCCAAGGTCTTATTCGCAGATCAAGGGGGATGATTAAAAATTGATTTGTTTATTGCATATGTATTCCACCCAGTAAAACTAGGGCCACATCACTTAGGTCTTTAACCGTTATACATTCTATTGCCCCAGAACTGTGATGATACATTCCTGTTCAAAGTTGAAAACATGCATTTGCGTTCGTTGTGCACATTTCTGTGGAATAACAATTATTGTGTTTCTACAGCAAGTGTGATCACTTTGTGGATTGGTTTAACTGAGACGTAGACTGGTAAGCCTCTTACAGTTCTTCACCCTTCTCTGTGAATTACAATATGGTAGGTAGAGCCCCAGGGGTAGAGCTGAGTTATGCTGGTAGCGAATATGTAAAGAAATGTAATTTAAAGAATGTGCTTATCAAGTCAATATACTTTCCTTCCACGTACACTACCAGAGTTGTACATGTACCGTTTTCAAGTACGAGATTACTTTTTCACCCACTTAGAATCCAGAATCGCTACTCGTCCACAGTGGTACTTTCTCCTAGACGGGTTTACAGATATATCAAAAGGTGCCTCAGCTCATATGTTTAGCCTATTAGCAAAAACAAATAATGACTTGTGCTCTTTTTAGGTGATAGAATGGGAGCCTCCACTTTCGATGGAGAAGATCTTTGAGCTTTGGAACAAAGGGATCTTTGCGGATGGCGGCCCGTACTATAGAAACAGCTGGTATGTGTTAAAACGTCTTTCCAATTAGACTCTTGACTATGTTTCCGTTACCTGACATGAATATTTTGGTGCTGATATCCAGTTGCCTCGTCAAACAGTCGGATCCCTGGATCGAGGGGCCAGGAATGCTCGCATATAAAGAGCCCATACACCCTGCAGCCCAATGGATTTGTACCTGGTGAAACTATGTTTCCAAATGGGCTACGGGTGGGGTGACGGGGCCTAGGGTCTTGCATTGCAAATACTCCAAAAGGAGACCAACTAATTGCAAAATGACAGGAAAACTGTACTAAGTTTCATTCGGTTTATATAGGAGGTAGTGCAGTTCAGCTTAAACCTAAAATGTGAGTGTAACACTGTGTTCACTAATGACACATGTTTGTTGCAGTGCCGGGGAGCCGCTGGACGAGGCTGTCCGCGATCTCATGCCCTACATCCGCAAGCCTGTGTGGCTGAAAAAGCTCATGGCTGCATTCATATACCCGTTTGTAAGCCCGTCTTTAATAGTCATTTTCAATCAGCCTTTTTTTTATATACTTATGTTTTAGATTGGTGAATTTCATCACTTAGACCGCTATGGGAGAACTGAAACAAAATAACTGATGTCACACACATGTAGGATACACGAAACATTAATGTAATGTCATATGCCACAACCATAATATAATGTAATATTGTTGCCATTGCCATATGCCATTTTAAAACATTTGTGGCGAGAATTTCATTATGTTGTCTAAGAATGTGTATGTCCTTAAACATATAAAGGATTACGTGATTAAAAAAATAATTGCAATTACATAAATATGGTAATGAAGTAAGGTATCATACATTTTAAATCGACATATCGTAAGTAACTGGAGTACTCTCTAATATAATTCAAATTATAACTATAATTTAATACTATAATAGTGGATATACATGTAGTTATAGTAAGTAGAAGATAGATAGTGAACTTTTTAGGATTTCAAATGGCAATTAGAATGCTACTCATACACATATTTTTCACCAATTGTTCTCCTGCCTTTGAATGCTGCTAACTGGTAGAATAGGCCAGCAGCCAACAACCTTCTCTGGGCATGCGGTGTCAAGTAAGTATCTATGTTTAATATGTAGTGAGTGTTGAAACGCAATGAAAAGATTGATCAGGAAAACATGTGAAGTAACTTGGAGGTGATAAACATCGCTCTGAATACTACAAATATGCTACAAAATATTATGAATGAGACGTTAGAAATATCCCCCCCCACCACCACCACCACCACCACCACCTTCCATACGTTAAAAGAATTTCCCACGAGAAACCCATGAATAATATTTTTTGACGTACACATAAGAGCGCTGTCCATAATGTAGCAGGATACCCATGATGGTGTGAACCCTATAACCAACTATCCGCCTCCCTCCCCAGGGGCCTGTCTGAGTACTGGTCGCTGGTTGCAGAGATACTTGCTGCCAATGCAACGCTGCTCGCTTCCTGGCGCAGCAACCGCCTTGATGGCGTCCTCTCCCCGACCTTCGCCTGCCCACCGCTACCGTACGGAGCATACGTCGAGGGCACTTGTAAGTGTGCTTTTAATCTAATTATATCATTGACTCCTTGTTGCCATCATACTTATTGTGTATGCGGCTGTTTCTTCTGTTACTGTTATTGTGTTACTGCTAGATATTTATTGATCAAGTCAGACCACTACAATTAGCCTGGTTCTGTTTTAGTGTTGGGTGACATGCTGCCGAAATGCGGTGTCAACAGCATGTTTTACAACTTGTTCCCCTGTCCGGCTGGCGTAGTCCCCATCACTACGGTAACCACCGATGACATCATCAAGATGGCGGACTACCCCGAGCACGACAGAATGCACAGGGCGGTCAAGGCTGGAATGGCGTGCACTGAGGGACTCAGCGTGTCTGTGCAGGTAGATCAATCAATTGGAGTGGCTACCTGACATTTAAGTAGTAGGCCGAGTCAAAGCAAGTTGAAAAATAGGGCATCCATTAACAAACTGAACATTCCTTTTTTTTTCAATTGAAAAACTTACCACTAAAAACTCATAAACAAGTACAATAAAACAATTTTTTAATGTTCTGAATATGTTTTCACAACTAATTTCCACAAATACCAGGAAGAGGCCACCTCTACCATTAAGACCACTTGAGACAGGTGAGCTAAGTAGCAAGGTTGACCGGTCTATGATATTGCAGGTGGCCACCCTGCCCCACGAGGATGAACTGTGTCTGCGCATCATGCGGGAGCTGGAGGAGAGCAGCGCCGGCCAGGGAATTACAGCGTGGCTCCAGCAGGCACTAGGCAACCGCTAGTACCGGCAATGGCTGGCTCCTGAGGATTCATTGACATTGAAAATACATCAATAATTAGCACGTGAATAAAACGATAGATATTAACCGCACCTTGAGCACTGTTATCAGCACAAAACAATATGGAATCGATGTGAGACATTTGTCGTGCACTATATAAGATCATTATTTAATCTAACATAAAAACTATAATGATATTAGATTTGTATATTCCACAGTTACTTTATATTACTGATTGAGAGTAGATTATAATTGATCTTGTGGAAATTGTACTTGATCTTTTGACACACATGCATGGCGTGAGTGTGATTTACAGTTTGTAGTATATTGTAATTTTAAAAATTAGTAATTTGTACTGACAGTACTCTTAATAAAGATAATGTAATAAAGATGCGTGGGTTCATCATTTTGATGTATTTTTGTATCAAGAGTTTGTAACATAGTAAATGCAAATGTAAATGTCTGGCGTATGGTCTCCTTGCCCGTAATGCAGGATCAGACTACTTTACATTCACATCAGGTCATTTACACCCTTTTCACCCTATTTCTTTCTCAACGCCCTGGCCCAAGAATTAGATAGTCATGTAGAAATCAGTTTTTCAAGTTGTAGCTTATCAATCGACAGTAGCATTCACTTGCCTGGCCTGTACCTATTTAACACATACACTGTAGGTACTACTGAGTAGTGTACAACTGTTTAGAGATGAGTGTCCTCAACACCTACCACCAGACCCGACTTGGAATTAACTGTAAACGAACTCACAACCGTCCGGTCACGAGTTGAACTCCACTCAACCACAGAAGCTACACCCTATAAATAGTTAATTTATAATTAAAACAATTCTACACATGATAACTGACCGCTTCACTCTATTTTCTTATATAATACTCTGGAACCAAACAACAGCGTCCAAATATCAGATATGTTAGATTAGAGGAGAGTAGAAATTTTGAAATGCTGTAATGAGGTAGCAGTAATTACTAGCTAGGATTATTAATTGATTAGTAATAATCGTACTAGGTACTAGGTACTAGTAACTATGGCAAATCATCAATTACATTTACTTTTCCTGACTTTTGACCTGTCTAAATTAATGGTGACAGTCACAAAAGTTGGACGGTAAAATCTTATGACCAATTTGTCAAGTTGGGAACATCTGTAAAGCTTTACTAAACATCGATTGCAAGATTCTACTAAACATGTCCAGTCACTATGCGAACGCCCTCCCAATACCTATCCTCTTGAGCACGACGCCTGCCCACGAATTAGATAGTCATGTTTAGTCATGTCAGTTTTTGCGTCGCTTCAGCAGCTGAAGCGAAAGCCTTGTGATCACTTTGTTTGTATGTCAGTATGTATGTACATTTTGGACATTTTCTGCAGTATCTTTAATATTGCTCGGATGGACACATTCAAACTTGGTACAATGCTTACATGCCTGAGAGGCCAGCATATGGATTCAATTTTGGCACTTTGCCAATTTAAGCGTGATTTCCAGACGGCAATTTTAGATCATTTTTTGCCATTTTCTTCAGTAGTTTCAATACAGCTTGAACCATGAGTTCCAAATTTGATACACTGCTTTTATACCTAGTGCCCATCATCAGTGTCCAATCTTGGCACTTTGCCAATCAAAGTGTTCTCTCCAGAAGGCCACTGGCTGTCAATTTCGGCATTTTTATCTTGACACATGACTTTCGTATGTCATACAATATCATGGGAGTGGTGACCACCACCTACATAAAACTTTGGCCCTTTGCTAACTAAATGAAAACTACTCAGAGAGCACAGAATTGTGTGGCAGTTTATAGACATTTTAGGTTGTTTTTTTCTACTTTCTACAATACTTTCAATACAGTTTGAACCATAACCTCCAAATTTCATTCTCTGTTCACATACATAGGGACAATCAAATGCGTTCATCTTTGGCACTTTTCCAATTAATGTATTCCGTTTTTGCTCAATATCCAACATTTCTATTAATAGTATCAATGCCTTGAAGAAAAATCTTCAAACTTGGTTCACTGTTTACATTCATCGAAACCATCATGAATTTTCAATTTTCGCTATTTGCCAAGTAAAGTATAGGTTCCAGGTAGCCATTTTAATTCTTTTAAAGATTTCATTATTTCTGAATTTCCACTTTAACTACAACCTTCATGCTTGTGGAATATTTTAATCGCCCATATGTCAACGTTGTTCAAGCGACGCTGTGTTCTTTGAACACTTTTGATCTAGTTCAAGTTGTAGCGTTCTGCCTGTTATATGTGTTATGAATTTTCCATTATTGCTGAGATAATTATTAAATGATATATTTATTACAATTCCATGTGTTACACCGTATAGGCATATTTTGACACAAGACACTTTGCAAATCAGTCAGGGTAGTTTCGCATGCTGATCGTATGGGCTTTACAGTTACATTAGAAAACAATTCCAGAAAATGGTGGGACAATAAAAGTTTGATACCTAGACTGTTTTTAGGGAACGATAATAATGATACCGGGGGTCATCCAAAGAGGTGGGGGGGGGGTCGTCCAACTTTCCTGGTTCCTTTTTGGGGGGTCGCTGAACATGTGAGATAACTGTTGGCGGGTGGGGAGCGCCTAACTTTTTTTACTACGCGGCAGTATTTTTTTAATATATTCTGTTAGCAATTGTCCAGAAATGCAATTACTATATAGAGGACTTTGGCTTTGATTGGGGTGGTGGTGTCACTCAAAATGTTGATGCCCCCCCCCCATCAACATTTTGAGTGAGTGGTCGCATAAAATCAATTATCTAAAAGTGGGAGGGTACTGAACTTTTTCTTTGAGACCCCAAAATTGGACGACCCACCCAGCACAGTTATTTATGATTGTTCCCTTAAATAAAAGGTTTATGATAAGCGCATAATGCAAACTATACCTTGATGAAAATAATTTTTACAATCAAAATTTGTCTGCGTACTCTTTGTGAATACGAAAAAAAATTACACTTTCCTCTGAATTTATATTTAAACATAGCAGAGTAGTTTGCAAGATCAAATTAACACTTATTACAGTTTGTTCTACTTTTGGCCATTGCTATATACACATAGAAAACTATTTTTGTTATAATCACGATTCGCTTCAATAAGACTCCTTGACAACAGCTTTTTTGTAGAGGCTAGTATATACTAATATTTTAATAGGACTGAAATAAAATTAGTCCTAGGTAGATCTACATAATCTAATTACAAAATATGAATAAACCAAAAAACTTAACCACGTCTAGTAGATTGCTTGTATGTTAAACATTGATTTAAGACTTCGCATTTGTCATAACATCCATCTATCAATCAATCAATCAATCAATCAATCAATCAATCGATCGATCGATCGATCGATCAATCAATCTACAATAGACAATAGAAAAAAATAGACAATAGAAAAATCCAGCTGTACGATTAATTAAGTACATGTCTCTCTGATCTCAATGGGCGTCATCACAGGAGGATGGATGTCAAACGACCTGTTGGTGGAAACAGACGTAATCGTGCGTGTTTCTAGGAAAGATTCATTGGCACCGGGTGACGTCATGTCATAATAACCCGACTGGTGCTGTTGCTGTGAGATCGACAAGTTCTGCCCAACCGGCACTGTCTCGTTAAGCTCGATGATGCGCGCCACAATGTCATCGTGCACGTAGTCCGTGGAGAGCACGTTGAAGGGCAAGGTCACAATGCCCTTGAGTGTCTCATGCACGCAGTGGTTGACTGCGGCGGCCATGTCCTCCACAAAGTCGAACTTCTCGGCGGCGCACTTGCAGACGAGCGCACCGGGCAGCCCACCCACTGACCGCGTCACCATGTGCGCGTTGGGCGTGCACTCAGCCTTGTACCTTCAAGTCACATTGAATTTGGACTTTTAGAATGCATGTAAAGTATTGGTTCATCACTACCAGTAATATAATTGTAAAAACAAATTATATTGTTTACTTGAAGTGTTTTAACTCCATTGTTCCTGCTTATGGAGTGTGGAGGGTTAATACATGTTAGTACTTACCTGTACAGGTGGATGGATATGCTCATGCTCCTTTACACCACACCAATAAGGTATTAATACAGTGTAGTGCTTACCAGTAATTGTTAGTGGGGAGGTACATGCTCCATTAGAAGGGACCAGTATCAGTAATTCCAGAACTCACCAGTACATGTTGGTGGGCCGGTACATGCCCATCTCGCTGAGTGTGTCCTCTAGGTCGTCTTGCAGGTCTCGCGGCCACGCCTTGTTGGGCCACTTCCACTGCAGCTTGGTCCACGAGTAGGCCACGTGCGGTACACCAAAGATCACCACCTGCTTGCCCTGGTCAATGATGTCGCCTGCAATTGGTAAACAAACGCATCGGCATCCTACATTTAGTGTGAGAAGGTACTGTGCACCATATCAAAGTGTTCTTCATCTCAAATTTAAGAAAAAAAACTATAAGGGAACCAGAGAAAATAATAATCTACGGCTGCATGGAAAGTTCTGTATCACAAGATACTATAGAACCCCTCCCTCTTTAAGATAACAAAAACAGGCCATGTTCATGAAGGAGGTGGGGCAAATACAAGCACCTTACCAATGAGCATGTCTCGCATGTGCTCAAACACCAGCCTGCTGGGCTGCAGGATCTCGTTGACGAGCGTGTTGACGGACGCCCACTCGAGCGGCTTGCCGTCGTTGGTCATGTAGAGGAACACGATCTCGCTGGCGTTCTCGTTGATGAAGTCTCGCACACACTCCAGTACGTCTCGCAACTTGACGCAAATCACCTATCAGACAGTAAAAATATTTCAATATAGTGGTGGTGGCGACGGTGATTGTTGTATTTATGACAATATATGCAGCAGGGACATGATGCTGCACTGGTCATTTCGTTTATCTCTGTATTCAAACGGAAATAGAATAGCGTTTGAATACTTCTTGGACAGAATAGAACTACTGTTTCCTCTAAAGGATTATACAACTACATGTCTACAGATACAAAACCTACGAGGTTATGATGGCACCAAACTTCATTATTATACGTCATAAGCCGGAGGTCTAAAAATCGTATGCCCCCGTACAGCTGAGCGTCAATGCTGATCCTCTGACACCGCGACCAGCCTTCCACCATTGGCACAGAGCGTAGCTTCTTTGCCATGCTGAAAGAAGAGATCATTCGTTCATTCGTGGGCATATTCAATCTGTGCTTAGACAAGTGACTAATTGCGCTGATACTGACATTTTCTTAACAAGTGCCGGCGTGGGTTAATCATAACATGATAAAACTGGTTGATTTGTGACTGGGATCTGGTTGCCATGTGACTGTTACACTTACTGGTAGGTTACTAACTAGTTGCTGGTACTAACTGGTAGGTGGCTGGCTGATGACTGGTACTTACTGGTAGGTGGCTGACTGGTGTGAGCCTGGCAGGCAGATGTTGCGGAGAATGCGTTGGCGGTGGTTGCGCATCCAGCCGGGCCGCAGCGTGAGCCCGCTGGACAGCAGCTTGTAGGACCGCGTGCGCCACATCTCATCTACAACCTGTACAACCCAACATGGTCAGTCAGTTACGTTCTCACGTGCCAGCTCCACTCCCAGCAGAATCAGGAGTTACAGTCTGAATGCAAGACAACGACCCTTCATTTCATCGTATTCTTGTTAATTCTATTGGTGCACTTTCTTGAATTACCCCTTTTCAACCGCTAACGCATCAGCAGATGCAGCATCATAAGCAGCAGCAATACAGTCATGGGCTAGTTTAGAGAGGTTAGAGAAGGGGTGAGGTGAGGCTAATATTTACAAATTGGAGCCCACCTCTCACATTAAGCATCGCCCCTACATCTATTAAATTATCAATGTTGATGTATCATTTCATGTATTTATTCATAGAAAATAGCAGAGTAACTTACATAAAATAGGGTAAAAGTACTTTGCTGTCGTAGTCATGACAATAATGCCCGATTAAACACTCAGTTACTGTCTCCACAAGAAGCACCTTTTGGGTAGGCCTACATTAAGTAGGTGCCATTAATGGAGATCAAACTCAAAATACCTCTGCTGGGAAGTTGATAAAGAAGAAGGCGATGCCGACAGTGGCCTTGATGGCAGCGCGCTCCGCCATGTCCTTCTGCCGCGTGCCGCAGCAGCCGTACATGAGGGCGATGAGGTGGCCCACGCCAGGCAGGTTCTCCAGGCACCGCACCACGGAGCTCATGCTGGAGGGTCAGTTAATATAGTTTGCAGGTTATTTGTCGGACTAGGTTTCTCCATGGAGCTGACGAATAATGTACAGTAGAACCTCTCTATTAGGACCACCTATGGGACCGGTCTTCGGTGGTCTCAATAGATAAGAAAGGTGGTATCTATGTAGAGGTTCATTTTGGTAGCTTTATGAAAGTTTGGGACTGTGAAAAGTGGTCTTATGACAAAGGTGGCCACAATAGAGAGGTGGTCTTAGTTGGAGGTTCTACTGTAGTTTAGTTTGCGGGTTGTTATTCGGACCTGCTCCAGGATTTTGATGAAGATAACACTGATGAAAAAATGTACCATCAGTATTGGTTTAAAACGTGAGCTTCACTGTGCACTTCAAATACAGACCACGCTATATGCACATCACTATTATGCGTACAGGAGTAAGGAATAGTAGCATGAGATCTTATGGCAAAGCTTGAGATGTGTGTGCCTTTGGAGAAATTTCTCAGATATCATGTATCGCAGTATCACATACTATGATTGTGACTGCTGTGCCGGGCTGCTGTGATATCAGACACGGTGGTTATCATTCTATAGACACATGTACATAACGCAAACTGCTGTAAACCGAACATCAGCTCTCGGGATTTGCGGTTCTGCGATCCTTTAAATTTCCCGTCTTGCGGGTAACAATAACGCGTTCCATGATCATTACAATCAGGCGACGAGGATAACTCACAACCCGCTTTAAGCACGTTTCTATGTAGAAGAATACATCATGGTGCAAGATAGCCTATTATATGACTACCAAGAAACATACACCTGGAATACTTCACAAATGATGCGATAACAGGTTTTTTTTCATGTGACGGACTTCACGGTAATATTAATAATGATCAAATTATCACACTAATTGCCCAGCATCTTACTTTGCATATCTGCAAACATCGCATTTGTTGTAAGCGCAGATACAGTTTGTTTGTGTATTATGTCTTGCAAATATTTTACCTGGTGCTTTGTTGCCTGTCAGTCAGTGAAGTTTTTTTTTCTTTCTAAATGTAGTTTCCTTGTATTACTGATCGGTGTATGTATACTTTACAAACACTATACTAGATTACTACTAGGCTAGGTACCTGTAGCAGGGGCAGATTTCTTTAGTCATATTGGTGTGATAGGAATCAAAAATAACGATACTTGCATTTTTGGGGCTGAAGAAAATTTAGCCGACCCCCCACCCCCATCAACATTTTAAAAAGTTGAGTGACCCCCCACCCCCACCCGCTAAAGAAAAAATCTTTTTACAGTCATTGCATTGCTAAAAGAAAATATTTGAAAAAATATACCGTAGCTTGATAAAAAAAAAAAGTTCTGCGACCCCGCCCCCAAAAAAGAATCAGAAAAGTTGGATGACACCCCCCCCCCCCGGTATCATTATTAATGATCGTTCTCTTATGACAATTCTACCTCAATCGTCATCTACGTCGGCTAAGAGCATCGAGCAGCAAATGCCAGCAGGCATTCACACATCTGTACATCATTGATAAGAGTATCATGCATGATTTTTTTTACATAAATCCATATTCAGTTAGTAGTGTAGCAAATGAATAAGTACACTTTTACTACCGAGCAGACGAACAGACACGAGTCGTAGATCTATGTACGATCACGTAGCTCGTATTTTCGACGTCGGAAAGTGCAGAACGCGAACGCACCATTGGCATTGCTGTTCATAAAAGTAGGGAACGATCATACATAATGCTACCGGGTGGGGGGGTGTCCAAAAAAGTGGGGTGGCCGTCCAACTTTCTTTATTGCTTTGGGGTCGCTGAACTTCCTTATCATGCTATGGTATATTTTTTCAAATATTTTCTTTTAGCAATCGTCACAAAATGCAATGATTATGTAGAGGACTTTTGCTAGCCAGGGGGGAGGGGGCGGGGGGTACTCGACGTTTTAAAATATTTATGGGGGGGGGTTAACTTTTTCTTCGAGCCCCAAAAAATGGACGACCCCCCGATATCGTTATTTATGATATGAATAACTGTATATATTTTTTCCCAAGTTTTGCTTGTGAATTCAGTTCTACTCTCACTGTTATTTATGATTATTCCCTTACAGAGAACGGAATTAAAGGGTCGTTTTCTGTGTTATTATAACGTAAGAACAGTTAATTCTGTTAATTTTTCATTGTTAATGTTCTTTGGTAAGAATCGTAATGGAAATGTACAAAGTCAAATGTCTTTAGTTGGTTCGAAGCTGAACATATTCATTTGAAATTCAATCTGACCCACGCAAACGTATACATTAGTGCATTATGAACTGATTTCTCTTTAATTCAAGTGGCAGGCCAATACGAAATATATTTCTTATCATATGTGTGCCTAAAATTACCCCCCAACCCCTTTTGGCATATTGTATTCATCCCATTGTGTTTAATTTAAATTTAGGTCTATCGGCCTATATATTGTTTTGCAAAAGGTATATTAATCAAGACTCCGCTATGTGCAATTCGCTGCAAATCATGTGCAAGAATACTGTATGCTAAAGTCTATATACAAAGTTAAGTCCAGTGATAACGTTTTCCATATAAAACATTTGTATGATAATCTGATATAGGATAACACATGTAAGTGCAAAGAATAACACAATAGATATCTAATATAAATTCATACAGATGGGTGTTGGTGCTGGTATCTTAGGGCATACACACACACGATACAGCCACTCAATTTTGATGATTTCCATTTACACAGACTATGTGTAAGATACGGATGTACACAACGTACACAGTACTGGAGAGTAACTGCTAAACTACTATGCAGTTCAAACGCGAAAAACATTAAGGGTGTGGGGACTTAGATAAATGTTATTTGGTGAAGCCTCTTTTTGCAGTTTTATATTGCTTATGCCAGGGTTCTTGGAAAAGATCATGTAAGACATATTTTCGCGATAACCACATCATAAGTTGTTTTGTTGTAGTGTGAGGGACGTGCAAGATGGTGGTGGTGCTGTCAAACCGGCCGCATCTCCGCGAGCTCATGCTAACGCTGAGGGCCACTGGACCAGAAGGACTCAAGGTACGGGACTAAGGGAGCATTCTGCTGCAAGTGTCTCTGCAGCGCATGGTAGGTTATGTCTCTAAATAGTAGTACCCTATTGAACATTTTAAATCGCCCTTTTCATCAGGTGTAAGAAACTACTAATGTTTAAGAAACGTTCTACGGGACGGTGCAATATTTAACAGGCAGGGGGGAACGGTGCATATCGAAAAACATGTCTGAAAAAGGTCTTGTCCCCTAATGATGTGATGAAAAAAACTGTTGTCCCATGACATCCATTCATAAAAAAGTCTGCGTCCCCTCCCATGAATATTTGTGTGATTAATTTGTACCGATTCGCTCACGTCAAGGCGGGATTTCAGCAGCTGAAAAAAAGTACAAGTCCCATGCCCAAAGAGAACGAAAAATCATCAGGTCCCCCTACTTTGCACCTTGAAAAAAGTACCTGACCCCTACAAAATGCACCGGTCCCCCTCCCTGGTAAATATTGCACCGTCCCTAAACTAGCTGAGAAAACATGATTAACACCTAATTGGTCTCATTACTGAGGTTGACATCAATTTGTACATGGAAATACAATTTTAATGCATTGTATACTGCCACTGGCTGGTGCAGGAGCCGCTGGTGGGGGCCCTGCGCAGCACGCTGATGGAGACCTGGTACATGGAGGCCGTGGTCGACGCGTGGCCTCGCTTCACGCACGTGCTTCTCAGGCCGGACGCACGCAGGATGAAGGTCAGGCTTTCGGCTGCTAACTGTTACAGTGTTATTGGATCGTCACTAAAATTGTGTGGTAACCATTTTAATGCGCATTTATAGAGTCTGGAATTTACAACGTCAAGACATTACCTGCACAGCTGGTCATATGATAAGCTCTACGATTTTATGGTGACCCCTGGAGTTGTAGACTGGGACCAAGAAGCTGTATTTGTAGGTAACGTGCCTTTGACAAATACTGATAGTAATATAATGCTGACACAAGTGAGTCAGTGGTGTCATGACTTATTGCATAAACGTATAAGTGTGTGACTATGAAGATTAGACATCCAGGTTCAATGATATACAAAACATATTTGGACCAAACAACTGACCTTTTCATGTAGTTTACAGACATTTCGCATAGCATCTGCCATATTTCCTCCGGATGACGTCACGTGGTGACGTAATGACGTAACACCAAGATGGTCGGGATTACTGGTGTGCTGCGCTGCCAGGGCAGGGTCCCATGCCAAGAGAGTTCAACTTTATGTCTTCCTTTCCTGTTAAAATGGTGATCAAGTCTTTCATGAATTACTATTTCATACACCGCCCGAACCACCTTGGTTCTCCGTCTAGTGTGTCAGTAGTTTCCATGCTGAATGAGTGTCTCTAGTGTTGCTGAATATGGTGGCAAATAGCAGAGGTGTACCCACTAGCACTAGCTCTCTGGTGTAGCTTGAACCTCTCCTTTAATGGTTGGCTAGTCTCTCCATTAAACAGGATGGGACGACCCAGAGTTGAAATCTCTTTGGTGCAGCACCCCAGTAACCCCGCCCATCGTGGTCATTACATTACCACGTGACGTCACACTGATTAAACATGGCGTATGCTATGTGAAACGTCTGTATATAAGTATATGAAAATCCAGTTGTATAGTCAGAATATATCTTATATGTAAAAATGTATGATTCTTTGTCCATTCGTTTATAGTGTAGTAATTATGATGATAATAAAATCAGTGTAATTTAACTAAAAGTCGCTTGATATTCCAATTATAAAATGTCTAATAACATATATATACCGACGTTTGAAGTTAAAGCAAACACATCTCGCGTGGTACTTGCCAGCTGTGCCGCCAGTGGCAGTGGAGCCTCTGCAGCGAGCGAGCGCCCACCACGGCGGCACGAGCTCATTCATCGGGACCGATTGGTACATCAACATCTCATCACCCGAGGCATTGGAGCAGGGGCAGAAGAAGTACAGGTATTAATCGTGGTATCAAATATATCACAATGATTTATGTATTTAAAAAGTAGGCGTACAGAGAGGACTAATTCTAAATTGTTTCCAAATGCGGTGCACGGGGAATAGACAATACGAGTGTTTGATACAAGGGGTGTAAGGGTCACTTATGGCTAACAAACTGCATGTTATACATGAGACTCGCTCTAGTTTGTAAGGAATTTTATGTCTCAAAAAATGATCAAATATAGTATGGCGACAATGCTACTACACGTATTCGTGTTTGCTACGACTTCTATTTTCCTCCAACAGTTCCATAATCCAGAGCTTACCAGCTGGTTTTACCATCGGCTCCTTGCAGCCTCAGCATGCAAAGGTTATCGTGGACGAGTGGATCTACATGAGGGACGAACCCCAGCATGTTAAGGATAACAATGCCAGACTGGTACTCATTAACATGCTAGAAACGTAATACTTTTTCTGTCAATATAGTGATCACATACATGTACATACACCCTTCAATTGCTAGATGTAGGTCTGCGTAACTCCCAAGTAGTACGTCATGTTGACTGCTCTATATACCGTGAGGACGTTCTCCATCACCTTTATTTCTAAAAATGTCATGCTATATAACTAAACATTATGAGAACAGTAGAACACCATACCATGACAAATCACTTATACTTAAATCAGCACACGTCAATGCAAACGCCCATACAAAATGCAATACGGATTCGGCCCTTTTCTGATTCAACCGTAACGTTCCCCGCAGCTCTGGCATCTGATCGCGCGCCACCACTCGTCGTGCGTGTACAACCCGAGCGGCCGGCCCGTGTCGTGGGCCATACTCAAGGTGGACTCGAGCGGCGGCATGGCGCACACACTGGAGGAGTACCGCGGGCAGGGCATCTACCCCGTGGTGCATGCAGGTCAGGCACTCTATGTGTATATATGGTGACGGGCCTCAGCATCATGGGAGGGGTAGGGGGATATATATATCCCATGATGCGGAGGCCCACCCATGCATATGGTGATCATTGTTGCTTGGCAGCATGTCTTCTTTTCCTGTGTACACAATCATAATGTTTACCCTATAACTTTTGTTACATGTGAATTGAATGTGCTTAATATAAACGGTCCATGCATGTACGTTGTAAAAACAGTTCATCAGAAAATGTCTTTTGAAAAACCAAACCGACTGATGATGTGCTAACATTCACCTTAACTCTATCATTCCAGGTTGGATTTACACGTTTAATGCATAACATCAAATTTCCAAAGCTCTTTTACAGTTTCACCTGGCTGCATGGTTTTCTTTCAAACTAAATAGACACCACATGTAAGCAGTTTCACACGGATTACGTTATGTGATGTCACTGCACTTTGCAGACTACATGCAGAAGGCGCACCAGGCGAGGGAGCCGGTGTTCGGCTTTACGGCGCTGGACAACGCCCCGGCCTTGCGGGTGTTGCACGGCAAGTTCGGCGGGCGCGGCGCCTCTACTGTCAAATTCCTTACGCACCACCCGGCCACTGCAGCGGCTAAACTGTGACTGTCCTGGACACTTTTCAATTGAAAAAAATGTGTTATTTCAAATGTGTGATTCGGACACTAACTTTTACAGATTTACGGACGTATACCGATTGTGATAAAGCGCCAAGGTTATGATGTCGACCTTGTGTTCTAAAATCAACAGTAGAATGTAGAATGTAGCTCTAGCATGCAATGGAATACCCACCTTAACCTGCTATACATGTACATTATTTTGTACATAAGGAAATTAACGTCGTGGTTTGTGGATTCTTGTTCAGACATATGGCTGTATCGAATTGTGTTATTTTAAGTCATATCAGTAGAAATATGAAGATATGTAGTAGCCACTTAATCTGTGTTATTTGTTCCAACAGTCATCCTTTTGTTCCATGACCCAATGACGTAACCCTAACTAGTTCACTTTTATCCCCTCCTGTTCGAAAACAGACTTAAGCAGTGATATGCTATTTACTCTACATACACGTAGCTCACATTGACGTAGCGAATCACGAACAATCATCTCTCCGTGGGCTGGTTTCATAGTCTGCACAGTGGTGACAGCCTCTGATGCTTGCGCTCGTTATTGTGCTTCTCTGTGTCAAATGATTCCAATACAAATACTGTCTGTGTCATCGTGCGTGTATAGATTACGAAGTACAGTGCATTAAGAACCTCTCTAAAAGAGACCACTCCTTGCGGCCCCACACCCTCATCAACATGAACTTTCATCAAGAGACAACCTCTCTATTGAGACCACTTGAGACCAGTCCTCCGGTTGATATGAATCATCAGTAGCCCGTTACCTGTGATCGCGCTCCGGGTGGTGCTATGAAACATAGTGGCTAAAAAGCTAAAAAAAAATCTGAACTTAATTTTTTTGTTGGGGTCTTGACAATTTGAAAATGTGGCGTGCATTTTACCAAATTTGTATATTTATCGGGGGGGGGGGCTAATACACCAAAAAGGCCGCATCCGGGTTGTCGAGTTCTGCACGTGCCATAAAGAGCAGGTATTTGTGGTATGGGACAAATACGGTGATCACCGGGTGCATTTATGACCAAAGCGATTATTATCATTGACATCAACTTAGAAGTATCAAAAAGTAATATCTACCACCAAAGGATCAAAGCCGTGCATGTTTTCCCTGTAATGGTAGGCTCCTTTTACATTCAGCTTTGCCTCTTTATGTTGAGTTTGTTGCCTTTTCTGTCATCTCTAAAAGGACGACTTGGAATAACTATCACTATAGCTCTATAATGATCGGAAGTCAAATAGACAATCGGACCACCATATCGATGTTAGGGTGATGTATGCATAAGGGGTCGATGAATCCCATGCCCTCTTTATTTTGATCTCGTTTTCCACATCCCACTGCCTTTGTATTTGTATTGAGTAGCCGTGTGAACACAGCAAGGGGATAAATTATAGTCTTGTCAGGGTTTCTTTAACTCTTTGACATACTATGAACTACTTCTGTATCGACGACGGTCACTCTCTTTTGTAGTTCTAAAGCACTTTCATCGTCCCTATGAATGAGATTTAGCTTTAGAAACTCATGACTATTTCGTATTGACCAAGAGAACATCATTCGCCTATAAACACACTGAAATGCGGCTTTGGGTGATTGTAGCTATTCACGTCCACTTATTCAAATAGATCGATGAAAACATCTTATAAGACAAAAGCGTGTATTGTGTATCATTTTTGCCATTGGTGTCGTCATAACTGGCGTTATAAAGAGACGGGAGCTGGATTAACTTCTTGTGACACTGTCTGCTCTGGAGACCAGATAAGTGCATTAAAGGTGGTTTGCATGTGATCGTCAGGATAATTTTTGACCCTATTTTTAAGAACATTGTGTAGATTGAGTCAATTTGGATATCATAATCGCAAATTGAAATATCATTTAAAAATACTATTTGTAATTAAAGTATTTTACTGAAGCACCTTTTACTGAAGCTTGCAATCCAAGAAACGGGTGTTTTCAAAAGAAAAACGTGAATCTCAAAAACTACATTCGGATTTTCATTTTTGCATGAGCGTGAATCCTAATATTTGACCATGATGCCAATGTTTATTCTGCGTATGAAACGTCTGCTACGTCCTCCATCTGTTCTTGTGGTGCACCTCTTGGTGTATATGGCTGTGCCGCTAATACACGGAGCCTGCCAGTGGAGCGATTTTTCCAAAACTGAGTACACAATTACTATGTCTAGTTGTGGACTCACTGTTGTCTCCAGCGAGGATTTGGAAGGCTTTTCTAACATAGGGACGATGATGTTATATGGAAATATGTTGACTGAGTTTCCAGTAAGTAGTTTACCTGTGTAATCTTGTGCAATTCATTTACTACGTCCACTCACCAATTCCAATTACAATGGTAACGTATTGAATGGAATCTTTAATGCTACCCAACAGCCTTATTGTTACCAGTGATGGATCCAGGATTCAAAGGGGGGGCGGTGCTTGAAATTTTTGTTTCGCATGGCAGGAACCCGCGGACGAAGATTTTGATTACTCAAAGGGGTAGTTATATTAAGATAACAACATAAGAACAACAATTTCAAAATACAAATTAAACATGGCGCTTGAGAGTATATGTCAGCAGGGGTGGATCCAGCATTTTGTGTAAGCGGGGCGCGACTGGGGCGAGGGGTCTGGGGGTCTGAAGCGGCCCCCAGCAGGTCCAGGGCAGAGCCCTGGTGGGGCGACCAGGAGCCCCGGAAGCTAGAGTGCATATGGTGTTTTAGAGGTCTCTAGAGGGGTGTTCACTAACAATGATAAGAAACAATTCATCTACTTTAATAATCTATTTCTTCATATCTAACAATGAACATTGGGTGTTGATTATCAGTAGTCCGAGAGCCATCCGCTTTTTCGGGGTTGTGTTATGCTACAATGATTTAAATGGGGTTTTTGTTTTTGTTTTTTCTTTTTCAAATTGAATTTGGGCTTGGCTTGAAAGAATGGGGGCCTGTGAGCATACGCCTGAGGGAAAAAAGGTCTCTTGAGAGAAAGCTGGGGTTTGAGAGAAAGCGGGGGCTTGTGAGTATATGGGGGGGGGCTTGGCTTGGGGGCCAGCATTTGGCTTAAGAGAATGCGAGAGCTTGAGAGAATGAGGGGCTTGTGAGTATATGGCGGGGAGTGGGTTTGAGGGATAGCGGTGGGTTGTAAGAGTATGGGGAGGAGGGGGTGGAGCTTGGCTTGAGAGAATGCCAAAGAAAGAGGGGGAGGCTGGGGGGCTTTTGAGTATATGGCTGGGGGGCTTGGTTTGATAGAATAATGGGGGGGCTTGTTAGTATACGCTTGAGAGGGAAGGGGTAATTTGAGAGAAAGTGAGGGCTTGAGAGAATGGGGGCTTGTGGGTATATGGCAGGGAGTGGGCTTGAGATATGGCGGCGGCTTGTGAGAGTATGGGTGGTGGGGTGCTTGAGACAAGGCGAGAGCTTGAGAGAATGAGGGGGGGCTTGTGAGTATATGGCTGACGGGGAGGAGGTGGCTTGGCTTGAGAGAAGGTAGGAGCTTGAGAGGGGGAGCTTATGGTAGTGGGGCAGGGAGACTTTGAGAGAAGGAGGGGGCTTGTGTGATTATAGCATATAGGGTTGTGGAGTGGGGGGCTGGCTTGAGAGAAGGTAGGGGTTTGAGAGTATATGGGTGGGGGGATTATGAGTATAGGTAAGGGGGTGCTTGACTTGAGAGACACTTACAAAAGATTGGAAAGAGGGTAGGTTCACGCGCATTAGGGAAAAGAGCTTGAGACCGCCGTGGGGGGGGGGGGGGTGCTTAAGCCCCCAAAGCCCCCCCCCCCCCTGGATCCATCGCTGATTGTTTGCGCTAATAAACACTCAATATAATTATTTCAGAACATTACAACAACTGTGTTCGACCTGAGATTGTACAGCAACCAGATCTCTTCAGTCGATCCATCCAAGCTGGAGAATGCCAATGTAGGGAAGCTTTTTCTCAACCGAAACCAGCTAACCACTTTTCCTAACCTTACGGCTATTGCATCGAGTCTTCGATACCTCAACCTCGCTGAAAATATTATTGCCGCCGTCAATCCGTCATTTCTGGCTCCCATGGTACATCTCTACTATGTGGACCTTGGTCGCAACCTATTGACGTCCTTTCCCAATTTCATTCCAATTGCTGCGGGAATCACAACTCTCAAGATCAACCATAACTTCATCACGGAAGTTTCCAATGAAGCCTTGGCTGGGTTCGTGAACCTTGACTACTTCACCATAAGCAACAACAAACTCACCCACTTTCCTAACGTGTCCTCCTCCACAAAGTTGACTTATCTTGCTACCAGTACCAACCGATACAATAGCATTGATGGCAGCATCCTCAGTCCTCTGGCCAATGTAGATAAATTGTACATAGGATTTGCGCCTTTGAAGACCTTCAGAATGCCAATGGGACGTTGTCAATTACGTCACATCGATTTGGCTGCCTCACAGCTGACAGAGTTTCCCGATGTTCGGGCATGTGCGGCAACTCTGTATTATCTTCGACTAGATGGGGCTGGGTATGCTATTAAGTTCTTGCCCATAAAACTCTTGGCCCCACTAACCAACTTGATGCATCTGTATTTGGGGAGCTTCCAGAGCCTTCGACAATTTCCTCACATCACAAGTAAGACATTTTAATGCGACTTTATTTTAGTGTCGGGTTGTCCTAAATGCTTTTTAGAACAATCTTTTTCTACCTCGTAAAATACAAAAACTGACAAACACTCATATAAGGCATTTGATTTGTCATGGACGAATAATACACCAATTAATTTTCAATATTCATATGATAACATATAGTTAAATAACGTGTGTTTGTATAATTTCAGCCTTGACAAAACTAACATACCTGGAAATGAATTGGATAGATTTAGTGCACTTATTACCACCAGTTTGGGTTAAAGTAAGCAAAACCCTATTTATTCTGACTTACACATTTCCACTATTTCTCATTATGATGGTTTAACTATAGGTGGTATATTTCATCTTGAATTAAATTGGTATTTGTATCAGACAGGTAAAAACAATTGATATAATTTGAAGTGTTTTAATAAATAATATTCTCATTGCGAAAAACACAACCTTACCATGCAGGGAAAAAAAGATAATCAAACAAGCAATTTTATGCGGCCAAAAATTAACACACAAACTTGCTACATTAATCATAGACGTGGGGCGATGGTAGAATACAAAAGTATATATCCCTCCAACCCCTCGAGGTTTGGTGGAATATACTACTACTTAAGATCAGAAAGACATTCTGCCACAATATTGTGTTATGAAACTACTTGTGACGTATGTTTCACTGTAAACTGTCCAGTAAACTTGCAGATAAGAGATGCGCATTGCGCCATTTAAAAAACGTTATCGTCAGCACACACATCATTTCACCCCCTATGATCATTCAACCAAGAAACTGACATTCGCCCAATAATTTTATTGAATATCTTGTGCAAGTGTAAAATTTTTCCACCACACAGAGATTTATTGGGATTTTTCAGAAGGTAATTCTTCTAATGACTATTTGTATAGACAATTATTCCGAAAACAATTATACACAAAGCAAACCTTGTAAATCAGGCATCAGGGTTAACCAGACACTTACATATGAAATGTCTAGGTGTATTAATTTTTACAATTGAATAATTGAGTACTTGAATTCTTTACAAATACCAAAACAACGTCATGTTGTTGAATTTATGGAAAATGGTGTTAAATATTGCATAAAACTACACATCAATGCACTTTATTTTCTATTTTAGGATTTCTCGAATTTCCAGCTTGGGCTGACGTCTTCTGGATTTGATTTGTGCGCCTGTAACAATGCTTGGTTGAAGGAGGTAAATATTCTTTTCCTTTTGTTAACATTTATTTTTTGATATATCGTGATATAACTTAATATTGATTGATTATAAATTTCATGCATTTTTATATAAATAATGTTATTATAAATCAAACTAGTAGCTGTGTGTATTCACCGAACGCATAGAAAACTACTGATAAAGAGTGGTAGAAAAAATAAAACTAACAAAATATATTTATACCTACAGAACACTGATATTGTCATGTCTTTCTCTTGACAGGTGCAGTCTTCTCTTACCTACGATGATGTTGAATGCAATGGGTTTCCAGTGGTCCAACGCATCTCTTGATACGGTACTCAAGAAATGCACACCGGACAATAGTGAACAGAGTGAGTTTGATTATGTACAGATTTGCATGCAATTAATTCATAAACATTTTTAAATGTGTTAAACGTCGCTCATTCCTGCTATTTGTAATTACACCAAATTACAAAAAATCGACCAAATTCTATTCACATTCTGAGCCTTAAATGCCGTCATTGCAGACAAAGTAAGCCTGAAGCTCGAAGATGACGATGACCTCCCGGAAAACACTGAACAGGTTTCTCGTGCACTCGTACTACGAGCGCCAGTCTCTGCTGGAGTGCACCATCACCTGTCAGCGCACCGATGGCTGTGTCGCAATCAGGTACTCGGAGTGTGTGTGTGTGTGTGTGTGTGTGTGTGCGTGCGTGCGTGCGTGCGTGCGTGCGTGCGTACGTGCGTGCGTGCGTGTGTGTGTGTGTCGAAATTCTATTAGCCAAACAACAGCTTTATGATCTAGTGAGTCCTTTACTAGCTTGAGTGATAGAAAAATTATTGTTTTGACATGTACAGTTGTACACATACATTTTACCATTTCAGATTCCGTTTTGAGCAATTGCTGCAAGGCGCCTGTGTGCTGATTGGCGCTCGCATCGACCCGCCAGATGTCACCCTCATCCCCCACAGCGGCGACCCCCTGTGGTTCTACTACGCAGTTGAATAGATCACAGTAACAATCTTGGAAAAGCCTTTTTGCCAGTGCATGGTGTACTTTGGACATTAACTGACATTTTCTGATTGTTTTCCCAAAGTCTGCATTGGTCTTAGGTCTAATCTAATCACGCTTTTTTTATATAAATTCTCTTTTGAAATGAAACTGCAATAATATGTTGGTAAACATTTTTACAATATTTACACAATATTTATGTATTATGCTATTCTCTTGTAAATGTTATTTAGAAATATTTAAAGTAAATAAAGATTTTAATTTGCATTTTTGTTTTAATGATTGATTATGGTCTCTTCTTACAGATTCTTTGTCTCTAACAAATATGCCCATACAAATTATGGAACGATCATAAATAATGATACCGGGGGTGTCATCCAAAAAATTGGGGGGATCGTCCACCTTTTCTGATTCCTTTTTGGTGGTCGGTGTGGGTGTCGCTGAGCTTTTTTATCCCGCTACGGTATATTTGTTTCAAATATTTTCATGTAGCGATTGTCCAAAAATGCAATGACTATGTAGAGGACTTTTGCTGTAGTGTGTGTGTGTGGGGGGGGGGGGTCACTCAACTTTTTAAAATGTTGGTGTGTGTGGGGGGGGGGTAAGTTATCTTTTTATTCGAGTCCCCAAAAATGGATGATCCCCCCCCCCCGGGTATCATTTTTTATGATCGTTCCCATATAGCAGTCACAGGCTGGAGAAATAATATTCAAATAACAATATTCCAATATATCAAAGCATATCAGAGCATTTAGATAGTAAAATTGTCACTTATGTATATAAGAGAAGCAATGGACAGTTCAGACCACTGTCAAATCATGTAACCATAAAATAAATAAGTCGTTGATATTAAACACATATAAATGACAAATATTTTGTTGAAATTAGAATATTCCTTCCATAACAATATAGCGAGAACGTTATAAACGTGCGTTACACGCCAATAACAACTTTAGACTTGTGTCAGTGCGGCAATGCCCTGATTTCATAGACATGTTTCCTCCAGCTGCCTAGTATTTCATAATATAGAACACAGCGGATTTTTTTCAGCAAGCGTGTTCACATGCTAAATCAACACAGCCACTTAAAATTTGCTTCAGCTTAAGTTTGTTGTCAAAGTGTCGTCTTTTGTGCTAGCATTTTCTGCTGGAACTCATGAAGCCAGCCTCTGTAGATGATGCCGATGCTGTACGAGTACTGGTCACCATAGTAGAACATCAGCTCAGTACCTGCAATATTCATACATTGTGGTTGCTAAGTGGCCGGTAAGCCATGAAAAGAACTATTTTAATCTAATGATCTGTGCCACTCAAATAACCTAGGAGTGGTATATAACCTGTTACAGCCCCAATCAGCCAGCACTGCTGCCATTAGCAGTGTACACCACCACCGGACGTGAAGATGAACTGAATACGTGCCTGGTAAAACATCCTTGTTTGTCATGAAGAATACTCTGCCTTTACAGCGCATCGTGTCCACGTTCTCCTCTCTCTCGTTTCTACAATACACCATTTGTTGATACACAATGAATCACACCGTAACATTGAGTAAGTCGAAAAAGCAAGTTACTAGAGAAACAACACAGGACCATTGTGTTTATTGTTTGTATCGGTAGAGTGCATCGTTGTATCGACTATCACACAAAAATTCATCACCAATTTGATTAAAATTCATCAAGCTCTTACTTGTTTAATACACCCAGTATGACGATAAGAGATTTAATGCAGCATTATTTGGTACATTTGTATTTATACATTTGTACGTGTCAACACGTACGCGCATGAACTGCTGGGTGGTGTGTGGCTGTGTGATCAGGATGGTTGTGTCTAACCCTGAGATAAGCTCAAATTTACCAATATGGATGTCGCATTTACTCGAAAACAATAACATTAAATCAAAACTTGATTGTGGTAATTTTGACCTTGATTATAGGCTTGGTTATAGGCTGCGATAGTTATATCATTTATTGTTTAAGCTGAATGTGATCATAACCTTGGTGTGTTCAACCAACGTGTCCAGCTGGACGTCTCGGGCCGCTGACCGTCTATCACCACCAGCGTTTCACCCCCGCGGGTAATCTACAGTCAAAAGTGTTCGATGAGCAGGTATCATACAAGTTTATGAGAGGCACCAAAATCCTAAATGAATAAAGAAGGTCCAACAAAAAAAGTTCCTTTCAATATTGCATTAAGATAAATCTAGTCAGCTGGAAGACACTCGGAAATTGGACCCAGCGGTCATGCTAGATTAAGCCTTCAAGCTTAGTATACAATTCAATTATCAGACATCTATTTATACATACATGTAGAAAACCATTCACTTTTGACAAAACGAAAAAGGTTTATGAGTATTGCTAAAAGAATAGGAGCCCTGACTGTGAATCTGTAGAGAGACGGTGAGTCGACCAGCTCGCCCTCGCCCTCGTACTCGCCGAGCCACGTGAAGGCCGGCAGGAAGGTGCGTGCGAACACGCCCAGACCCGCGCCTGCAAGACACGGCTACGTCATCCTGGGTGCTGAGCATGTATGAGTACTCTTGTTTTGTCCACTAATTTAGACGGTTTCATTATTTTAGTAGGCTCTAGTGCAGGGCATTGTAAAACAGGTGTCGCATTATGAAAAAGATATAAGAATAAGAATAAGAATAAGAATGAGTTTATTTTCACCTTAGATTTACATTAAATCTATCAGTACTACCAAAAATAAACCAACACAACCAAGAATTAAACATATATACAAAATTACAAAACACACTAAACTAATTATGGGATTATGTTACACTTATGCATGGTACTATATTATACACTAATATAGTATAGTACAGCTTATTTTATATAAAAATATAGTATATCAACTATTCCAAATGTCATCATATTAGGTACTGAGCTCCAAAGTGATACGAATGTCAATTTTTCTTTGTCATATAAAATAACATGTTTACAAAGTTGACTAACCAGTATTTGACCTTCAGCTGACATAATAAATATAAATTTTTCATAATCATCCAAATCTTTAAAATTAGGACATATACATTCAACTGAGTTAAAAATTACTTTTCTTTTTCACAATATTTAGGACAAACTATTAAAGCATGGAACTCATCCTCAATGTGTGCCTTTTTTATTTATAAGACAGTGAGAAATTCTCTCTCATTCCGGTCAAAGAGGTGGCCTAATATATCGTCCTCTTTCAATAAATAACTTATGTGCACTGATTCTTAATTTAGTAACAGCAGATCGATCATCTCTATTTTTAACATCATCTAAATAATTTTCATAACAAAAGTTTTGCTTAATTTTCCGATACGTACATAGTTTGCCATGTAATGGGTTTATATTATTACCATGGACCTCTTTCTTCCACATATTAACATACAAATATTTCAAACTCTTTGCTACTACCGGAATATCTTTTACTTGTAGATTATGTAATTGTAAACCCGAGAAGCTTTAAGTGCACACTGCATCAACTTTAACCATTTACATTGTCTGGATTCAGTTTCTACCATAGCACACTGTAATAAAGATTATTTGACTTATTTTCTTTCACATGTATATAGAATTTTTAACGAATGTAGCATAATATCAATCATGATTCTACCCAATTCACCACTCACCGCCACATTGGAGCTTTTGTTATTAACACCAAGTGCAATTTTACAATACTTAACATGAACCTTTTCTATAGGGCTTTCTTAAATTGCATGAATAGGCTCTCTAAATCACATTCTCGATTTCTGACATTTAATGCAGATTCTATCCATGCTTCACATCCATACATACAAACCGGTTTAATAAGTTTATCAAATATCGCCATACTTAACCTAGGCCTTACACTATAGCCTGCCAGAATTGACTGAGTTTTAAATATGGCTTTTAAAGCCCGGTGACACATATCCAGTTGTGCGTTTAACATCTTACCATCTGAACTTAACATAACACCTAAATATGAGTATTTATCTACAATTTCTAACAGATTGTCATAGATTTTAAAGCATTCATTATTAATTGAATTAGATGAATTTACAACCATTATCTTAGTTTTTTTAACATTGACTTTCAAATGCCATTTAGTACAATAATTTTCTAGTTCAGACAATCTCTTTTGCAAACCTGGGGATATATGTATGAAATTTGTGTTGTATGGCTGATGGTTTGGGGGGGTCTTTTCTTTCTTTTTTAGGGGTGGGGGGGGTGTCACCCTATCGTAACTGACCTGAAATCGTGGACAGGCGGACTTCCAGCTCTGGAGGAATCATTTTGTGTGCGCGGTAAGGAACAGACCAGCCTACCTGCAAATGACGATATATATGGTATGGTCTAGTCAGAATACACATCAATGTAACCACAATGACCCGAAGATGCATACGTTAAAATACGATTATCAATCCATAAAGTTCTGAAATACAATTTTTATGTGCACCATCAAAATTATGTTGAGGTGTATCACGTTCCATAACATAAAAAATGACGTAAATGTGAATGGAAAATGTGAGTGTATGCTTGATGGGTGAAACACGTAATAATTATAAGTTGTGATGTTACACTTGCTCAAAATACTATATATTCTATATAACACATGAGGAGGTACATATACACATTTAACGATGTTCACTGTATACTATTTAAGACTTTAAACTGAAGTCTTCTGTTCTCTGTTGCCATTTCAAAGGGATGATCAACTCTTCAAATATTTAAAAAATAACAATTGCTATGATTGTTGTGCACTACAAACGTTATGTGTACTCACAAATAATTGCGTTATCCATGTGGACTTCTCTGTTGGACAGAAACTCTCTCTTGCTGTCCAAATGTCTGATTTCTTTATTTTTGTTTTCTTTGGTGTTTGTGTTAGACACTGAGCCAGTGGCGCTTCAAACAAAAATATATATGTTAAAATTTACACACAAACACCATTCTAACTTGCATTTTAATACACGAACGCTTCTAAATATACATGATCCTGTGCGTCTATTTAAGCAAACACTTGATTATTATGTATTCAAAAATAACTAACCATTTAAAACAAAAGTCAGCATCAAAATAAAAAATTGATTCATGCTTGATAGTTTTGGAAGACTTGGTCATCTGTTTCGAATGACTGATATTGAACACGTGCTGTCAGCTTCAGTATGCCCAAGGCTCTTCTAGGAACTTTTAAATCTTATGCAAATGCCTTGACAGTTCAAATTCAATACGATTCTTGATTAGTGACAAAAATAGCTCTGACTGAAATTAATGACGAATAACAGAATAAGCCAAGTATTTGTAAAACTTTAATTTAAAAAAACATTATCAAAATATATGTTGATTGAATGCTACAATTTCAACAACACATTTTCAAAGGACTTGAGCTTTTGATACAAAATATACCATCATTTGGTGTCAATGGAAGTCACGCACATCATAAGTGTGTGTGTGTGACTAAATCATATATACTGTAAACACCACAATATTCAACAGGTGTGTCACGGTAGTCTAGCCATTGTTCTTAGGTTCTTCTGAAAATTGCAATTATGGGATTATCTCCAAAAGTGTGGAATGTATTTGTCTAAACAGAATTTTGGCACTATACTTCTAGAAACCTCCCCTGATAGCTGTTAAGGTTTCTTAAAGATCTGACAAGTATTTAATATAGTGGCCCTTACTTTATCCCTATAGTATAATCCTGACTGTATACAAAATGGTCGTGAAAAGATGTGTGGTATCTGTCCGATCTTGTCACACTAGAAGTGTACTGACAAAATTTCGCTAAAATGATTTTGTAGATAAGTCCAATTCTTACAAGAACCTAAAATAACCAATACAGTTCTAAAATAATGTCCATACATGTAAAATCGAATTTTCAGTTTGTAAAACCTAAATGTTTGTGTTTCTGGAACAGTTTTCCCAACATGCGTCACATGTAGTGCATGAGCCAGCCTCTATAGATAATGCCTATGCTGTAGGAATAGGGATCTCCATAGTAAAACATCAATTCCTCTCCTGAAAATCAGAGTAAATCTAGTTAGGATATATCATTCTTAAGAATATTGGATTCAACACTTTATAGATAGCGAGTCATCTGTAATTTTCTTATTATTGTTTATTGAATATTCAGTATGCATAAAAAGACTATATTAATGGTGTCACATTTTTGTTGAAGGATGGTGGGTTATGAAAAGTCATAACACTGAAAATATTCCTACTGGCTGTGTGGTCTCAACAACAAGAATTCATGATTGTATTTGTAAAGTGTGGTCCAATTTATACTTCAATAGTGTTAATAAACTGGTTAATAACCGCGTTTATAACATTAATACCGTACCTGGGATTATATCTCTTGTGGCTTTGAATAAGACCTTTCCCAAGCACTGCTGCGCATCCACGTTTTCTTCTTTTGCATTCTTGAGATATAGACATGCAATTCAAGCTAGCTCAGACCACATATGTAATGTAATGATGCTGTTTCACAATGCTATAATAAACGTTTAAATAAATATTCATTATTCAAGTTTTGTATGCGGCGGTAAGAAGTTGTAGCTGTGACAAGCATTGGTGCAAGAGCCCATGGAGAAGGTGTGTCATCATCGTGCTACCTTTACAGGGCCAGAAGCACCCTTCGTGTGTCTTTTGCATCATCATCGGCACCATTGAATAATGATGAATAATGAATAATGATGATTTCGTGGGGAAAAAGTTCTATGAAAATGAAGTATTTTGGTGTGAAAGGGGTTGGGGCGCAGGAGATCTGCCTATGCCATAACACCGAACATGCTCAATTATATATAATGCATAAAATATAAAGATTGAATTAATTTTCTCACAAATACAATGAAAGCTTCTGCCTTTACGCACAAAGCTACAGTCACAGTCTTTATATTATATGCAACCTGCGCATTCAATACATTTCGACTTATTTCATTTTTCAATGCAAGAATCTGAAATGCTTTGCCTTCATACAAAAATACAAACGTCCATTTGCGTGTGACCTGTATACCTGGGTGTGTTCATCCATCGGGTCCAGCTAGAACGCTCCAAGGGCGACCCGTCTATGGACACCAGCTTCTTCCCCCCACGGTAGATCTGCATCAGGCCGGCAACAAAAGTAAGATATGAATACATATAGTCAAACGTTTGTGAATTTGTGTGATATTTTTGTAGTATGCTCTATCCACAGCGCATGACACAACTGAGTATTCTATATACAATGGTAGTTGCCTATAAAGTTTGTTTCCATAACATTCAAGCCACATAAGTGATTTAGACAAATTTTATTTGCTACACAATGAGGCCTCCCATCTTTTAATTATGATCGCATAAATCACTTATTTAACTTGTCATATAATCATGCTTCTACTTACGTCAAACAAGTAGTCGTTCTTCCTAGGTATGGTGAATGCCTCTCCCTCGTATTCTCCCAGAAACGTGAATTTCGAGATAAATGTTCTGGAGAAAACGCCAAGACCAGCTCCTACCAAATTCAAAATTTAAAAAATCAACTATTAAATAATGATTTAATACATCATTATACTATGTATAACATATACTATGCAGAGTACAATTTGAAGAACAACATTTAAGAATAACCTACTGATATATTTGATTTTAGGATATTTGCCAATTGTGTTCATTGGCTCATGAAAAATTGATAGAAATATCTAAATTTCTTTTGAAAACCGCCATCTAAGATTGTGCATTGTATCCTGTCTGCTACTGACCTGGGATTGTTGACTCTCTGACCTCTAGCTCCGGGGGTAGGGTCTTGTAAGCTCTATAAGGAACGTCCCACGGTACCTACGAACCATATTATTGGTCTGTTATTATATGTATTATTCTTAAGGCCTATCCAATGTAAAGTGAAATAAACTCCATGGTGGGGATCTGATAAGAATAACACAGACAAACGTTTGTGTGAGCCACATGGATGCATCTGTCGGGCAGTGTGACTGGCCAGGCGTCCAGGCGTCCTGGTCAACAGACTGTGAGGCAAGACAGTTTTTTGCAAATCCTGTAATTTATAATAAATAATGGAACATAGACATATATGATGCAAACCATTATTATTGATGAAATTCCGTTCAGTTAACCAATTAGATTGGCTTAAATGACACGTATACAAGCAGATGCTGTCATTACGAGATCTGCTCACATCAAATGTATACAGACATATCCAAAAGCATAGGAAAACATGTACATATATTGTTATAATTGTAATGTGTGAATTCATTACTTACCAAACATAAATGATGATGTAATTAGAATCAATTCTATATTATCCATTATTACGGAACATTTAACTATAATTTTTTCGTATATATTGTGCTGGAATAGACAGACATGGACAAACATGTATCTTGCCTGCGGCAGTAAGTGACATGTTCTCCTGAGGGACTGTCTGTATTGTAATCCGTTACACCTGCAGAAAATTAGTGGATTACAGGCATAAACTGCCCGCTAGATACTTCTTTTAAAGTTGCCATTGGCATTTCAGATAATTCTAAGGAAGGAATGAAAGAATTGGTTTGTAAATGCATTAATAACAATTTTCATAGTAGGGATTCAACTTGAGAAATGTGCCACCATGTATTGGATAGGTAAGTAATTAATATACGATTACTTTCAGTTAACATTAGTATCATACGTTTTGAAAAATAGAAGGATTGAAGTGAAAATAGCTATTCAATAACAGATGACAAAACTTATTATGCATTAATAGTTCGGGAATTGTTTCTCTTCTAAGAAGACTGAAAACGTCATTGTAGGATGTACTAAAATTCCACTTGCTCTCTTCGTTGCCTCAACTTTTACAACTTGCACCTCGTTGTCTAGTTATTATTTTTAATTATATAACATTATTTAAAATATACAGGTTAATGCAAATTGAATATTTTTCCTTTAAGACTGTCTGTTCTATACAAAAAATCTCCTTTGCTAAGTGTCTACGTATTCGGTCACTAGTTATAGGTAGGAGTTGTTCTTTTTTAGCCCTAATCTGTTTGGTTAGTGTGGTAGCGGCAGACGATTGGACCGCAGATGAAGTGTCGTGCCCGACAGACACCTCTCGGTGGATCACACAGCCGTTTGTACGTAGTGCACATTCTAACAACGGTGATTCGGGAAAGGGTGTAAAAATGCATTGGTGTGTGTTTTTAATTATTTTACCAATTAGGGCACTTCAAAGACAACGTATGCAATAGGGGGGTGGCATGGAGGGTGAGGTAGTGGAGATGACGAATTTAAAAATATCAAAAATAATCGCAAACATATATCAAGTCTCGCAAATAAAGGTTTAGATAAATTTGAAAACAATCGTCTCGCAAATAATGCTTTTTCCAGGTGCCTTGGGGAGTGCCATACAGAGCCCACAAGACGATGCCACCAGAACTAGAGCTCAGAGAGTCCACAATACAAGGTAACTCGAGTTAATGAAATTTCAAAAATCGATTAATGAAACTGAGAAAGGTATGGATTATGCCATAATATATTAATGGGTTGATGGTCCCCAATATGAGGAAGACATAGAATGTCAATTAATGGTGACATCAGGGGCAAAGCCCAAAGGAGTTGAAATTCAGACGCCTTCACACCCAGCTACAAAACAGCCGACAATTTAGACGATGACATTCATCAATTCACAAGACACCAGTACAAGTTGTTGTTTTTAGGCTGTCTCATTGAATTCAATGTAGTGGACTTTAATTTCCATCTGTGACTCAGTATCTCAATGTATACAGATCAAACAGTAAAATAAACATATTTTTGCAGGAGCTGGTTTGGGTATTTTCTCCAGAACCTTCATCGCCAAAAACACATGGTTGGGTGAATACGAAGGCGAGGGTGTATTTGAGAGCAACAACACTGGCTTTACGTTCCAGCCAAGTCCATTTATCACCGCACTCAATTCAAATTGTGTATGCACAATATTCTCCTTATTAATCACATTTGTCTTGTAATTAAAATCACAAACATCCCTGTGTATATAGATTTTCCGTAACGGAGACGATCTGCTGAAGATTGACAGCACGAAATTGAAGACATCTGGTTGGACCCGGTGGATGAACACGCCCAGGTAATTCAACTATAATATGTACATCATATAACATTTTGCCAACTTCATTTAGTAATACCTGCTCACCTTTCAGGCATGACAGGGAGGAAAATGTCGTATACAAAGCATGCAAAGGAAAAGTTCTATTTATAACCAAGAAGGATATTATACCAGGTAGGTACATGTTACTCTAGTGTAGGTAACCATTTTCACAATCATGCAATATAGTATATAATGCAATATAGTATAGCATATATGATATAGTATGTAAAATCTATACATGTAGTTCACGAATAGCTGGCACTTCTCATTCAATGGTCCGTATCTCAGAAAATTATGGAGAATTTAAAAATACAATCCATGCCCAATTTTGATTAGATAAATTAATGGGAGTTATTCACCAATCCCTTGAATCGCTATGTATATAACATTTATATTGCATATTACACGATGGTGTAAACATTCTGTTTACACTAGGTGAAGAACTGATGTTCTACTACGGTGACGCGTACTCCTACCAGCTGGGCATAGTGTACCAGGGCTGGGCCACGCAGGCCCTGCTCATGGCCCAGCAGCTGGAGGAACGCTTCAAGCGAACGCGGTCCCTAGTGCACCCGTGATTACTTGATGACCAGGCTCAACGCGTCTACACAGTGGACAGCAGTTGTATATAGTTATAGTGTTATGTTCACTGGGATGAAGACGTTGGCCGTAACTATGAAGTTACAGAAAGAAAAATGGACGTTGAGTCTCTCTATTGAAATGCATTTGTTGCGTCGCTTCCGCAGCTGAAGCGAAAGCCTTGTGTTTCGTTCGATTGCAACTATGAATGTATGTATGTATGTATGTATGTATGTATGTATGTATGTATGTATGTATGTATGTATGTATGTATGTATGTATGTATGTATGTATGTATGTATGTATGTATGTATGTATGTATGTATGTATGTATGTATGTATGTATGTATGTATGTATGTATGTATGTATGTATGTATGTATGTATGTATGTATGTATGTATGTATGTATGTATGTATGTATGTATGTATGTATGTATGTATGTAAGTATGTATGTATGTATGTATGTATGTATGTATGTATGTATGTATGTATGTAATGTATGTATGATGTGATGTATCTATGTATCTATGTAATTTTGAGCATCTTTGTATCTATTAAAATATGTATGTATTTCCATAGTTCCATTTTTCATTCCATTTTTACAACATTTTTATGACGCCATAGTTTTGTTGATGCTTTCCATAGTGATTTTGGAAATTTTCAACATTCAAACTTTGTACAATGCTTACATGCCTACTGATCATTAACTATATTCAATGTTGGCACTTTGCCAATTAGAGTTTACCTTTCAGAGGGCCATTTTGATTATTTTTCTTTCTATTTTTTCACTATAGTTTCAATACTGTTCGAAACACGACCATCGAATTGGCATAGTGGTTATATTGGAATAAAAGTGCTCAGAAAGCACAGCATTACCATATTAATGTCGACTCATGGGCAATAGATATTTACTTTAGCCATGTTTAGAAAGTGCCTGCAATCCAATCTCAATAACATAGATGTAGGATGAGTCACGCATCAAGTAAGACTTTTTTCTGCTTTGATTGCAAAGCAAACATCTTTATTGCCCATGGGTCAATGTTGCTCTAGCGACGCTGTGCTCTCTGAACACTTTTGATCTCGTATTTGAAAAGCATTTAGTGCAGTATTTGACTATACAATTTATTCCGTCACAATAATTACTCGTTTAGTAATGTATATGGTCCAATCAGCGTTTCCAATAGTCAAAGTATAAACCGTCATTCACGCTAAAGGAAATATGGATTGCGTCCGGTAACTTTTAATTTTGTTACTGTAACTCTATGAGCTGTAGAAATTGAGCTGTAGAAAATAAAGTTACAGGCAACACAATGAGAATTTAAAACACAGCTTTTGCATATGTCACAACCCGGGTCACAACACTTATATGATTATGTTGTACGCTCTAATATTTGGAATTTATCAAAAGACATTAATTTTGTACTTGTAAGTTTTGTTTTGAGGGCGAAAACTTGGATAGTAAAATAACGTTTTTACACCGTTGTCTCGCTTAACATATAACTGCTTCCTTCGTTACATTTCATGACACAATCACGTTTTATTTCATACATTAGAGTTGATAGTATTGTAACCATACATTGTATTTGTAACGTGCATGGAATCCTCGGTGCGTACTCTGTAGTTGTAGCAATAATAGGTTGTCATATATATGTGGGTGGGAGATCAGCACATATCCTATCGTTAACTGATTGGTCCTTAAGAAAGTGCTAATGTGTGCAAATTAGATATGTTAATGCTGGTCCATTCCTGAATATATCGTAACTTCTGGCTGTATTAAGATGTCATTTTAAGACATGCCCTCGGGAAATTACTATCAGTAGATTACGCACAGCCAAGGGATCGGTTATATGATTACTAATTATCGACGTGTTTACATTAAAACTCTTGGATATCGTGACAACGCGCAATGGACAAGCATGGACTGCTATTGGTATTTTTACAAGGTAAGAACATACAGGTTTTGTTGCTATATAATTTGGCCAAAAACTTGATTTCAAAACAAAAAATAGGACACTTACAGGTTATAATTGTCTGCAATGCAGTTTCCGATGTGTCATTTTAGTACGACTTTACCCTAATACTACATTTCCAGCGGTGGTGACCTACTGCGCAAAAACGCATAAAACAAAAAAGCAGACGTCACAAGCCACGTGGCTTACCGAGCAGACGAACTGCCCAACAGAGGACGCTCGCTGGATCACGCAGACGTTTGTGAGTCATCCAAATATGTGACCAAATAAATGGGGAGGAAAAACATATGATAATTGATCGAGAAGCTGACCTGTAAGAGCAAACACACCCTCGTGTGTAGGCTTACAGATTTTAGGACATGCATTTGATACATTTGATACATCTATCTACCTATAGGCTATTTTGCACGAGAGCAATAAAATTGTCCTTGTGAATATTACTATTTTAATTTTTAAAGCACTGACAATGCCTAATATATGGCCAACACGCGCGCGCACAAACGCGCAAGCACGCTCGTACGCTCGCACGCACGCATGGACTCACTCACGCACGCATACTTTCCAAAAATTCGAGCTTTACAATACACATTTGCAATATCTCAAAGTAGTAATAGTTGGGTCCAGAAATTTGAAACTTCAGACGTACCGGTACTTATCAAGTAGCGAGTGCTTTAAAACAACGAACTCAAGTAAATGAACACTACCCGTGATCAAGTGCTGCAGTACCAGTCCTGATCCACATCCCATCACCAATAACAGCAGCACCTTGACATTGTTACATCTCAAATGCCACCTTGTTTCCCCCTGTTCAGGTTCCGTGGGGCATTCCTCACAGGGCGCACAAGACACTACCGCCAGAACTAGAGCTGAGGCCGTCCACTATTACAGGTGAGTGTTGTCAAGCCAGGCGAGCATCCAAGTGTCTTCTTTCTTCGATTTGCTACAACTGAACTATAGATCTATATAGTAGTTACATTAGCTTAGACTTATGATACAAAATCATGTAGTCGCAGTGACAACAAATAGAATATAATATGTATTATGTAGCCATGGTTATTTGCTCTTCCCTCTACAGGAGCTGGCTTTGGTGTTTTCTCCAGAACTTTCATTCCTAAGTATTCGTGGCTAGGTGAATATGAAGGAGAGGGAAGAACGAAGAAAAGCGACTCCCATTATCTATTCGAAGTGAGTGATTTTTATATAAATGAACCATAACTATGTTTTTATCACTGGTTGTAAACTAAACTCAGATACAATGAATTTAACAGATCAGTAAGATTGGTACATGTGTCACAATCCACTTGACGTTTCTAAAAGTGGTGTCTATATATATTTAAAAAGGTGGGATATCTATAGATAATATGCACTAATTATCCCCATAATACAATCTTCGTCAACTGTTACACTTTCAGATTTTTAAAGGTAAAGGTACTAAAGATAGACGAATAGTGATCCTAGATGCTCTTGACCTTGCCTTGTCCAATTGGACGCGTTGGATGAACACCCCGCGGTTAGTACTGGCAGAGTATTTGTGTTCTATTTACGTTTTGTAGTAGCTATGTCTTGTCAGGAAAAAACAATCGTGTGAGGTTAATCTCCATGGATTTCCCACAAAATGTTAAACATTTCTTTATATCTCCAATAGAGTAAAGCAAAAAACAGGGATATTTAAAATATATCCAAAGTCGCGTTGCTATTACATGCAATACACACATCTAAATGTATCTGTAAGACATACTCTAATTCACTAGAAATCATGGCAATTATGTAAGAACGAGATAAATTAGAAGGATAGAACACATCTAGTTATAATGCCGCGTGTAGAACTATTTAAAACTGTTTGGTTCCATTATACATGTATAAACTATTCTAGTAACTTGACTAGAAACATGTTAAATAAAGATATGTAAATGAAAAGTTTTTTTTTTTTTTTTTTTTTTTTTTTTTTTTTTTTAGTGAACAGTAAAAGAAAGAAAAGACAAGATAACATTATACATGTATTATTGTGAATGATTTGTTGAGTGAAAATCTTTGCTGTGGTGGTATGGTGTTCTTGGAATTATTCTTTCATTGGCTTCTTTCACCTCTGAACATGGTAATAATAATAAACTATATTATACACAAGCATCTTTTACAGACATATTGACAAAAAACGCGATATGTGATTGAACAACATATATTGTATTTTCCTATGTGATGTAAGATATCAAACTCTATTATGTTTTTGTTTGTTTGTTGTTTTGTTGTTGATGTTGTTGCTTTTTTAATTTTTACCACAAATGAACTTCGCTTTTGAGTCCCATGATTCACATCCCAACTCCTTGGTTTGCAGTTTTCAACTCGTTGAAGACAAACGGATAAGAATCAACTTGTAGAATACTTTTTTCATCACAAACAAATTACAAAATGAATTTTCATATTTAGGAATGAACATGAAGAGAATGTCTTTGGTCACCAATGCAAAGGAAAAGTATTATTTATGACCAACAGGGACATATCACCAGGTATTCAGTTTATCTGTTATATATAAATAGCATCAAAATATTATCTACGGGACTGGAGACATCATTTTGCACTGTCACGCATGCAAATGCATGTTGATGGGGGGTTCTGTAATTGAAGCATGTTATTTCTTTAGTTTTCTTTAACCGTCTACTCTTCCGCTTATATGCTCACTGAGTTCTGTTTCAAACGTCTAAATGAATATAAAAGCCGCATCCCACTGGTACCGGCGTACTGGGAACTTACGCCTAGCTGATAAAAATCGGTCGGATATCCAGAATTTTTCATCCACGCTAAGCTTCTTCCGGCTACGACGACCTTACGCCGACCCAGCGTTCCTTTGCCGCTTACGTGGGTGTGAAGTGCGTGTGATGCTTGCTGCCAGTACGCCACCAAAATATTTCTAGAAAGATTATCGATCGGTCCGCTATTTTATGCTCCCAAATGATTTTTGTACGTCGACCATATGCCAAACATACGCGAAACAAACGCCAGACATGCGCCAACATGGCCGCGTATTGGGAGCAGATGCTCGGCAGATGAAAACGTTGACGTAAACTTGGCCAACCTTGAGCGTACGATGGCGTGCATTCAGCAGGCGTTCAACGTATTGTAGACATGTTCAGCGGGAAACAGACAGTGAACGCAAGATCAGCATAACCCAGACGCACAACCGACGCATAAAAAACGTCTGGATGAGACTTTTTTTGTGAGTCGGTTGCATTGTTTATGGTTATCAGACATTCCTAGTGCACGATAATCCATGATTTTACCCATCAACGTGTGATAAACGTCAAATGGTGTAGTTGAATATAATCAGTCATTCATAATTGAATCAAGTGTCAGTTATTTACTTATTTACTTTGCTCTGTTTTAGGTGAAGAGTTAATGTTTTATTACGGAGATACATATGCCTACACTTTAGGCATATTCTACAAAGGTTGGATGAAAGACAAGCTGGACTTGGCTAAGGAGTTACAGGAAAAATATGATGTGGTTTTCGGAAGTGATTGGTCATAACCATTTTTATAATAATGAACATTTTTAATGTGCGCATTTTTTAATAAAAGCACAAAAATTCCAATTAGAATATGTGTTATCATTTTTGTAGTATCATGTCTTGCCTAAACAAAAAGATAAACTAGAGCAAGTATGTCACTGCGAGGGTGGCCAAAATATATAAGCGGTCTTAGAATAGACCACGTTTGGCGGTCCCGAATTTCCCCCTATATATAATTAGTAATGTAAACTGCTATATTAAGACCACAATTAGGACCACACAGGTTTTTCTTTGTCTGGCCATTCTACACAATATCTCCATGAATAGTCAGTCAGAATTGATTATATAATATTTCCTGAAGACTCCCAGTGTAGTTAAGAACTATACTTGATTGTATTTTCAAGCTTCTCTCTCACGTCTTTTAGCAAGCATATTTCTACCAACGATAGATATAGCTGAAGACAAGTTTTACACACCTAAGCTTCCATTTGTCTATATCAAGTGGCCCTGGTGGGACTCGAACTCACGACCCCAAAGTCGTAAGACGAGAATGACCATCATCCCAAGCAGCGAGCTGTTAAAGGTTACACGGCTGAACCGTTGTCTCTGTAACCCCAAGCTTACATACTTGGTCTATTATCATCTCAGCCCAAAGGTCGTGGGTTCGAATCCCACATCAGGAGGAAATTTTGGGAAGGTCTTATTAGCATTATTATTGCTTTTTAATGATATATATGTGTTTCCCAGTGCTTGATTGCTTGTCTTCAGCTAAATCAGCTATATATTATATATTCAGCTATACCTATCGTTGGTAGAAATATGCTTGCTAAAAAGACGTGAGAGAGAAGCTTGAAAATGTATCGGCAAGCACTGAGAAACACATATAAACACGCTATAATCTCCTCTACCTATCTATAGTGACGATTGAATCATTTTGGTTTCACAACTTTGGGGTTCCGAGTTCTAGACCTACCAAGCCACTAAATGTTGTAAAATGGAAGTTAAAACCTACCTTCAGCTATGTTACAAATTATAGTGTGATAAAGATATGGTTGATATAATTGAGAAAGAATGATTAGAATGATTTCTAAAAAAGCCACAATTGTACAATCACAGTTCATTCAGAATAAACTTTTGTTTTAAAGAAATACCTACACACTTGTAAACACTAGCTACCTTTTATGTTAGAATATTTATTTATATTCACAAAAAATACACCCTTTCCATATTTATATAGACATTAATACATAGTAATTTGTCTTACAATGGTCTTACTAATGATTATTATAGCAACTTGTGCAACAATATTATGACATGTTGAAGCCATGGAAAAATGAAATTCCAAACTGTCCCATTCATTGTAGGGACACGTTGGGTGTTTTCTATATTCGTTCTAAAACGGTCTATGACACAAAAAAATAATGTGCATGATTACTCTAAGCAGGCATATTATACTTATGTCAATTCAATTATATTCTAAAATTTATGGTTTTGTGTTGAATGGGATCTAGTGCTATAACCCAAACGTACAGAATTTTTAATAATTCAATTATGAATAACCATAAATATCTAGTCGTATGTCATAACTGTATTAACCTTATGGAGTAGTCTACATGTGGCTTTTTAATAGCATGCTGATTCTATTATTCTAGCATGTATTCATTTTTAATTATCCATGTAATGTAGTGGGACTCCTATACATATGCCACATATACACATACGATACAATGTACAAACCAATTATATGAACACCATTAGGTGAAGCAGTTGCTAAAGCTATTTCACAACATATCATAGGCACTTATAAGAACCAATATTATCTGGAGATAAAACGTTTGAGATTTAGCAATGGTCACGTTAATGAACAAAACGTACATGCATGTATACACAATTGGTTTTAGGTAGATCTAGACCTACAGATGCAGTTCAACGATGCTGTAAACCAAAACACAATAACTCGTCCATTAGTACTTTTTATGGTTACTAAAGGTTGGGTCTTTTCCAAATTTCTTCAAGACTGCCTCCATTTACATGTATGATATTTTGAGGTGCAAATTATGCCCATACAAATCTCTTACAATTCTAACATGCAAATAACACAGAGCAATCTGAGTTAAATCTAAAGTGCTTATGCTTTACTGTAAGCACTGGTAAGTGTGCATGAATCTTTTGCGTTAGAAATGCACCAATATGCTCACGATACTGATTCTGATAAAAAAAAATCTTAATGAATATGGAAGATGATCACACTAGACTTGAAATTGTCACCAGCTTTTTGCGTTGTTTAAGATATCTATAAATGACATGTTACACAATCAAAATGGTGCACACTAAATGCTGATAATATTCCAGATTCGATTGTTTGGTCCGTCCTGTGCATTGCAAGCCACTCTGTATTGTAACTTTGTCACCATTTCACAATACTATATATAGTACATATTCGTGTGACTGGGTCCCCTTTCCATCTTGACTTTTACGAGACGATATGCCAGGAAACACATTGTGTATCTACTTTATTCTGAATCTGAAATTAGAAACATACATTATGTACTCTGAAGATGAATTCAAAAGTGCAAGAACATGTTGTGTGTAGTACTTTAACCTCCAGGACTTTAACCACAAACAGTTTTACAACCTTACAGCTTAGTTATCTCAAGTTAATGAGTAATCATGAATAATCACATATCTACAAATACGCAAATGCAAATACATATGCAAATACATATCTACAAATGCATCCAAAACTACATGGTGTGGAAAGTAAAATATCTGGGGGTTAGATAACACAGCTTTAATGTAAACTCGTCTTTGAAGTTAACTCTTCCCCATCCCCCAACACCTAAACAGTATATGTAAAATCGGCATAATGCCTGACACTACCAAGCTATATGGTCAATGACCATTTAAAGTGAATGTATATTTTACACACACTTTTATCAGTTTTATTGTTTACCTGATATAACAGCGTTCTATCGCTACTTACATATCTGAATTCTAGCATCAGTTACCTAATAGCAAAGCTCTACCATCAGTTACCTAACATAGCAAAGCTCCAGCATTAGTTGCATTGCATACCAGTTTTACTAGCAGTTACCTGGCATAGCAGAGCTCGAGCAGTTCCCCGCAGAAGAAGGGCTGTGAGTGGCAGTAGCGACAGAAGCTGCGCAGGAACTTGTCCTTGGCGTGCGGGCCGCCGTCCGCCACGTCCACGAGCGGCCGCGAGTCGCCGCCACCGCCCGCGCCCACGCTGGATAGGAACTGGTCGTGGCTCATCCCTCCGACAGGGTACGCTGCCGGAGACAGAATTGCTGAATGGTATTACTTTACCTCATTAATAGATGCGTGCAGTTTACAGACAGCTTCCTTTTTTTCATGCACTGAGCCTACTTTAATTGTCTCATGTACATTATAGAATAATCATGTGTCAGCTTCTTCACACACTTATTTTTAAGACCACCGTGGCATGCAGGAAAGGTGGTGTTTGTGGTAGTTACGAATCATGTACACGTTCTATACACTACATTTTGTGTTTAAGTTTTCTATGCATACAGTACTGTTACACGTCGACACGTCGCCATGCCAATTAGGAGAGTGGCTGTGAACTCCCAGTGACCAATAGATTGAATAGACTCATAATCTGCCCTGAAGGCTAAGACTTTACAGAAAAAAGTGTACATTATGAACGAGTTACGTTTTCTTGATTAATCAATAACACTCATGACGAAACTCCCCCATACATGTATAAAAAGTATACCGAAAAAAACTGCATGCAACTCTGAATATGGACCTACCAACCAAAAAATAATAATGATGCGTTATCATTCCTGTCTAAAATAGCTATTGAGGAATAAATGATATTGTACAAGAAATTGGAACTGACCACTAATCTGGTGCAAAAGTCCTGTATCAAGAACATTCCATGAGAATAAATGGGCGAGAAGTGTCTACAAAGCTGTAAAACTTAATTAATGTAGAAATTGACCACGAGATTGGAGTGTCAATCGCAAAATTGAGTATGCTGACGTCTGATTTGCACGAAGTGAAGGTAAATCAGACTTCAGCATGCTCAATTTTGCAATTGACCCGACAATCGAGTGGTCAATCACCATTCTATCATGACTAAAATCCATTTTATTTTAAAATAAATCATATTATAACATTCTCATTGCAAGTCAATTTTGCCAAAAAAGAGCGCGCGGAGACCACTACTACGGGGCTAGTCTAAACTTTTGCTCTCCACTACACAGGACACGCCTTGCGACGTCAGCGGCCGTATTGATAATGTGACGAGTTTAGACTAGCGCCGTAGTAGTGGTCTCCGCGCGCTCTGGAGCGTTCATTCCATCTCATAATTTAGAACGCTGATTGACCAATCAGCGTGTGTTATTGGCGGTGATTTTCATGGAATGATAGAATGCATAATTCAGTTTTATCCGTGGTTTTGAATGATGCACTAATTAACTACTTTCCTTAATAAGTAACCAGTTAATAGGCCCTTACAATAACTTTGTGGATAGGCCGGGAATCCTACGTCTTTGAAATTTGTGTTCTGTTTTTGAAAGGCATTTAGGAATCAATTTAATCTAATATTTGATTAAAAGTGTTTATATACATCTTTTATGGGCTGGCACCAGGGTTGAGCCCGCCTATCAAAGTCAACTTTTTTGTATCCATAAAACGTTAAAAAGATATTCTCAATAATCAATCTTTATCAATTAGAATAAATTGCAATTTACAAAAACAAAATTTTGATCTTTTTCTGTGTAGAGGTTGTGAGTAATAGACTAGTGTCTGCTTCACTAAAAAGATTAAATATTTATTATCCTCATGGACATCTTATTTGTTCTTTCACTTTTAACTTGCAAACAATAACAGTTACTACAAAGCAAATCATGTTGTACCGACCATTTATTATGCAAAATATATCATGTACCATGACCATGGCATACATTACCCAGCTGGTAGAATACACACACATTCCTCACCATCTACACCGTCACCAACATCAAATACAATGCACATCCTTTACACGCCATTGCACGTTGCCAACTCCCCGGGGAGTGTCCACTACAATACGCAAGTTCCAGCACTCACCTGACACGGCTTCGACCGCCACCAAGACGACCACGCAGGCCACCATCACCACCACGGACGCTCGAGACACCACCATGCTGTGTTGTAGGAGGAGGGAGAGGTAGATACATGACACGCCGTGACCACGTGGCCGTATATATAGCAGAGTCGTCAGCTGCCATTACACTGATTAAGGCATTATGAGCCCCAGCACAAAGACCGCTCATTATCATTAAGTGCTGAGTTGATGAGCCGCTCAAAGAGGCGGCGGCTGTGGTGAATGGAAGTCAGACGGAGGCAGGGGTGGGGTGGGGGCGGGGAGGGGGGACGGTTGTGTACAAGGTGTGCTCACTCAAACTTTTATCACTATATGTCCATAGATTCAATATAATACTTTAAAATTATATTTCAAATGAGCATTTCTAACAGGGTTCCCGTGATTGGGATCAACACTGAGGTCTGTTGTCGTGTTTTTCTGCCGTGTGAGCCAAGAGTACAAAGGGTACACCCACCCGCCACCAGCTTTCTCCTCAGCGTGTGATAAGGTAATTTGTCAATTGTGGGAGGTTAGAGACGATGATGAGAGGAGAAGACACCGTGGTGTTGCGAGAGCAGTGTTTGATGCTTCAGAGCTCTTTCGGGTCTTCATGCTATTCTTAGTGAACTTGACTTTTGTTCAGACTTGGGTTGTTGACATCTTCAAATGTTGAATGTCTTTGTTAGGTTAATCTACGACTCAATTCACTTACCGATAGAATAAGTTCTAACTACCAAACTACTTGTTTGTTTGTACCAGAGACGTTGTATCATGGCGTGGGCGGGAGGCCTACGTGATGCTTCTCGTGTCTGTGTTAATCTCATTATTGATGCTCATACAACTTGGCATTATTTCTAAATCTTAAATTTAAAAGAAAATGGTAAATGGTATATGTATTAATGTTTTACAGTTTTGATAAGTGTTTTGTTATTTTTTTTCAGGACTGGTGTCGAAGTTCATTTGGCCAATCTTGGGATTGTATATTTTCATTGGGTTATCTAAAGGTTAAATTATTCGTTGACCCTAACATCCATGATGCGCAAGTTAACATAGAACACAGCGTTCAATACAATCGTATTTCTTTACACATCCATTATTCAGCCTTAGAAAACAAGAAGAAAAAACTGTTATTGCGATGACTACTGGTCGCATTGCCGTGCACAGGGAGTGTTCTCTCACGTCCCTCTGTGGGACAAACCTGTTTTAAAGCAGTGGTACATAAAATGGTCCCATGGCCATAGTAAACTATCATTTAATGTTTCCCATTACAATGCCACCAAGAACCCTGTTTTTGTTTACATGTTACAGGACGCGCGGGTTTTCCATTTTACTGGCCCGGGTCGTCAATTCACTGGTTTGAACGAATACAGACGATTTTAGGTACAAATGTGAAGTATTATACTGATAATAGGACCTTCCTGGTTCTTTAAACAAATCCACAGTCGAAAAGCAAGTCTATTTAATGTCATGCGTACACTAGATTAATATGGACACAAGTCCTACAACATATAAAATGTTAACATTAAAAGCCTTGCAAAGCCTTGCAAAGCCTAACGATAATCTAGCTGAAAGTAGTTCTTTGACGTAATTAAGGGTCATTAGAGGGTAGTTATGTTACTTTTTTTTAATGTGAACGACTCTTTAACATAAACAATGTATATAGTCGGTATAGGCGGTGGGCTTTTTCCGGTCGAGTCAGTCTACCTTAACGACGCTCGGGCTGTTCCATTCTGACTAAACCTGTTTACCCTTAAAAAAGAAGTGATGACGTAGTTGATTACTAACTGGCTGTCACCCTAAAAAGTAGCCCCTTAAAATATATATCATCTATCTTGAACATTCCTGGGGGTTATCCAGCATCTAGCGGATTAGAATAATGGTATGAAGTATGACATGATAAAGCTAGGATGTTGACTGCGTTTTTCGAAAACGATGTTATTTGTCTTAAACGTCCTCGAGCAAGTTTTACCGTACTTTTAAGGCATGTGTTTATGCCACATTCTTGGCATGTATGATATGACTTAAAATGACAGCGAGGCTCATTCACCAAACCGTCCATTGCCAGTTCACATTTATAGAAATTTTGGCTATTTTAAATACGGGAATGAAAATATTATTCTAGTGATGGTTGAAGAGTAGGACACGCTTTGTGCATCATTGATTTTTACCTGTTCAGGTTAATATTAAAAGGTGGTTTACTCTAAGGTTACACACAATATCAAAAGAACAAAGAAAAACGTGCACTGTGTAATATTTCAAGTAGTCCTTTATGTGGATTTCACTATAAATGGATGCAGATTTGGTGTTTGTGGATTATATCAATTATGATTACATAACATACTTATAGGATTTATAACTGGGGATACATTGCGCCATAGACAAAAGGATTATATTTAATTATCATGAAGCTCTGAATAAGCGCACTATTTTACCAAGTAAAACATTAACCTTCTGTCTAATAACTTTAGAGGATACGTTTGTGTCAATTTAGTATAAATAACGTGGCATTTGTCCGCGGCTAAGTTAATTGTCTTTAGTTTTCTTTATAACCAGAAATAATCAAAATCAATCAACTGTGAATGACTACCGAACCTATATAAGTTGATACTGTTCCCCTCCATAACCCCAGAGTCCAAGCACAGGTATTAAACTTGAAGTAATCTGTGCTCCAAGTGTAGCACCGACGTTAAAAAGTCGGAGACAACCGTAGATTATATAGAAACAAATCCACAACTACGCAAAAGGGAGCCTGAAGTCAACATGGCGTCCAGGCGAGGTCCCCAGCAGATGATCGTGGTCGAGCAGGCGTCTGGCCCAGAGCCCCGGCGGCAGGTGTGCAGGCGGCGGGGGAAGAGCCCGGGCAGGATGGTGGAGGTGATTGAAGACCTCAATGACATGGGCATACACGACCTGCTCCAGGGTGAGTGCATTATTTTTTAAAGCGGATTGATGGGCGTACGGACTGTACCTCCTACTACATCATTGTGTCCAACTCATGCACGTGTCTTAAAATATATACTTTAAATATATTTACAGCCGGATTTGATCAAGACTTTTGAAATAAGGGGTTATTTTGTGTGTACATGGCAAAATTTGAAAGGGTTCCATGTAACTTTGATTAAAAAAACATTATTTTACAAATAAAAGTATAAGAAATCAAAACTAAAAAGCTTGCAACCCTTGGTCAGTGTGCAAGTACATCTTGGCATTTGTGAGACAAGTATAGTTTTATTTTCAGTAGAATTATTAACGATAATATCTAGATCTACATAATCTGATAAAAGAAGATGTAGAAGTTGGTAATTTTAGCATGGAATGTATTGCGATTAACTATAGGGTCATCAATAGAAAGGAATGTATAGTGAGAACAATGGGACACCAGTGGCCAGCATTGAATGAGGTCATGTCCTCTTAATATTGGTGTTATAGGATGGAAATACGCAGGTTATTTATCTACTGGAGTACTATAAAGCTGTATGTGGGGACTATTCCCATTGAATTAGCAGTTGAATGTATTTTAATGAAGTAGTTGTTCCACTGAAAAAAATGGTCCTCCGTAGAATACAAGTGTGTGTGTGTGTGGGTGGGGGGGGGGGGTACAAAATCGGGACTATGAAAATTATGTATGGCATATATTTGTCTATTTCTGCATGATTTATTCTTACATATTCTAATAGAATTATCTATATACGTGAATAGAATTATCTATATACGTGGGGGGAAACTCAAATACCATGTGAAGAGAATGAGATATAAATCTATCAGGGGTTCTCGTATGAAAAAAACATTCCCTGTGTTACCATGGGAACCCTCGTCAATGTTTTATACATTGTGGCCAAATAGGCTTCAATGAAGTGTGTAGTAAACTATGTACACCAGTGTACAGTATACAAAATTAGGAATTAATTAGTAGAAAGACTAAGAATAATGCATTATTACATGAACGTAATGAATTGTGCTAAAGTAAATAAATACATTAAATAGGCCATATACTATGTGATACATTATAAATTATATGGAATGATATATACATCAAGCCATGAATAGCTTCATTTGCCCAGCGGTACGCATTTCAAGAAGATGATTTATATATTATAATCTGTTCAAATTTTCCCAATGATAAACTAAAAGTTGTAATGGTAAGCTTATATTTGTATCTTACAAATGCAAAAGATAGTTTTGAATAGCAGAGCTATACTTGTTATGTAGGTGTGTACCATATATCATAATTTATACTGACATCCTCATACATATAACTCTAAGGCACATCACTTGCTATTCACTGTATTCAATATATTAACAGTGATTATGAGTCATCATTAGGTAATTGAAAGTAAAATAGCAAAGCATATTTGGCCCTCAGCAATATTCTCAAAACAACAAATGTCCATGAACTTACTATCAAAAGCGTTCTGTAGAAAACTAAGTAGGCTAAAAATCCTTTCTCAAATAATAAGAAACAAAATACCTAATGTGATTGAATGGGATGGTCGTACATATATTTTACATTACACATAAACATGTAGTTCATATCGAGGTCATAAGAGTCCATGCTATCACATCTACTGCATGTTTTATTTCTTGTGTGTGGGTGGGGGGGGGACAGGGGGTATTATGTGTGGGTTCTTTTATAGACATTTTTCATTATTAATTTTTTTTCTTAATGACTATATTGTCTTACAACAAATTTAAAAGTCGATATAAACTTAATTTCCATATTATTTGAATTGCACACAACTCCTCTTAAAAGAAAGATATACAAATCTGTGTGTTGCAGATTCCGATGGAGAGGAGTATGTCATTGAACGAGTTGTGCAGAAGAGAAGAGGCCAGCCGAAAGTTGTCTATGAATACGAAGACCCTCCCAGAGTGCGAAGAGATGAAAGAAAATATGGATCACGTGGCAATATTATTTATGTTAGTTTAATTTTCCAGAATTAGTAGTACAATCTGTTGCATTGTATTTACAAAGTAGTGAATTGAATATTTATGAAGTGTTTGATCTCTAATTATTATTTAACTCTTTGCAGCAAATCCTGAATAGAACATTTCAAAATTATGCATTCTTATATTTAATTATAACAGTTTTGTAAAATGTTCATATGCACTCATTGATAAATTGGAACATATATTCTAATACAAAAAATCTCACACAGGTAGAAGAAGATGATGATGATGATGACATTGAGTACATCGAAAGAGTGCCAGCAAGAAGGAGCGGACGAAAGAGTCCTTTTCGCCCTCCACCTGTCCAGATGGTAACTTCCATGAGTCAGGCCGCACCGCAGCCACCGGCTTCTCAACCTCGACTCCAGCAAGTAATCCAGACCCCCCAAGGTCCCCGTGTGCTTGTCCAACAGCCTCCACCCCAGATGGTGCCCATGCAAGGCCCAAGGGTTATGAAGCAACAGCAACCGCCAGTACAGGTACGGTCCTAGTTCATGTAGTCATATGAAAATTGCTTGCTGTACAAAGAGAAAGAGAAATATATTCTATATATTTAACACATACATTTTGTATAATGCTTATATATGTCAAAACCCTAACTACACCAAGCTGTATGTCATGTTTTCTAACAGTCTATTTTTACATCTAGCAAAGATTATTAGAGTATTCATAAATTATAGATTTTTGGTGAAATTTACAAATCCTAATTCTTATTATAATGAACTAGATGATGATGGGTCCTCGACCAAACCAGCCAATGATGATGCCCGCCCCGCGAATGGTGGTGATGAGGCCAGGACAACAAGTGTCACAGCAACAGCAACAGCAAATGATGCAGCAGCATATGATGCTACAGCAGCAACAGAATGGTGTAAGATACATGGTGCTGCAGCCTGCTGCTCCTAATATGCAACAGCAGCATAAGAAACAGCAACAGAAAGCGAAACAGAAACAACCTGCCCAGCTGCAACAACAGCAGCAGCAGCAGCAGCAGCAGCAGCAGCAGCAGCAGCCGCCAAAACCACTCACTGGAATCCTCGTGAAAAACAAAAATAAAGACAAGAAGACAAAAGAGAAAAAGCCGAAAGAAGAGTCAAGAATGACGTGGAGTGTCCTTGGAGGCATCCGCAACAGGTCCGCAAATGCCCAGGCTGCCCAGGCAGCTCAAGCAGCCCCACCGGCTCAAGATCAGCCTCGGCCAGCCCAAACGCAACCAGTACAACAAAGTTCAGAGACACAGGAACAGACAATGCGATTCGACCAAGACGAGTCTCAGCTGGGTCTGCCACCAGCATCTGGGTCCGGGCTGTACCCCTGGACTATGCTGGGGGAGAATGGACGGCCCCTGGTTGCCCCACCTGCTTACGATGACTTGTCTCCAACTGGAGCAGGGGGTGTAACATGGACTGAGGCGGGGACTGGAGCGAATGACCGCACGGCACGGTGGGTGGAGCAGCAAGCTCAAGCCATACCCGTCAAACACTAACGAACAATAAAGCATAAGGCATGGGGCTATTGTAAATATAATGTACATTTCTTATACACTTCATTCTTACTTCACACTATGTGTGTGCGCTTGTTGATACAGATCTTAAAAATGCAAGTCAGGCCATACCCTCCAACAACAGAATACAAGACGACAACGAGGTTGGGAAAGTAATTGTAAGTACAGTAATTGGTATACGTAAGCTCTAAGTGCTAATTTTGTCAATGACCTGTATATGGAGATTCAGAAACCATGCCTCTACAATACTAATTACTAATATGAATTTGTATTTGAAATAAATGCGATGTACATATTGTGTTTAGTACGATGACCCACGTGTTAAAGGTTTTTTTAACTTATGTTCTTGACCAACAAGGTCAGAATATGAATTTAACACTGTAACACTTGTATATGTCATTTGTAAACACTTATGTTTTAAACATAGTATATAATTGTCTATTAACATTCCTATACTGAACTTTGTTTCTACTACAATACCATGCATGTTTAAACAAATTATGCATTCAAAGTAAGAACCTGTACCTGGCAATTAATTGGTGATTTATTTTCTTTTAAAGCAGGGCCGTCACACAGGCTCAGGCTGGTCAGGCCATGCCCAGACCACTATTTTTTCAGATTTAAAAAACAAATGTGCAGACTTTTTCATCATATCAATTTTAATAGATTTTGCAGATTAAACTTATTAATGTTTCCAAACAATTCTATTGATTCTATCAGATTGATATGTTCTTCAACTTCAACCATTTAAAGGCCAACATCAACTGATTGATGGATTCTGCCTTATGGTGGTGCACATGGGATAAGAAACAATTTAGAATATTTACATGAATAAATGAAAACATTTCAGTCTAACATTTAGTATATACAAGTGTTTTGAAACAGTCAAGTGTGTCAGCTGATGTTATAGGATGTTATAGGTAGGTTTTTCCAATCCTTTATAGTACAAGGATAAAATTAATTCATCCTTGTCTCACACAGGGAGACATTGTTTGGAAGGAATGTTGATGCATCTCTCTTGATAACCTATTTGTTGTTACTAGTTTATTTTCTACATTTACTCAAGTCAGACCATTTGCAAGCCTATACATCATAATAAGACGGGCGTTCTTATGACGTTCTTGTATTGAGGGCCATTGCAGTTCCATGAGCATGTCACTAACACTGGACCTATTATTATAACGGTTGCACACATAGTGGCGCGACGCTGGACCATTTCAACTCTGTTTATATCCACTTGTGTGCTTGGGTCCCACACTGGGCTAGCATATTCCACCTGTGGTCATACTAATGACTATTATATATATAAACAAGATGTACTGTACGAGGCAAATCCCTTAAGAGCATCATAAAAAATTATACGGTTCTGCAAGACCTTTGGAACTGGTCTCTAGAAAATTGCTCTGACAGTGAGATGAAAGCGCGAATTAGAGGTGTAAGCCCTCATATGATGGAATTTGATTTCTATTTTGGTTTGGTTTTGGCAGAAACCAATGATTTCAGTTCACATAGTCTCAGAATCCAACTTCAACTTTTCCACTATGACATGCAACGCACTGGCATCAGAATTTTGATATCAGATATCAAATGGGATATCAAATGGGATATCAGATGGGTTTGATTGTCGTTAATATCTTGTTTTGAAAGTACACATTTAGTTCCTTATGGAATCTGTATATTGATAAAGAATGCCCATAGCCTATCTATTTATCTAAATATCCCCGGTATGTTCATTTTGGAAATTTTCAATGTTTGGCCTGACTACTATTTTAGTCTGTGTGACGGGCCTGTAAAGTGACATCCAAATGGTGTGGATTACAATAAAAAGGCTTGTCGTAATGAATATTCAGGAGACCAAAAATTATGGCTAAGCATATATGTAATGAATGTTAATTGGTATTTTACTATATTCATCACTTGCATTCTAAACAAGTTTATGTCGTGCATGCAATATGATATTTAGGTAATTTCATGCCTTCTTTACAATGTATCTATGTGATTATAATCAGTGAAGTTTCATAGGATAATTTTGGAATTACGCAATCTTTACTTATAACTTTAAAGATTACATAATTAAGATTAAATGACCAGCTCTGAAAAATCCCCATACATCACTAAGCATTTAAAATGTTAATGAATGAAAGAGTGTGATGGGCAGAATCTTATATGAACTTAACAATAAAGATGCTATTCTATGTCAAGTAATCTATATGTTTTAGGAGAAACAGGTTTAAATAGTAGATTTAAGGTTTTACATAAGAAAACTCATGTTCTCATGTTAGGTGTGATTTTATTTTGTTTTGTGCATTTCAACTCATAGCTGTGGTGCTAATATTTATGCTATTGTTTGTGTTTATTATAAACCTTTAAAATATTCAATAATAATTAATGTATCATAAACGTACGTCATGTCAATAAATGTGTACTAATTGCACTGTATACATGGATCATTACATGTGTTAGCCTTGGGAATATGCAAGAACATATTGAAATTACTAATATACTATAGGATAGCACATACAATGAGGTGTGGAATAAACTATTAAATTGTTACATCTGATAAATCTTGTGAACAAAATATTTGGATATTGTGGAAAATTGGCTTTCAATCTGAAAAATGGGAATATTTTTCAAAAAGTCAAAGGTTCCGCTTAGAATTGATTGTAGTTTACATGTTAGGTTATTTTAGCCTGCATTATCTATTGTATTTACTAGTGCAGTGAATGTGATAAAAATCAAACCTCATTTCTAAAGTGGTATTCTTTTTTCTACATTAAAATACATATTTAGTTTCATACATTGAATAATTATGTGGTTTGCAATAATGGTCTCTAGTCTTCTGTATACTTGTATATTTGTTATCAGAAGTATTTAGACCAACTAAATGGATATAGAATTGTGTGGAGGTATTATTTATTCAGTATGTTTAAATTATAATATCACACCAGGATTGATAGGCTACTTGAGAAGACTTAATAAAATTATTTTAGGAAATTTCTTTTATTTGTCTTGCCAACATATGTAAAGTAACATGTGTTCACAGTAACTTTACAAAAAACAAATTTCTAAGATTGCTCTTTGAAGCGTTCTGCAAATGTCCTAAACCAAATTTCAAGCTCATTAACTGTATGCGTAAATTAAGGTAAAGGTCTTTTGTATTTCTATAACAAAATAAACTTTGGATTCCTCAAACGTATTAGGATTTTTTTACATAGCAAAGGCTTAAAATCATCATTGGGCTAGGCTTGAATATGGTAAATGGACCTTGATGACCTTTCTTCTCCATAAATGGACACTGAGGGTATACAAAAATTGCCAAGAATGTGACAATTGGTAGTGCATGACCAATCTATGTACTGATGGGATTTTATGGGAATGTTCTTGCAGGTGAAGAGAAGTATTTGGTGATCCAATTTCAAATTGGACTACCTCTCACTACATTTAAACAAATGGGTAGCCATTCTGTTGAAGGATATGGTAATTGAAGAGGACTCCTCTATGAAACCAAACACATGGAGAGATACACAATTAAGACGCATCCTTTACTAAATGTTATGCTAGTTTGCACATAGTAGAAAAACAAAAGCTACATACATATAGAAGTTGCTGACCATGTGGAATTTTCACTTGTCACTTTCACTATCATAAAATGTCTCTTAAAGAATTGTCCGGGAGGACATCACTTCTCCCATGTGGTCTACAAAGACAGGTTCCACGGTAATTAAACCTCATTTGCTTCGGTTTTCATATTAGAGTTTTCCACATGGGCATATACCAAAATCAATCATTTCACCCACAGCCATGTGCAGTTTAAAGGAGGATACATTAATGTAGACTGTCCATCAGAAGTCATTCCAAGATGAAAAAAGTTCATAATGTAAACAAGGACATTTTCAAATAAAAATTTAAAACAAGTAACAATATTTGAAGATTATTTTATTTGATTTCATTTGACATCACTACTCTAAAACTACACATTCAACCAAATTTTGTGTAAAATTTTAATTTCATTTAAAGAGTAATAATTTCATGCATAACAAACCATTTACAAAAAACAAAATATACACAAATTAAGTAAACTTTCTAATCTTAAAAATGATATTGCTCATACAACTTGGAAATGTAATAATGAAATATTAAAATATTTGCATTACAAAAATTTGAGTCCACAAAATTCAAAGAAAATGTTCAAAATGATTCTACTTCTTGTGCCAACAGCTTTTCTTTATTCATGATCTTACTCTTCTTCGATTTGGAGAAGGTAGTCAGAGGTGTACTGCAAACATATACAAAGCTTCTATCATAAACATTACATTCTAATCATAAATAAATATATCCAGCACAGTCATTAACAACATTCTGAGTAGAGTTCTTACATAATTTTTGTAATTGTATTTAGCCTATGCATAGTTGAAAGTAATAAGCAAAGATGCATTTCAATTGATATTTTGGACGGACTTGTTCAAAAATAGCATAGATACAAATATTTAATCTGACGTCACTCAACTCTCCCATAAATGTACCTCATGCTACATACCACCAACTGCTTACCTGGTTTTAGGCTCTTCAACAGGCCCACTCTTCATTACCTCTGGTAGCTCTGGTAATGGGGACAGTGGTTGGATATTGGGCTGGTCAAACCCCTCCGCCCCATCGAGACGCAAGGCCATGGCTAGTGTGCGGGGCTCGTAAGAAGTGCTAGTCTTGCTGTTGAAGCCCACATCACACAGGATGGATTCATCAGAGAGGATGTCAGTTGGTGTAACCGTCTGAATGATGGAAGAATTTTAGTCTCATGTTTTTCATAAAACTTTCCCATTGAGGCGTATGTTTCAATGGGAGAACTTTTATAGTTAAGTGAAATAGGTGAATTCTAAGCCAAAATAAAGATCTATTCTACTTTTGCTTTTCAGGACATACGAGGACATAATGTTGATTTCTAAAAGTGGGTCCTTTTTCGGATGGCTGCATCTTGTGCCAGCATAAAAATTTAGGTGTCCGAGGAAATATCAGATTCACAAGCATTTAGGGTTTTAAATCTAAATTTGTTATTACATCTAAATATGACATCATTTTCAGCCCCCCACCCCCCAAACCCCTATAAATCTGTATGGAAATTTCAGGGTCCCACCCCCTTAAAATTATTACCAATTATCCTTAGCAGCCACGGCCACATTTCTCATTTGCCCTTGACAAATGGTAGCTCCTCTAAAGAGTGTATACAATGTACCATAATAATATATACATAATTATATAGCGCAACCCTAAAAAAATGTTCAAGTGCGCTGCATAGAGGAAATGTCCTCAGCTCTCGGTGAACAAATGCGTTTTTAACATAGTGGTAACCATTGCAAGGTACTAGTTTACGTGTGTGTGTGTATGTACCGTTGTCTTGGAGTCCGCTACTTCATTGACTTTGTAGAGTGCTATGTCGCCTGTTTGCTTGCGAATGATGGCCGCTAGCTTTTTCTTCAGCTCCAGCACACAATCATTGTCTTGCGCGTCAATGAAATACGTGCTTTTCTTGCGACGTACCATAAAATACACGTTCATGATGACGGGGTAAGATCTGTGGTCTTCAGAGAAGTTGGCAGAGTCAAAGTTTGGAGGTAGAATTTCTGAAGGTATGAAACGGTCTAGGTATTTACAATACCGTATAACACAAACTTGTCGACCTGCACTGCTACTAACGGCGGGGGTCTTCCTGTTAAGGGTACTGTGAACTCTTTAAGGGGAAAATATTCTATTTTCAGCTTTTTAATATTCATTATACTGTAAACTATGAAGAACAACATGTTTTGAAATGAACCTTTTATCTTTAATAGTTTTCCCATTACAACGCATTTTGTAAAGACCAAGCTGGAGTGAAAAACTATGACTCATTCTTTGCAGGCTTATAAGGTTATATGGGCTAAAAATTCAATTTTTACATTTTCTATGTTTTGTATGCTATAAATGATAAAGAACAACATCTTTTTAAAATGAACCTTTTATCATCAATAGTTTTTCTTATATGATACATTTTGTAGACAGCAACTAATGTCAATGTATATTGATTGGCCATGTTTAAAGCCCATTTTCTCAAAACTAAGTTTGCATAGTGGATGAATTTTTCTTTTTATATTTCTCCTTAACCATGAAATCAAATTTTCACAAACGTGTATATATTTGAAGATGTATGCATTCTGAAGAAAACCTTACTAGGGATTTGGATTTTTTTATTTTGTTGATGAATTATGAACGTTTTTGTATTGATTTGCAAGAAAATTCGGAAAATAGGTGGTTTTAATACTTAAAATGCATGTAAAATGATAAATAGGAAAAATAAAAAAAATTTGAGGCAAGGTTTTCTAGATAAATATACAAATTTTGTAACTGAATAGTGATTTTGGTCATTTCGATGTTTTACGATCAGTTATATGCTTTGCAGGCAAAGTTGTCATTTTTTCATTAATTGCTTTATATTTTTTTTTCATCAATCTATACAATTCAAAACATGTTGTGTCATTAGATTAGATAATTATCTACAAAGTAAGGTGTAATTTGTAAGAATTGAAGCAATAATGAGTGAGAAAATCAAAGTTTAATAAAATTCTAAGAAAAGAGTTCACAGTCCCCTTAACTATAACGGAGTAATGAGCATTTCATGAAGGTCCTTAGCAACAATACAGCAGCAATACAGTATGATAATTCTGGATTTGTTAAATTACAACTAAAATAAAGCAAATCTTAAAGTACAGAATTGACGATGGAACTATTTTTCCTCGTCGTATTACCTTAAGAGAGTGTGTTCTTTATATTGAGCTGCACAAGACCGCGGGCTCAAAATTCAGCATGCAATTCCAAATGTTTCCAAATTTCCAACCTGTCACAGAATCATACACCAATCCTAAACGGACTTCTCAAAAAATGCTTTCATGCAAGTGTTTTACCGCCACTTTGTTGATTGCACGGTTTAAACACTGGCTGTCGGCTTTTAGCAATGTGTTTAATCTTTAAGGATTAGTTTGTTTCAGTATCTCCTTGCAGTACTGACGAATGCGACTTATAGTCTGCGATTTTCAAACAGTAATTCTTGTCCATAAGTTAGCATTCACATATTTTATGTCTTTAATTACGAACCGGTTACGCATATATAAGGATCAATGGCAGATCCAGGTTTTTAGAAAAGGGGAAGGCGCACTTCAGGGATTGCATGGGTTTCGTACTCGCGATCGATAGCGGATGTGTAAAAACAACAACATGAAAATGAAGTATTTTGGTGGGAAAAGCCCTCATCCCCCCCCCCCCCCCCACCCCCGCCCTGCATTTGTCTATGAGGATGAAATGGAAAGAACGGCACAGGGATCCTGCATTTTGAAGCAGAACTGCGATTGCGAGGGACCATTTCTAAAAAAAATATGCATGTGCTCACTTGTAGGTATAACGTACATGTGTTTCTGGATCTCAAGTTGATAAGGAGTTTGGCCGTGAGATATAACGATAACTGCTCGGAGGACGGTGCTGATAGAAAGGGGAATTTAATGTCTTTGGAGTTTCTTCCTTGTAAAACCCATATAGTTTTGATACTCGGTTCCAAACCACAAACCACTTTTAGACATTTTATTTTGTTCGCTACTTCACGTTGGTCAAGCTCTGCTCGGGAAAAAAACACCATAGAAGGAAAGGGAACTGCTGATGATAAGAAGGCTCTGGTGGATATCGTACACCTTTTTCTGTTGGAATGAGTGAGGAGAATAGCAAGGAACGGATGCAGTGTGTATTCCAAACCACAGAATTCACTTAGACACTTCCTATGTGGTTAGACAGATCCAGCCAAGAATGACATGTCCTGAACCAGCACCGAGGTCTGATCCAGTTGGGCCTCTCTGCACCCAAACTTTTCCCTTGTACATATTGAATATTTTATAACATTTGATCAGTAAAGCATTATCTATCACTCAAAACATGGGTTCTCATTGGTTTTTGGCATCGATCGCTCATAAGCCTACGAAACCAATGGCAACTAACTCAATGGATTTGATCTTCTTTTGAAAGAAGCTTTGAAAAGATTCTTAACTTTTAGAATGAAAACATTCTTACATTATTAATTTTCTCAATCTCAAAGCCACTTTCAAAAGACACGTCCCCAACCTCATGGTCATTCATTGATGCAGTTATCTTTAATGTTTTAAGGAGTAGGTCCTAATACTTGCTTATTAGGCATGAAAAACGAAGAAAGTACGTGGAGGAGGGAATCTATGAGGGGTTGGGGGGTATCCCCCCCCCCACACACACACCCCGCCCCATCTGCATATCTACACTCGGCAGATACGTACCTGTATCCGCTCTGCATTCTAATTTCAAGAAAAGTGCCAAGTCAGCGTGAGTTGCATGCACTTAACCACAACGTTACCCAGCTATTTACTGACTGTCCCGATGTAAGCATCACGCTGATATTACACCTAATACATTTTGAAGTGTTTAGTAAATGTGAATGTTTCTACATCCGTTCATCTTGTGGCAATTTTTACTGAACTATTTTCTCCCTGTTTAGCTCCAGTGCCGTCACTACCAAACTCTCAATTTTCATTTGTTTAAAATAATATGAGCGCACGAGTTCTCTGGCGCTATATATTTTGCGTAATAGCTAGGGCACTCGCACCGTGAATCATTTCGAGTCGAGGACACCCGGGGCCAGTTGCATAAATATGACACGATAACGATGGCGATTTTACTATCACGATTGGCGATACGATGAACGACAACGATTTGTTCAAATAGTTGATCAATGTTGCATAAAACGTATCACCCATACACTACCCATTGTCTCAGCTGATCGTAATGGATATGAATACTTCGCTAAATGAGCTATAGTAAATATATTCAGATAAAGGCACTGCCTTAAAGATGGCCAACCCTTAAGCGAGGGGCACATTCCATCTTGCGTGCGTGCGTGTGCGTTTTCTCATATTTGAATAAAAAATATTAAAAAATGTAATTAAAGTCAGTCATAGTTTTTGTCAACGGATTGCCCCAAATGCAACCATTTGTACTTCAATTTCAAAATAATTCTGGGGGAATGCCCCCAGACCCCCCTGACGGGCTTCGTGCCTACAGCACTCGCTGCAGTGCCTTCGGCACTGTTTTTCAAAATGTAGTTGTGCATACACATCAGCAAAATCCTGCCTACGCCACTGCATGATCAACAGCCGAGGAAGCCTATATCGTGATATTATTTCCTCGTCATTATAGGCATCAAGAGGTTTTGTACGATCTCTAAATATTCTGTTTCTCCTTATATTACGTTGCTTCATCAAATTCAGTGCTAAATAAAGCGCCCTCATAAACAATTTTACTGAAGAAATACTATATAGAAGTCACACAGACCCGTCGTCACGATTTAGAGCCAGAAATTTTTCAAACCAAATCGTTCACGGTTTATCGTAGAAATCTGATCGCTATCGTTGGACAAAAATGTGCGATAACGATGGCGATACACTTTTATGCAACTGGGCCCAGGCTTACCCTCTCCTCATATCAGGGAGCAGTCACTGTATTTGGAGTAAAGATTTTTCTTACCACAGACGGACCTTGTTGTCAGGTCTTAGTGTGTGGTTGAATTATGGATTATTGATCTAGCAGTGGATCATCGTGACTTGGCGGGAAAAACGAAAATCATCATGAGCCAGAACTTCCAGAAGCATCTACCTTTATCTAGGAATTATTAGTCTACACTGCTATATAATGTACCAGAGTGGTTTTGGGTTTTCTGCTTTTAAAAGAAAATCCTACGAAAGATGTCACCGCTATGACCCGCTATCGTGATACGCGTTATATCCATCAGCGATAACATTTTGGTGGAAGTGGTCGTCAAATACATGTACATGGTTTGTTAATTATTTATTTTCTACTATCGCAGTATGTATCGTTGGTCAAGATATTTCAAGATTGACTAGGCCTACTGATTGAGGGTAAAAACTTACTAAACTATATCGTGTAGGTCCTTTGTTTAGGATTTGTTTGTTTGTTTTGAGCCACGGAGTGTGTGTAAGCCCGCGCGCGGTCGTGGGGGGGGGGGGGCTAGGCCTATGCACAGGCTACAAAATAGCCTATGCACTTTGTCTAATCGTGTAATGGGGATGTTTTTCTTTATATGTACGGATGTGGGACAGGATGCGGTTATGTGTGAAAACAAAACTCAATTTTCAGAAACACGGTAGCCCAGGTGATGTGCAGGTGGCTATATATTCGTGTATTGCATCAGCGTTTGCATGTTTGTTTGTATGTGACGTAACGTCTTTATGATCCGCCGCTGCCAATCAAAACTCAGAATGAGTAAAACACACTGCAAACATGCCGCTGTCATGTAAACAAACCCACGTGCTTTTGCTGATGCAATGCCACTGAACGGGTGAACACACGAGATTTTATTAGTTTGTACAAACATTTTGGGTTTGGTTATCCATGGAAGAACACGGTGAATTACGGATTTGGAGAGCATAAGGCTGCACGCAGGTAATCTAAGTCATATTTTACTAAGTTCCATTAATCTCAAGCGATAATTAGTAAAAAATAAGCTTATCATATGGACGATCTACAGTTGCTATCTTTCTTTACCTTTCTGAGACCCCTACATGGGTCTCGAAATCGTGAACTGTCGCTGTATTCTCGCGTCACTTTTTTATAATTTCTATGCAGTGCATGGAAATATGGGTGTGCCTTGTGTCCATTAGATAATGATGTCCAAAGGTGGTGTGCTCAATGGTAAAGTTAATTTGTTTTAAAAAAGGTCGGTGGCAGCCTTATTTTCTGGTTCCCCACAGCTGGGTCACCCAGCAAAACCATCATACAATATATTGCCACAGAACTGGGGTGAGCTGGGTACAGCAGGGGTTGATTTCTGAGGGGTTGATAGTCTATCTCCAATCTTTCTTTGGTGTTTCTTTATTGATGGTAACACTTAACTGTCAATAGACCAAGTATAATGAATGTATATTCGGTTCATCCTGGGCTCCATTATTCATATGTTTTAAAAGATAATATTAGATACCTAAGGCTAAGGCCTTGGAACCATTGTTGTGCTCTACGGCGAGGCTTTCGCTGTTTCCTCAACAGCTTCTTCAAGCCGAGAAAGCAGTGAAAGCCTCGCTGTAGAGCACAACAAAATGGTTCCAGCAGGTACATGTATCTAATATTATTCTTTACAATATACTGGTACAGTTATGCATGTATTTCCAGATTATTTTTTGAGCTGATGGTTTAAACCTATTTCATTCAATAAATGGCAGTCATTTTTACACGCAGCTATGTGTATGGGCACAACTACTAGGAAATATATATTAATCTATCATTTGATTGGAGAGGTAGTTTGATGTTTTATATTTTGATCGGGTAATGGTGTCAAGGCTCTCTGCAAACACTTCTAAACACCAGTAAATAACCGATTAACCGAGTCATGCTTGCACAGCGTTATCGCACTCATGCATACTGTTTTTCTTTCTATCTCGCTTTTCTAATAAACTGAACAAGTCCTTATCTAAGACACCAACAGAGTAACTTTGTAATTTTGAGATATCAAATTGGCTTTTTCTAATCAAAGTCACGGCCTTCAAAAATAAAGGAATAGACTTTTTTTATTTGAATGTTCATGAATTTGGGCTTTCAAGTTCATTGAAGTTTGGAAGTTGGTGTACACTCAGTAGATTTGAAGCAAGTGTATTTGATGGTTTTCACTATATGCCACACATTATGAAATAAGAAGAGCTAGAATGTAAAATCTCAAAATGTGGGACCCTCCAAGTCCACATCTAGTGTGATGTCACTTCCGCTCGATATCCAATCTGGAGTTTGCTGAAAATATACAGATACAGATATAGCTATAACCAGGACAATTGAATTATTCACATTTCTTCTTTCATTCAGGCATGCTAATTATAGATATCAAACAAAAAGATAGCGGGAGGGGCAACTTAAATGTTAGTAGATGTTAGTAGCTGGAGCCTTAGCCTCTTTTTATTTGAATTAGTTAGTTTGTTTATAAGTTTCTATATATGTAACTTAAGTTTTGTGCACTTTTTTATTAAATAAGCAAACTAGAAAAAAATATCAAAAGATATTGCAGAGGCATTAAGAAAAATGTTGCTGTTTGCATAAATGTATGTACATATTTTTAGATAAAAATCTATTACTTGATAGCATTGATTTACAGCATGCATAGACAGACACAAGGTGCTAAACGTTCCCATTATTAAACACAATGACATGCATGTGCATTCAAAGATTATTATATTGACCCAATCCATGAGAAAACAATGTAGTGTAAGACTATGTACAAATAGACGCCCTACTCTACATCTAGTCTTGCCATAAGCTCACCAATATTACGAACATGATCTGAAATACATGTCCAAACAATCCCAAATTTAAAAAAATAGTTTGGAAATAACTCACTCTATTTTTAATTGTCTTGTAACCTGAATACAAAATACAACTTATCTTCTATTTGTAAAAACTTGGAATGAATTTGTGTTTCACACGAAACTTTCATTTACATGTATTATCTTTAACCTATTTTAAACATTGCCAGAGATCAAGAAGTTATTACGATTTATAGAAATCAGATATGAGTTTTGAATCAATTTTAACATGGCCACGGAGGTGCTTGGCATTTCTATATCTTATTTCATCTATTGAGAATGAGAAAACATGATTAGCAAGTCTGAACAGAGAGAGACACAGTTAGACTTGCTGGAAGCCATGAACATTGACATTGTTAGCTGATCACAGTTACAGATCCAGAATCCAGAAATCCATAATAGTTGTATTATTGCTCAAGTTCAACTAAAAGCCTGGGACAAACCTTTGAAATTTAAACATACAGTAGAACCATATTATCCCTAATTTCAGTCTTTTCATTATGAATATTTGAGTCCTGTTTGAAGTATTCCGTGAATTTTGGGCTTCTACAGTTTATGATAATGGTCCCATTTTAATAGTATTTTTTTATACTTCTCTCTCTCTCTCACACATCTTTTTAGCAAGCATATTTCTACCAACGATAGATATAGCTGAAGACAGGTTTTACAACCCTAAGCTTCCATTTGACTATATCAAGTGGCCCTGGCTGGACTCGAACTCACGACCCCAAGGTTGTGAGACCAGAATGATACCATCATCCCAAGCACTGGGAAACACATATATATTTTAATAGTAAGGTGCCTGTTTGTATTAGAACGCCTAGAACACCTTAAACCAGTCTGGAGCCCAAATCATCACTAAAAAAAGTGCTTTCTAATGTGGGTACTACATGTATAGTGTATTGTGTGTACATAATATAGATGTACTTTTCTGTTGTACTATTCCCATAGTTGTACTTTTACAATATTGCAATGTGCCTTTTCAATTATTAATTCAGTTTTTATGGACTTCCAATAACAGCTACAGGTAACTGTAAGGATATATATCTATGTTTAATCATCTTAAGTACCATCACCATGAAGCTTTTATAAATTCTTGTACAGCACAAGTTACATATACCAAACCCATTTGGCTTACTGCCGCTTACATTTTTTGTAATGTTCCTGTTGTAACTAAACGTTACAATTACATTAAACAAATATGTATGTATATCAAATTTTCATGCTACCATATGAAACCTTGTATCCATAAATATTATGTAGTTGTAAATCATGAACTAAATATAGGAGAAAGATGTGTGAAAAATTGATCATCTATTGATATTGAGGCTTTAAGCATAGACTTCAATGGTGGTTCACACTTACATGTTGCATTCGATTGCTTCAAACCTTCAATTATCTATTCTTATGTAGTTTATAGAAAAATATCTTGCGTATTTGAAATTAAATTTATTTAGTCTGTATACAAATACGTGTAAAATAATTAGAGCACTAACTACACAGAATGATATTGAAAAGATAATGTAAACCATGCATTGCTCCCGGCTCCATGATAACTACACTTGATATTGTTAGTTTAAGTGGTCTAGGTAAGTGACCTTAGGAAATATCAAACATGCTCAAATGAGGCATTTCAAACATGGATACAGTGGAGCTTTTAAATAATGGCAGTGATTTTTTGGCGGGTGTAAGTTGCATTACAGATGTCTGTTATTTTAAAGAATGGAGATAAGATCTGAATTATTGTTCTAAGCTCATATTATATTGTTTAAAATGCACATATAGCATATAAATGCATGCAAAGACATTTTAGAATAGTCTCATGTATCGCATGTCAATATATGGTGGCGATCACTAAGTAAATGCGACTTCTTGACAAATATTTGTGATGAACTTCTTTTCGGTATGAATAGTTACACATGTATGGATGGTCATTAATGGATAATTCCAATTTATTAAATTTTTTTGATACTTATTAGAAATTCTTATTTTGTCTGAAAACCATGTTACACAGACAATTTGTTACCTGTTTTGTTTAAATAGTTTGAGTATTATCAGAATATAAACTGCTCATTACGAGTCATAATTTGGCAAAATCAGTGAACAGAATGAATAATGTAAGTTTATTTTATGTTATTTGGTAGACACCTTTCCAGTCTATTTTACCGAACGTCAATTCATAAGAAACAGTGTAGAAAGACAAAGTATTTTAATTATAAAGCAAATCTGTGTAATTAGCATGTAAGTTAATAAATAATTTTTTTACTAGGTGAAGATCCTGGGAGAGGTCTTGAGAAGGATAACGACAGATTAGCTGATGCTCTCAGTTACAAGAATAATAGGTCTACTAGTAAAAACTATTTGACAAACCATTTGATTCTTGAAAGAAATACCACACTTCTGTAGAGAAAAAGCTTGTAATAAAAAGTTTATATAATGTTTTAAACGCATGAGAATTTGAGAAAATCTTGATACCTTTGCGTGTACATCAATGAAGAGAAACTATAGCGGAAGAACTCAACCAGATGTGAATATAAGGTCTGAAAAATGGAAAAGAAATAAAGCAGGCAGCTATTGAACCTTGGTGAAAACTTCAGCAACAGTATTTATAAATGCGCTAGATATTGATTTTCCTCAAACAATATTTGATAAGAAACCATTGGTATTTTGAGGTTTTCTTATGAAAGCAGTGCCCAATCAGAGTTGTTTGAGCCAAGTTCATTATTCAGTCATCAGAGATGCAAGATTTTAGCTAGAAAATAGCATTCCAAATTTGAAAGTGTATTTGGAGGGTTTAATAATCGATTCTGACCAGAGAAATTAGTCAGCTTTTAAAACCTGTGTGGTCACTGTGATTGGCTCAAAACAGACAAGTGATCTATGGGTTCTCTAGCAACAGAATTGCGTGACCGAGAGATGGGCTCACCAACACATACCAATGGACTGCACCCTCCAAATGTGAGTACTTATGGTATTGTTTTTTTTATGTAACAACATTAACCATTCTGCCGTCTAACATAAGCCAGCATGCTGTCAACCATTCACTTGCTCGACCCATTCTGATCATTTAAAATGTTGGTTCCATACATGTATATGTATATATATATCGTTTTGGTAGGTGGGTGGAGATGGTGACCACTACACCTATGTGCCTCTGGAAGAGAAGCCTAAAGCCCCCCTGGCCACCAAAGAGTCTGATGGGGAGCCCCAGATCATTATAGAGCAGGAGGAGGAAGAGAGAGGTAAGGCAGATCAGGGAATGTGGTTTGTTCCGTGAAGCACTTGCCATACTTGGCGAGAAAGTTTCAATTTAGGCTCACCATGTTAATTCATACTCACCATCATTGGCTATATTGTTGGATTCATGCCATATAATATATTTACATGTAGCAATTTTTTCTAATCTGCTAGCATTAATTCCTACTCTCTAATTGTGGCGAGTGACTTTGAATCTACACTCACAAGCAGAAATTTACATTTGCCTGTGGTGAATGTCTAATCTGCGCACTGTAGGATCTGATACCTACCAGATATATAAGAACTAGATATGTTATGTGGACATCGACTTTTTAATACATGTACATACATATAATCATCATTGTCATATCATATCTCAGCACATATTGTTTGGATTTTTAAATGTATACGCCAAACATGTACCATGAACCACATTTTTTTCCTGTCCGCTATGTTGCTTTATCTATGTCAGGTCAATAATTTTATGAGATTGGAAGAACGTCAGAAACATCTGCTGTTTTTATCATTTGTCAATGTGATGCGTATAGATGCGCTTTGTCAATGAAAATTTCATGTATGGCAAATAGCAACGTCATTTATTTCGGGCTTATTATTTGACAAACACAAGTTATTGAAAATAACCCCTCATTCAAAGACTCCAAATTTTGATCAACATTTTTCACACCCTTAACCAATCAGAAGTTCTCGAAATTTTAGCTTCAGTCATTTCAGACATACAATGTTACAAGTCCAAGAAAAAATAAAACGTGAGTTATTAATTTTGCTTTTAATGTACGTTTAATTAACCCGACGAATTTCTTCTTATTAAGAGGCCCAAATTGAAATTCCATAAAAGAATTTATTTATAATGTACTAGGTGTGTTACAGTGACACAAAAATCTCAAACATATCATATTCAATCCAAATTTACTTATTTTTATTCTTTTCTATCATGTAATTGTTACTGTTGCTAGGCAACTGGACAGGGAAGCTGGACTTCGTGATGTCCTCCCTGTCATTTGCGGTTGGCATGGGAAACATCTGGCGATTCCCGTACATGTGCTACAAGGTACCCATAGCAATATTAGCTTCAAAATGGTTAGAATTATATTTGAAAGACTGCAATATCAAATCAGCAATCAATCAAGTGTAAATTCTTTTGGGCAGGCCAATTTTATCCCTTATTTTCAAGATGTGACCGTAACACCAGTAAATGATATTTGGAAACTGATTAACCAAACAATAATCAAAACCAAACCCATCTGTAAACCTGAGTTTATATTACTGGTATTTGAAATTACCTGTATAACAAACCTCATTTATCTTTCTGTGACAATTGTTAGACTAGATTTCATATATTGTCAAAACTCAAAAACTGTCAGCCACATACATGTACATGTACATAGTTTATATTCTACTAAATGTACAAAACATTGTGTTTTTATTAATACATGTATTGGTTGTTTTCACATTTCAGAATGGTGGCGGTGCCTTCCTCATCCCTTACCTGGTGATGGTGGTGTTTGCAGGCATGCCACTCATGTTCCTCGAGTTCGCCTTCGGGCAGTACGCCAGCCTCGGTAAGGAAGATTTAAAGATAAAACTCAACATAAAATGATATTTGTATTTTGATACTACGTTGAAATTATGTTCTGCTTGTTTTGAGAAAATAAACATGTGAGTAAGTGAAAATGGTGACTAGCAACCTGAAGAGGCCAACGTTATTTGAGAAAAAGTTTGGGGTCTAAAAAACCGACCCACATATAAGATTTTTTGTGAATTTCACCAGTATCAATTAATGATGCCTTTTCCATTCCAAGTGTAATGAAAATAATATTTATATTCTCATCATTTGATATTTATTCCACCTTTAAAAATACCATGCCGTCTTGTTAACTAAAACACAAGGTTATGTGATTTTACATGATTGAATTAAGTTTGCCAAGATGTACCATGAATTTCTGACTGCAGACGTCACATTTAATAACGTTCACCGTGAAGTTACGTCTGACAAAAATCATTCAGTTTACATATCTCACCTTCAAGTGTTTTGATGAGTTGATAACCAGCCTTTTATCGAGTGGTATTTAAAATTTTAAATTCCTCTAGATATTTGAATACTCTGTTTAAATGAAAGAAACTTCAGAATGCACAGAACACATTATATTGGTTCTCTCCAAACATACTTATTCAGCCACTGAACATAACCTTTAAACAAACATTCACACTTCTCTGTCATCTAAAATATTAGCTCCTCGAGATTAGCTCGAATATTTATCAGTTTAATTATTGATTGCCTATATAAGTTTGACCCTTTCTCCTAAAATTGAATGATGAGCAGTTCACTAGAGGCATGTGTTCCGTTGCAGGTATTGTGTCTATCTGGAAGGCATCCCCGCTGTTTCAGGGCGTGGGTTGGACCATGTACTCCATCTCTTTTGTGTCTTGCATCTACTACAACATGCTCATTGCATACAGGTAACAAGCATTAATCCCACAACATACGTTTTCTTTCTCTGTATTGTTTTGAGTAATAGTAATTTAAGGGTGTTAAAATATGAGCTATTATGCCCTGGTCATGTCAAATCTGTCACATTTTTAATGTGGAATTATTTTTTTCTTGTAAAATAGGGAACCTTGTCAAATGATTTAGTGTATGTAAGTTTAATGTTATAGTTTACTTAACAACATTCTCTGATACCTAAACATGCTCCCATGTCATAACCCTGGACATGTATGTTAGGGTGGGTCAAAATACATGAATATTCCAGATTTTTATGTTCTGGATTTGGGTTACCATATACCTAAAACTTATTTTTATAGAATATTTTTGAAAAATTCCAATGGGAAATTCGCCCCTGCGGAACCTAAACCCCCGGCCCTAGATAAGTGAAAATTCAATTTCATCATATCATCTTTCAAAATAGCTCATTTTGTGGGGAATTGTATGCTGAACAAATGTTATTAATGAACATATAAGCTCATATCAATATATAATGTCTTAGATTCACATTTATTGTAAAGAAAATCACCTCGAATAGGACACTACACTCATAAAATATGCACGTATGTTATGTAGGGCAATATGTAGAGGCTCAATTAAGGCCTCAAATCATCAATATAACACTATGAATGCAAAACATCTTAACAAATATTTTATTCCAATAACAAATCAACACTCATCAACATTTCCACAATACTATGCATTTAAAAGATTTTCACGGTTCCGGTTAGAGACCAATGAGCGGCGATCCTCCCCAACCAGAACAATGTCTTCCTTGAAATTGATTTTTCACTTACTAGGGCCGGGGGTTTAGGTGCCGTGGGGGCGAATTTCCCATTGGAATTTTTCAAAATATTTTGCAAAAATAAGTTTTATGTCTATGGTAACCCAAATCCAGAAGAACATAAAAATCCTTAACAAAATTCTAAAATCTTGAAAAAATGAACCACCCTAATGTATGTTTTATGTTATAAGTCAGTATGTAATATCAGTACATTTCCGAGAAACTGGTTTTGATGCTATGTTTGCCCGGATGTTGATCATGACCTGAGTCTAGCATGTTTCCAATGAGAATTTGATTAAACATTTTTAGATATCATCCTATCATTCTAATATTGAATTTGACCTATCTGATGTTCACATTACAGTTTTTTCTACCTGTTCGCGTCTTTGGCGCGTGACGTGCCATGGCGCACATGTGACAACGAGTGGAATACGCCCGGCTGTGGCGGAATCCAGGAACTAGTGGCCGAGAGGAACTGCACACGCAACATGGACGGTGTGTGGTACAATGCAACCTGCTGGAGCAGAGGTGAGGCAAAGCACATTATTCTTTGTCAGCTTTTTCAACTTCGTTTCCTCCGTCTATGCCATATTTTTCTTCATTAATCTTCCTTTATCTTCTTCTGATCGTCTCTTCTCATCGTTGTCAGCTATTAGAGCAATTGTGAAACAGCCCAGTAACTTTTGTGAAGGTGGGTTTCTGTTAGGCTTGGGAGGTTAGTATAGCCCCATTGGTGATCATTGGTGGGGTAGAATGCATATCAGACATTGGGCTTCAGTGACCTTTTGGCATGTCAACATGGCCGACTATTTCATATGAAATTCTATGGGGGGGGAAAGTAAAAAAAAAACGTTATAAGTTTAGATATGTGCAAAGCAGCATTGCTTTGGTATAAAGTTGTATTTTGAAAAATAATCCATCAATGACCTTAGCAGACGACAACTCGTCTAAAGAATGATTATTTAGTTTTAAGGAAAAACATGTGTAGGTTAAATCATTGGGCAAGATTTATTGATAATTTACCTTTACAAGACATGTGGGCGTTATTGGGTTATGAATTATGTATAGGCAGTGCTCATAATAGCATTCATGACATTCCCATACAAGAGGGAGCCAACTTCATTCCACTCACGTGAGATCAAAAGTACATTTTAATGTTCATAAATCAAAACAAAAGAAGTGATGTTTGACATATACTTCAATTCTTTGCTTGCATTTACTGCTTCAATGTTCTAAAAGGTTGAGTACTGTACAGTAATTCATCTCAATCATTAATCACTTTCATCATTATTTAAAAGCCTTTACTTATTTCAAAAGCATTAATCAATGAAGTCACAAAAGCCAACTTGCGGTTTCAAACAAGATGAAAGTGTAAATTCACTGCACATAAAGAATTCACAAATATACATGTATGATCTGTGAACCACCTTATGTGAGTCTTTCATCACTTTGCCAGCCTAAATAAGCCAATGGTGCACTGTCATTCCAATGCTTTCATCTTAGTAATAATTTAACAAATAGCTGATTATACTTGTAATTTGATGATACATGTAGTTTGGTAAATTATAGAAATCAGAAGGCTTGTAAACACAAAATTGTGATTTGTCTTATGATGACCCAAGTACATGTAACTAGTTTAAACTGAGCAGCATTACACTATACTATGTCTATATAATATATAATATATATCTATGCTATGGCCAAGGCAACTTCTTGCGTTATTCTTCTCTAAAATCTATAATCAATGAGAAAAAATTCAATATTTAATTAGAAAGTGTATGGAAGTGCTATCATCGTTAATGAATGTTATTATGATGTTTATAATTTTCTTTCCGCTTTTGTGCAACATTTTGAACATCAATTATGTATTTTGAAAAAAAAGGGCAATGTGCAACCCAATTGGATATTTTTACTGCTTCAATGTATATTTGAAGAGTTTGTTTGTTATGATAGCTTTCCGTACACATGTATGCCGTAAATGTCCAATCAAATGTCCTTGCTTAAGTAAAGTGCTATCCTTTCGCATAGATTACATAAATATTGGAACTTTTGCCACGTCAACGTAAATACCCATTTATGTACACTGTACGTGTATAAGCCATCATCTCATAAAACGTTTATTCAGTTACTGACATTAACAAAGCTTTAGGCGCTATATTGGACATAAGTATATCATATATAAACATAGACTAATCATTCGTGTATCATTGATGTTCCAGGCGAGCTGCCGCAAGAGATTGAGGCTACACTGGTCATCACTAATGTCACGACCTCTAACCTCACTGGCGCTCTGGGGTCAGCATATGAAGCAAGATCGCCGGCAGATGAGTACTTCCATTTCTACATGCTCAACATCTCAGAAGGGCTTGAAAACCTTGGTAAGTGGCAGATGTTCTTACTTTTGTAACTTTGTTGGTTTATTTATGCTTTGAATATTGGTTGAATGATATTGTTCAGGAATTAATGTTCCGAGGATAGCACGAGAAAGCGAATATATGTATGTAATGATCATTGCCACAATCTTTGGTCGTTTATGAGCATGTAAATAAAAGTTTTTCCCTGGTTCACATTGCTGTAAATGTAGATTTTGTGGTAATAAATCAAAGTTTTAGTGGTAAGAATTTGAGCAAAGGAGCAATGTTTTAATAAATTACTGTGAACGACACGCCAATGAAAAAGAAGTAAATAACTTTGTAAATTCTCTCTTGACGCGACTGTAAAGTCAAACTATTGATTGTGCAATGTCAAGCTTT
>CM032660.1:40797361-40848622 GCA_019095985.1 Streblospio benedicti
TTCATCATTTTTTAAAAACCCTTTTTACTTATTTCAAAAGCATTAATCAATGAAGTCACAAAAAGCCAACTTGCGGTTTCAAACAAGATGTAAGTGTAAATTCACTGCACATAAAAATTCACAAATATACATGTATGATCTGTGAACCACCTTATGTGAGTCTTTCATCACTTTGCCGAAAGCCTAAATAAGCCAATGGTGCACTATCTCATTCCCAATGCTTTCATCTTAGTAATAATTTAACAAATAGCTGATTATACTTGTAATTTTGATGATACATGTAGTTTGGTAAATTATAGAAATCAGAGGAAACTGTAAACACAAAATTGTGATTTGTCTTATGATGACCCAAGTACATGTAACTAGTTTAAACTGAGCAGCATTACACTATACTATGTCTATATAATATATAATATATATCTATGCTATGGCAAAGAGCAACTTCTTGCGTTATTCTTCTCTAAAATCTATAATCAATGAAAAAAAATTCAATATTTAATTAGAAAGTGTATGGAATTGCTATCATCGTTAATGAATGTTATTATGATGTTTATAATTTCTTTCGGCTTTTGTGCAACATTTTGAACATCAATTATGTATTTTGAAAAAAAAGGGCAATGTACACCCAATTGGATATTTTTACTGCTTCAATGTATATTTGAAGAGTTTGTTTGTTATGATAGCTTTCCATACACATGTATGCCGTAAATGTCCAATCAAATGTCCTTTAAGTAAAAGTGCTATCCTTTCGCATAGATTACATAAATATTGGAACTTTTGCCGTCGGCGTAAATACCCATTTATGTACACTGTACGTGTACTAAGCCATCATCTCATGAAAGCGTTTATTCAGTTACTGACATTAACAAAGCTTTAGAGCGCTATATTGGACATAATTATATCATATATAAACATAGACTAATCATTCCTGTATCATTGATGTTCAGGCGAGCTGCGCAAGAAGATTGAGAGCTACACTGGTCATCACTAATGTCACGACCTCTATTCTACATGCTCAACATCTCAGAAGGGCTTGAAAACCTTGGTAAGTGACAGATGTTCTTACTTTTGTAACTTTGTTGGTTTTATTTATGCTTTGAATATTGGTTGAATGATATTGTTCAGGAATTAATGTTCGAGGATAGGACAGGCGTATATATGTATGTAATGATCATTGCCACAATCTTTGGTCGTTTATGAGCATGTAAATAAAAGTTTTTCCCTGGTTCACATTGCTGTAAATGTACAGATTTTGTGGTAATAAATCAAAGTTTTAGTGGTAAGAATTTGAGCAAAGGAGCAATGTTTTAATAAATTACTGTGAACGACACGCCAATGAAAAAGAAGTAAATAACTTTGTAAATTCTCTCTTGACGCGACTGTAAAGTCAAACTATTGATTGTGCAATGTCAAGCTTTTACAAAGCCCGTCTAAATTAGGTGAAATCAAAGTATGCTACTCATTGGCAATGGGTCAAAATTATACAGCACTTAAAATAAACAATCTAACTGTTGGTGTCTAATATATACAGTAATAATGATATTAAAATCGATATGCTCGCTTAAAATAGTACTTTTGTATAAGACTATAAGTACTGCTACGTTCTACATGAAATGAATGTGGTCAACTTGATCCCTGACATTTGACCTTGTGATGTCGCTGTATTTACGAAATCACTTATTAGTAAAGCTGTATTATTAGTGAATTATATTCTGATGAGTACATTATGTCAACATGTGTACATTGTTTGAGCATGGGTGCATTGTATTGTAGGTGCAGTACGGTGGCAGCTGGCCCTGTGCCTTCTACTCTGCTGGCTGATCGTCGTAATTTGCCTCAGCAAGGTGTGTTCAGGTTTGCTTGTGAAGATCCAATGTTTGCAATTCAATTCAACTTGATCATCTACCACATGATGATACGTCAAATTTATGCATAAGTTTGATTAGCTCTGCTACAGGATAATGTATATACCCCCGATATATAAGTTGAAACTGCAGCTACATGAAGTAATTTGTACTTTACAATTTTCATGGTCAGCTTATTATACATAAATGGTTTCCATCTACAATTTACACAATATTCATTCTCAGGGCATCCATGTTAAGGTTTAACTAAGTATAATATACATACTGTCTCAGGGTATCCGGTCATCGGGCAAAGTGACGTACATCACGGCTCTGTTCCCGTATCTGATCCTGCTCGTGCTGTTAGCACGTGGACTCACACTCGAGGGCTCTGGCACTGGGATCTGGTACTACGTGACACCCCAGTGGGACCGGCTTGCTTCTGCCAAGGTGTGGGGAGATGCAGCTGTACAGGTGAGTACTCAGTTTTAAATGCTGTATTTGTTAAAATATAATCGCTGATTTTACACATCAAGAGGATTGTTTTGCAGATTGATTATTTTATGCAGGTCTAATCACTCATTAAATCGATTGTTTTACATTTTGAAATCATATACATGTATTTCATTATCTTGTTAGACAGTTTCGTCATTAATTGCATCAGTAGGACGTATTTTATTAGATGTTATTCGGGATATATCATATGGTTTTTATGGTGTAAAAAAGCCTATTTTGTGTGATGTAGGTGTTTTTCTCAATGTCGACCTGCTGGGGCGGGCTCATCACCCTGGCCAGCTATAACAAGTTCCACAACAACTGCCTGCGTGATGCCATTATTGTTGCCGTGGGCGATTGCCTCACCTCCATCTTCGCCGGTGTTGTGATATTCGCCATTATTGGCTACATGGCCCACGAGATTGGCGTGCCGGTATGTCACAGTTCTATTTGGTGCACCTGTTTGAGCTATAAAATTAGGTGAACGTGTCTATTGGGATAGTATAACAGCATATGTCAAATACAACTTACAAAAGAAGATCTCTTAAACGTACCTGGCAACATGTTTGCATGTAAAGGACATTTTCACAATTGAAGGCATGAATGTTGTAACTGTTTTGTTTTTAAAACAAAATATGAATATTTGATAAATCTTTTAATATAAAATGCTCTCAGCTGCTCAAATGGTTTGTCTTTGGCATATTACCGGGGTATTTCTAGAAAATGAAATTTTTTTAGAGAAGATTATTTTCTAACAATGCACTGTTCAATATACGATGTAACCTTTTTCTATGTTTATTTAGAAGACATTCAAAACTATACAATCTACAAAACAATGTAAGAAAATACTATAGTACTTTGAATGTTTAAATCATACAGTGTAGATCTACTTTATACAATGTACGATAGAAAAATTCACATAATTTTATCTAAGATAAGCAATTTATTCTACACTAACATTAAAACACCCGAATAAATGAACAGTATATAAACGCAATAAGAAACCACAATACTGTATGTATAAACAACCTGATGTACTAATACTACATGTAGGTCTATGGAATGAAAATTTATTTTGTAAAAAAATTATAGTTCTATAATATAAACAACTTGTCTGTATCTAATTACATTTGCTGCAATATCAACGGCAACGAAAAATTTATCAGAATGATACTGTCCCTCACAGGTTCGAACAGTCCGCCTCACTTCTTGTATAACAAACATAAGGTTGTCATCATGACTGTGCCACTACAAAGATGTTAAGTATAATAATACTTCACGCATGACCGTTAATAAAGCAGACATGTTATTTGTGTACTGTACACCTGTACTTCCCAGCACAAAATATATTGAAGAACTTTGGGATAAATATTCAAAAGGAAAAATAATAAATCCTAATTTAATAGGCTGCACCAATGGCTTTCAAGATTATGAAACTGAACTGGCAATTCTCAGAAAAAATGTCCAGCAAGTTCATTTAAGTCTTATGCAGCATCATAATTCTCACTGTTAATAAATCGACCAAAATACAATGTCCAGCAAGTTCATTTAAGTCTTATACAGCATCATAATTCTCACAGTTAATAAATCGACCAAAATACAATGTTGAATACTAAAAATGCCACAGGATACAGAATCCTGAGTACCCAGTCAAGTCCTGTGACAAACCGATCACTGACGAAATAGCGCACAATGAGTTTGGTGGAGTCACGCTCAGAGGCCGGGACCGTGGAATGGTCATCTGCCATGAGCTCAAATGTGTTTGTGCCATTACCATGATGATCCCTTAGTAGGTTGAGCAGGATCACCTAAAGATATGGTGGAAAATAATTTACATTTTAGATGAACTAATATCGGTATATTATTTCTGCTCTGAAGTATTATGAAGCATGATCATCACACGCAAATTCAATATTGTCACTATTTAGATCTTGAAGAAACATCTATTTGTTTTGAGGGAACTATCCTGAGATCACAGCCCGAATTTGTTGAATAATGAGCTTGCGAGTAATCAACTGTTTTATTTTATTTTATGTAAAAAATCTATTGATATGGAGATCAAATCAATAGTGATTTGGTGTGTTATTGTGTGCTACAATATATGGTTAAATCTCCACCCCGGTCGATACCTCAAACACAGCCACAAAGACAAACACGAGGCAGGAGACGCACCACACGTCCAGGGCCTTCAGGTAGCCAACCTGAAAAATGCTTGTAGCTGAAGAGACGTATGTTTATACTAGTACGAGCAGATCGGTTGTTTTCAATGTTTAAAATCAATACAAGACATGATTTCCATTCAAGCTATACTTTTTACAATGTTTGTATGGTAATCGGTAGTACATAGCTTAACGTGATGCTACCAGTAACCATGGCAAAATATTTTAATATGGTGGTAGAATGAGTGGTCTCATTGGTTCATTAGGAATACTGAATGGCTGCAGTATACCTAGCTAATTCAATATTCCTAAGTCTGTATTGTACTTGTCTTTTTACCTGTGGTGTTCCATACTGTGCAGCTGCAACTAACACTGCTGTTGATAGGAAAAGGAATCCCCCGAAGAATGCACGTTCTGCAAGAGCTGAAAGGATCTAGGTGGTGAAGATTCTGCTCAGATTTCTCCTGGAATGACTTGTCTATGAAGAAATATGATCTATGAAATGATAAAATCTTAATCTTGCATTCATATCTAATTCTAGAGACTATACGGGTTACTACATGTATGTACTAGCACTTCAAACCAATTGGGAACCTTCATCAGCTGACATATCTCTAAACATGACTTTTCTTTGAAATCCTTATGTAAGAATAAGTCATGAATGAATTCACTATCATTTATTTGAACACCGTATCATTAACTGCAAAGATGTGAACTTTTTCAATATTGAAAATAGATACAAGAACTTAGCACTTTTTTCTTAAACCCATACTTACTTTTGCTGTGTTGGTTTGTCATGTACGTGTTTACCTGTGACTGGCATCCAGAAGAGCAGCGTGGTCAGTGCAGTGACCAGCAGGAGTGGGACCACCGAGACAGCAGTGTAGTGGGCGGAGACTCGTGACAGAGAAACCATGATTGACAGCCTCTCATATTGGCCTTTGGAAAGTGCCTGAAGACACATGCATACTGAATACAGATACATTCATTTTATTAAAAGACTGTAAACTAGCACTCAGAAGTATATATTTAAGACCCTTATCGAATATGACTTTCTCATTCGTACCATTGATGATTTTAATGTGCTGACTTCTGTGACCTTAAACGCGAAGAAATGCCTGCCCTTTTCAGCGATCTTCGCATTTAAATCTGAATCTACACAAGAAATACAATTATTATGTTATGACAAGATGATTTATTAGAATGAATTCATAAAGTACTTGCTATGACCATAGGTGAAAATGGTGCAATATTTCACAAAGTAATTGCTCTGTGATATTCTATTGCAAAAGAAAATGTATCCCAATGCAATTTGATTAATATAATTTTTTTCTACAAAATTGATTCTAGTAATGAATTAAGCAAAGAAAATTAGTGAAGAAGAAAGTACTTTGATGCTTCCAATTGAGGCTCATGTCTTCTACTGAGCCCATGTATGACTCGAAAGCCAGTTCACATTGCTGATGGTCATAGGGGAAGGAGCTGAGGTCCATTCCACAATGTATCGTAACCGTCTGTCTGCAAAAAGGTGGACACTTTGAAGTGCTGCCTAATGAGACAGCAATCTCTTCAATCCATTGAATACATTGCACTGCTATGGTTGCAAAGCAAAAACACCCTGGTTAAAAAAGGTAAAATGTCTCTTAAGCTTCCACTTTTTGATGTCTTTTATTTGGGCTAAGTACTAGTAAGTAGCACCACCACAGTGAAAGGTGCGGTTTGCCATCTTGAAGTTATAGGTGCCTAAAAGATATGATCTCTACCAGGGTGTTGTGTGGATATGTTTGGAATGGTTTGGTTGTTTTGTTCAGCTATATGTACATGTGATTGAAGTAATCCTACCTACAAGTGTTTGATTGTATGTATCTGAGGGTTTTCATGAGTCCTTTCTACCTGCTGCTCATGTGTACGGAGCCATCACTGCCTACTCGGACACCCCAATCTGGTCTCAGTGGCCCACTCACTGACGATGCTTTTGAGGTAGGGATGAAGATATCCGGTCGCCAGATGAGCTTCTGTGCAATCTCTGGGCCGAGTGTCACACTTTTGAGGTCATCTGACCACATGGCAAAGTTTTGCTGTAAAATATAGTTACGTTGTGTTTTTCTTCGACTATACATGAATGTCAAAAACATCTTTACTTTACTATCCTACTTTGGTGCTTGCAAAACAATATTAGAACAATAGAAAGAGATCTACACATCTGGCTGGACTCACGTGGTTGTAGCTGAGCCTTGGGTCAGTCCACTGGGCACGCAGGTAGAACGTGAGTGTGATGTCCGGTGAGTTCTCGTTTTCAGCATACACATTGCTGATGAATGCATTCATTGTCACGTTGACAGGCGCACCTAGAGGGATGAAGCAACACTGTCCATGAACAATTTCTCACATATACAGACTGAACTTTACTAAGAAAGATAACGGTAAAAATCGTTTATGGCAAAGCATCATACATGCTAATGATTTCTTAATTTGTGTGGTGAAGTAACTGTGTAATCGACATGGTGTTCAAATATAAAAAGCACGATTACATAACTACATCGATTTGTGCTACTGAAGATTCAAATCTCTGTACCAAATATATCAACAATTTGTGTGAATAAGACAGACTCTTGTGTAAATGATGTGGAAGTCACATTACTATGGTTACCTGCAAAGTTTGGCCTGACCCTGAGGTCGGAGTGTTTGCCCATCATAGAGATGATGCGGGCAGCGGCTGCTGCGGGATCACGGGTCGTCGGCGGATCATTAGGCGTCGACTGCCCCATGCTAGAATAAATGTTAACTTGCTTCTTACCTACTTGATTTTTATTCACAAGATCTAATGTTACTTCATATAAAATAGAAAATTGTATTTTATAATGGTATATTTAAACTTTATACTATCATTAAACAATTGAGTTGGATGTTAATGAATTTTCGTGAATAAATCCAAAATATTTGAAAGAATAGTTTATATAAATCAATCACAAAACTAAGATTTACAAAGAAGAAAATGATGCATATGTGCAGTATACAAGAAACTGTTCATGTATTTTGTTGGATAATGCCTCACAAACACAAAAACTGACATGTTGCACGTCATGTTGTTATAGTAATGTAGCAATGTCACCATACTAAGCTGTTATAGTTTTTGAACATGCAAAGTTGGGCCTGACAGTGACAAATAATCATTGATGGTATAAAGTATCAAACTTACATGTATGAATAACAAAAACTAACATTTCAAAACACAGCTTGATGGGAAAAAAAGTAAAACTACATCTATTATATTTGCAACAATTGCAAGTAGGCATTATGATAAAAAAAAAACAAGTACATATAGTAATGTTACTTGCTTTAAAACTTAACCTCATTGTGGATGCTTTCATGAGATTTGCACACTTGCCGAAGTAACCAATTTGTTACAAAATAAATCTAATCTCTTAATATTTCTATATTGTTGATTCTTTAACTAAATAAGAAAAAGTAAACTAATATTGTGATAAAAATGCATCATATATCACTACTTCATCCAAATACTATCTACCATTCATGCAAGCTCTAGTGAGTTTACTTTTTATGAACGTTCATGACGATCATCAATTGTTCATCATGTATTCAAAAAGAAAGCTAATTCGGTATTAAAAAAAACATTTGCTCAACAGTTGAATATCACCATATAAAACCTACCAGTGTGTGAGGAGCAGTATTAGCCACATCCATTGTGGAGCGAGCATTGTGTCATTGTGAGCGACAATCCTGTTCCACATTGATGCAGGCGTAAATTACATGTCATCACACCAGGCAACTTGCTCAGAGACTGCAGCATGATGCGCAGTGCTGTGTGCAACTTGTTTGCCATAGTTTTATGTTTTTGTAGCCATCTTTTAGGATAGGGCTTTGCTTGGAATGTTTGTAAACTGATTGTATGATTACAGATGAGAAATAAAGAGGAGTGTCAGATCAAGATCCCATTTCATTCACTTCAGACAATTGCCTTTTTTTATTCCAAGTATTAAAGCTGCATGTCTAGCCCATACATGAACCCATAGATTTTTGCTTTATTCATCATGCATGCAAGATGAATGTCTATAACCCAGAGCACATAAGTGATAATTGATAGATTCATGAAGTTAATAGCCCAAACTCTCTGATTTTTGAGCCACCAAGAGGTTTAAACTAAAGTAGATAATATAGACTAGATTTCCTATGATTGTTGCAGATCTCTGAGGTGGCCCACGAGGGAGCGGGTCTGGCCTACATTGTATACCCGTCTGCGGTGACGCGGCTGCCCGTCTCGCCACTCTGGGCCGTGCTCTTCATGCTCATGCTCATCAACCTGGGGGTGGGCACCCAGTTCACCCTGGTCACCACGGCCCACACCACACTGCTCGATGTCTTCTCTAACAGGTATGTTCGTTTTTGGTACTTCATATCGGAATTTTGAGTTGTAAAGATCAGTCAGTTTAGAAAAGGTAATGAAACTAAGCCAAAAACTCGCGTTTTCAGAATTTAAGTTAGAGTTTTACCAAATTTGACAAGTTGTAAAGTAACCAGTAAACCAGTTATACGTTTACGCCTGAAATGGTACCTTGACTGAGACTGTTACACTCATTAAAGTATTATTAATTCTAGATATTTATTATTTACCTTCTTCAAGTTATTAAACTGTGACTATAATCTCTTCTTGATCTTGAATCCACAGTCATTACTACTGGTGCAAGGTGCATGGCACCAATACCAATCAACCACCCTGGCAGAACTAAAAAAAATGACCATTCCAACTGAGGATGTTAATGATTCTGTCTTACAGTAAATTACAGTTGCACTTGTGCACAACATTTTAACCTTTTATCTGTACAGTAAAACCTCCAATTAAGACCACCTCTCTATTGAGACCACCATTATAATATGACCATTTTTCATGCTCCTAAACTTTCACAAAGCTACCAAAATGAACCTCTGTATAGAGACCACCTCTCTATTGAGACCACTTACTAGTAACACTGGTCCCAAAGGTGGTCCTAATAGAGATTTTCTACTGTATATCTGTAGATTGCGTCGCGGGCGGCGTCCGCTGTTCCTGCTCATTGCGCTGTGTTCGTTCTGCTTCCTGTCGGGACTCATCATCACGACGCGAGGCGGCATGTACATCCTGCAGCTTATGGACACTTACGCTCCGTCTTACGCGCTGCTCATCGTGGGGCTCACGGAGACCATCGTCATTTCGTGGGTGTATGGGCTGGACAGGTGAGGTGCAAACTGCTACCTATGCAGGCACACATACACACACACATACACTAGCTGTCACCCTCACGCACTGAAAAGAACAGACATAGTACTGCTACTTCGTTTGTCATGTTCATCATGGGGCTCACAGAAGCCATTGTCATTTTGTTAGATGCATTGCACAGGCTCAATATGAGAGTAAATATATAGCCCTTGTACACAAGATTACATTTATTAATGGAGTTGACTTTCAGCTCTCTATATTTTTTAAAACTAAAAATTGATAACAATATTTTTATGCTAACATGTATTTTATCAGATCAATTTTTTACTTTTTACAAAGAAATATTTTTGCTCAAATCTGGCAATAATCTATCAATCTTCTCTCCTATCAACCTTCTCATAAAATATTGACATGTTATACAATAGAAGCTTCTACATAGTATTTTAGAACAGGCTTTTTTTCCTACAATCTGTTAAATATCAATATCTCGCACAAAATTTTCCCTCTCGCATACATCAAGTTCTAATATACATGTATGCTTCAAGTTCCAATATTAGCTGCATTCAGGGTTTTCATACATGTATGTATGTATATTATTTCTAAAGTGACATTCATGGCGAACAAAAATGTTCATGTTCTTGTTTAGTTATAACTGCATAATGTAACTGTAACTGTACTTCTATTCACTGTTATTTTTAAGACAGGGCTGGGCAGACCAAACAAGACATACGAAAAATATCAAAATATATAATGAAAGAATGGTAAAATTAATGCAAAAGACAATTATAGACCAATAGCTGTAGCTAGCATTGTCAAAAATTGTTGAACTTCTTTTGCTCGATAGACTTGGTGATGCACTTACTACTAACTATAACCAATTTGGTTTTAAACCCAAGTTGGGAACAGATATGTGTATTTATTCTTTGAAAGAAATTGTTGATTGTTATAGGAAACTGAATGGCACTATATTTATGTGCTTTCTCGATGCATCTAAAGCGTTTGACAGAGTTAATCATTCTATATTGTTTCAGAAACTAAGGAATAGGGGAGTTCCTATGTATGTTATTCGAATATTAATGTTTTGGTATGAGCATCAAACTATGTTTGTGAAATGGGCAGGCGAAATGTCTGAACCATTTAGAGTTACAAATGGTGTACGGCAAGGAGGAATACTTTCACCTTATTTATTCAATGTCTATATGGATGGTCTAAGTGACAAATTAAATATGTCTAGATATGGGTGTATTACTAGCTCACGAAATGTAAATCATTTGATGTATGCTGATGACCTTGTGCTTGTAGCCCCTTCTGCTAAAGGCATGCGAGAATTATTGCACATATGTGAACTATATGGGACTGAACAGGACATTAAATACAATCCAAAGAAAAGTGCTATTTTGATATGTAGAAGTTTATACACAAAAAATGTATCATTCGCTCCTTTTAGTATAAAAGGAGAAAGTATCAATATTGTGAATAAGGTTAAATATCTAGGACATATCATTACTGATGATGGTATGGATGACCAAGATATACTTAGACAGTGTAGACAGTTGTATGCACAAGGCAATACACTAGCAAGAAATTTTTTTATGTGTTCTGATACTGTTAAAATTAACTTATTTCGCACATATTTTTCCTCACTGTACACAAGCCAATTATGGTGGTGCTATAAAGATGTTACAATTAAGAAATTATATGTTGCTTATAATAATGCATTTAGAATGTTTATGAACCTTCCTAAAAGATGTAGTGCTAGTGGTATGTTGGCTATAAATAATGTCAGTAGTTGTCAGGCTATCATTAGAAATTTAGTTTTTAAATTTATGAACAGAGTTGATAGATCTGAAAATGTAATCCTCCAATCGGTGCTATCATCCGATATTAGATGGCAGTCTAGAATTAGATTACATTGGATGAATCTGTTATATCTTAATTTTGATGTGCCATAATGTGTTTATACTTTGTTAGAAAGTGTATAGTTCATAACTATTCAACATTGTTTGCTATTTTATATTTCATTGTTATTAATTATTCCTAGTTAGCTATGGACCACTGTATCATATGTGCATGTTGTGTCTGAAATAAAATAAAATAAATAAAAAACCACGCTTCTGAAAATATTTGTGTCGCATTATAGCTTACTAAAGCTGCAGGCGGCTTCCAATATACGTCCTAGTAAGTGAAGATAGAACTGTGTGCATTTATATAAAGAGATCTGGATAAATAACCAAACTTTGAAGGAGCAGCCCATAAGAATAGTGTGAAATAATCAGGTAGGCTATGTAAAGTTATTTGGAAGATCGTGGAATCGAACTCACGGTCTTCCGTCCATGATTCAGACCAGTCATATGTCATGGGCGGACGTGCTAACCACTGACCAATCTCCCTTGACGCAGTGCACATACTTTGCTTCGCACCTGTATCAATCTTATCCAATGGCACTTTCCCGCCTTGATACTATTATTAGCCTTGCATCCTCAATCACAATCATAGCCTACTTATACCACAGACTATTACGAAGCAGTCATCCAGGCACGTGAGCTGTGCACATCTATAGAGCTGTGTTTTACCGGCTACTTACATTGGGCGTAATCTTGGGCCACTTCTTTCACAATAAAAATAGACTAACATTGACACATTTGAATTTCTTTACCTTTGTCAGGTGTCATTCCTGTTGCGTCCGGCTGAAGACTGGGGCCCAGCTGAGGAGATCAAGGCTCGCCGAGAGCGTGACCAGAAGGAGGTAGCCGAGGCGGTGCCGCTCACGAACATGCCTACCGGTGTCGTCTAGTGGCACACACCCAAACCATACACTCGTGTTTGTATTCATCATGGAATTTTCTGCTACATTATGTGCCGTGTATGATTTTATTTTTTGTTGAAATTATTGGGGTCATGTGTAATTGAAAATGGCACAAAAATGACGGACATACATCACAGTGCTGCTAAGTGGTAGTCATACATCTATCACAGGCATTGCCATCGATGGATCTAGATGAAGAATAGATGTTCTATCAACCCCCTACATTACCCCGCAAAACTGTGGAAATGACCAAGTTTCTATCAGGACCATAGAAACATCTCAAATGCACAACCAGATGCAATACATTACTTGAAATTTATATTAATTCTTGTTCAGTTTTGTTATAAAAGTGTTTTGGATTGTCTTCTGCAGATCTTGTAGAGAAATTACCTATAATATCTTAAATGATGGATGTTGGAATAAAGCAGAAATTTTCGAAATACTAAAGGCTTCCTGCAAATGCACGTGCTGGCAAACTGATGCCTATGAAATTTAGTGACGTGTCGGTTTGCTAGCGCTATGTTGGTTTGCTGGCAAGCACATCTATAAATTATGGTGTAATTCTATAGACATGGGTTAAAAAAACTATTATTAAAGGTGCCCAGCGCCTGTTGTCTTTCAAGTACCAATTGCAACCAATGTTGTCAAATATTCATAGCATTCATTGTCGTAATCAATGAAAATCTGACAAAAAAGCTGCTGTTATCTCAGGCTTATCATAGGAGACAAAAGAAAGAGAGTGATAATTGTGCTTTGTAAGTTGAGTTGCAATTTTGAACTTGAGAGTGTCCATATATGGTCCCATGCCTTTCTGATAGGGAAATTGTAACATATTGCTCAAATCATTGCCATTTACCGGTAGGTAAATGGTCCATTCAATTGGAAATATAGGAAATGCACTATTATATGTAGGAGTATTGTTATCAACTGTTGAAACTCACATTCATTGGACCCTTTTTGTGTTTATGTATTATCTGTATAACATACATTTGACAGTAAAGCTTTTACATGAGAATGGCATGAATATGAAAGTTATTTTGCACAAGAATGGAACAGCAGCGTTCATAGAAATTCACAGAAACTGCTGGCTGTGTCGTCGCTTTTAGTCATGACGCAAAAAGCCTCTTTTTAATTGCAATATGGCAGATGCATGAAAGGAATGCACAATGATTATTAATGATTAGAATTATTAGCCATATAGTTCAATTTAGAAAAAAAAGTTCACATTAGAATAGGCAATGTTTACAAAGAGATATGAGCTATTTTGTAATGATTATTTTTTACATGTGTTTCTGCGTAACTTCATGTATATTTGACATATTTTTGCGTAAATGATATTGCTAAGTGAAGGTGCAAACATTTATTTGTGCCATAATAAGTATTCTGATGCTGTAAATACAAAGTGTAGTTTGCACTTGTTCTTGATTTAGGATGTGGTGGGCGTATCTGGTTATTGTTAGATTACATGTATGATGTACTGTATTTGTGATATTCAATTTTAGTTTCAGAGCCCTGTGAACATCTGCTGATTCAGTATTCATTATGTTGATTTTGTTTTCTCTGAAAATTTGCCTGTTACATTGTCATTATTTCTGTCTTTTATATTATCTTTACTTATGTGTTATTTTTATTAGCATTAGCTACCTTGACAGTTTCCCTATTGTTTATGCCTACAGGTTGGTGTACAAATATTATATTATGGTATTCTCTATATTCTAAACTTTAAAAAAATCTACATTAGAGTTTGATTATAAAAATGTGTGATACTGGATGCTGTTTTTAAGCTGCTCTATTTGGTTTGATGTTGATATAAGTAATAATATAATCATATATTGATTATTAGAAAGCTCCTGTATGTTACTATATGAACCATTTTATGAATTCTCTGTGTATGAGAAGTGCATATTATGTTACGTATACATTCAGCACTTGGTGTATTGGTTTCTAAAAAAAAAATAGGAAATAGAACATCATAATACATATAAGATCATATAACTAAGGATTATATACAGAATATACAATATTTTATGCGACCCTCTGATAGCCAGACTTATAATGTGCCTTTTGGTAGCTTAAATGCTATTATTTTTGTTAGAATGTTGAATATAGAATACCAATTGACTCACATAGATCATATAGATCTCAATTCTCAAACTTGGACTCTTGATGAATGCGTCTGAAGCAATATATGTACCAGGATAAACATATTGGTGTTATTTCTTTCATATGTTTAGTTGTTTTTATGTCAAATGTCTTGTTTATTTTGGATCTATACATTTAATGTATTCCAGTGATCGAAAGAATTAACTAGTGTACATGTACATGTAGTTGTACAATTTGTTATTTGAGTTTTGAACTCGTATCTATGTGTGGATGACTTAATTAACATTGATACATGTGGATCAACTATTGTTAAATAAAACTTATGATTACATGTAATTAAAAATGTGTGAAATAGGTATACTAATATTTGCTTGTGAGTCAAACTTAATCATAACATTGAGAGAGATATTCTTAAAAAAAAATTTTTTGTTTGAAATGTTTTATAATGTGGACTCAAAATAACTTAGATGAATGCTTATTGGCCAGTAAAAGTGTGCATGTACATTGTAATTAATATATAAGACCAATATATTCTCTTGATGAATTAGGAAATTTAGGAAATTAATAATTGCCAGTCATATTAATTAATTTATGGTGGATCTATGTAATTGTGAATTTCAACTTTTTGAATGATTGTAATGTGAATTATGTCTGATAGTTTAATTTGCATGTTGATGTTTCTGTCTAGGCGAGAGAAAAAAAATCATATTTAGAACCTTTGTAATTGATTTTCATTTTTTGAGTTCATAAAATGTTGGTTAATCTGTTAGTTTATAACATTTAGGGACATCTCTTCAAATTATCATTTTTTTATAGTTAATTTGGAAATAGAAATTTTAAAATCTATTATCTGCCAATTGTTTAACCAACATCATGAACATGGATGGACCATAAGTACCGGGTATATCTGTATGAAAATGTCTTCTCTGAACTATTACATAATGTGTAACATAATGTTTGGTAAGAGTGTTTGTTTCTGTTAGTATATTGAGGTGAATAAAATATCAACATATTTTTGTTTTATTTTATTATCCTATTAGTTACAGAGTAGTAATTTCTAATTGATCTGGATTATATTCATACACACTTGTCACAAAATATTAGTAGTCAGCAATACCGGGGATTTAATCAAGATGGAGTATAAATTTTGTATAATTTTCTTGGATCATTGAGATAAATGATTCATTATGTGTAAAAATATTTCACAGGATTCATTAACCCTCACGACACACACATACAATGTACATGTAAGGCTTCTAGAATGAAGATGTATGTAGATGGATGAATAAACTATTTCATTATATCAAGAGAACAGTAGGACTACAAATTATTTCACTATTGTTAACAAATATTAGAAATAAGATTTTATCAATAATTTAATTTTAATGAGTTTATTTCATATAACATGAACGATAGGTTACAATTAATTTAGTGTGATTCCAGTGAAAAATATAATCGATGAATTCTGACTGATCTCTAATTATTCTAAGCAAATCCTTCATTATTTGTAACATTTGGAATGGATTATTTCAGCATTCAGATTTATTCTAAGTACATAGGTTTCTGAATGATATTAAATAATAATTATAATGCTGCTCCTCTGAAACGCACTACCAAAATTAAGATGCGCAACAAAAAATGATTAGGCAATTATCATTACAAGATAAACTATGGTCCTAACAGCCTACACTAGCTGACTGGTCAACGCTAGTGGACAATGCAACCTTGCATATGAAATACATATCTTTTAAATACTGAAAGTTTATAGATTTTGAGGCGAACACGTACACATTAATACAACATTTTCACATTAGCGTTCACTTGTCATCAGCTACATGTACATAACTCAGCTTGTCTGTGTAAAATCAATTCAGATTACATTATAAATATTGCCACAAAACACTAGCCATACCTACATCCGACGTTCAAATGAGCATTCTATTGATTTCATTATGTGTTTTTCAAATACATGTATATGAATTGTGTTTCTGATGCAATGCAAAGATTACAACAGATTTTTTTCACTTGCAATATTTTCATGTGTAGGCAGTGGAATATATTGGGTTGTTTTCTCAATCTAAATTGATATGAATAATACTTAGGTGTTCAACATCTGTAATTTCAATTACAAAACATAAAATGAAAAAAAAAATCTCATCAGGTAAACAGCTACATGTAGATGTAGCTAAATGTTTTGTGTGTATTTTGTCTTCTGTCTCACAAAATATTTCCTTATGCATATATGTACTTTGTATGACAAATAATTTTGATTATACCATCATATATGTGATACCTACTTTGTGATGATAACATTAGTCATTAATTTTTTTGTAAAGAGATTCATTGGATTTCTTTTTTCTATCAACAAGTAACACTAATTTTGTGATAAATCCTTAAAAAACTTACTATATTGTCTTAATATTTTCGGACATTTTCAATGTCCATCGTCTGAGACTTTTCTGTCACCAGGTGGCAGCACGTGACAGAAGTTGAAGTCAGACCTAGGGCAGCCCCAAACCACCGCGCGCGCCCTCGACCACCCCCCAACAACAAACACTGACTGACTTCAACTTCTGTCACGTGCTGCCACCTGGTGACAGAAAAGTCTCAGACGATGGAGATTGAAAATGTCCGAAAATATTAAGACAATATAGTAAGTTTTTTAAGGATTTATCACAAAATTAGTGTTACTTGTTGATTAGTCATTAATCTAATTACGTCGGCACATGAGCCTTGCAATACAGAGAACTTCAGTAACTATAATGAATTATATTTGCATATTCGTCAATGTGTCAATTGATTTTTCATGCAAAGCAATGAAAAATAAGATGAAAATTATTTATTCACATGAATAAAAAGTCAGCATTAACTAATTGTACAAATCAAAATGTTTCTTTTTTTCTGCCAGTTTTGTGCATTTATTATACAGTTTCCATTTGTACTTACCGGTACTTCAACTTTTTTTCTTTTCTCATTTTTTACATTTTTTACACTTATAAATGTACTTATGATGTAAGCTAGCTTTAGTGATTGATTTTTGGAAGCCTACCAGGAATTTCATCCAAATTTCTTTTATAATGACCATCATAATATATATTGGTTTATCTTTCTTTGTTCACAACACTAGATATTTTTAATTGTTTCGCCAAACAACTGTTGGCATCCTCAGAATGTTCTTTCCGTGCAATGTCAAAGGTCAAATATTCTGATCCTGAACGAGGATGGAATCATAAACTCGCGAGAGTTGGTGCCCCCCCCTCGTCTCTGTTCATAACCTGCTTGCAGGTTCAGATGTGTACAGACTCTTTGATGGTCCTGGTTTTCCATTCACTCTCTCTGTGTATTACTCTGGCTCCCTCCCAGTCTATCTGATGGTTGTGCTGGTTAACATGATCACACCATGTCTCTTGCGAGTTTATGATTCCATCCTCGTTCAGGATCAGAATATTTGACCTTGGACATTGCGCGGGAAGAACATTCTGAGGATGCCAACAGTTGTTTGGTGAAACTGTAAATGCGCATGTCATGTATTAAAAATATCTAGTGTTGTGAACAAAGAAAGATGAACCAATATATTTAATACCAACACAATGGACACATTCAGGAACATCATAATATACTTTGTTTTATTTTTTAAACCTACAACTTCACCACCAAATAAATTAAAAAATCTGGATTAATTTGGTTTATACAAAAACATGAGGTTACTTATGAAAACTTTATGTTAGAATGCACATATTATAGTTTGTTTGTTTTTAAATATTTATTACACTTATATGCATATGTCATGACTAGCTTATATAATTTGATTTCCATACTCATGATTTTTATCATCATTATGCTTGCTTTTTTGTAAAAACATAGCTGTGAAAAAAATGAGATTAATATGGCAAGAATCACAATTATATATAGCAGACCATGTCATGCATTCAAAGAAACTGGAAAACAATAATACCAACACAATGAACACATTCAAGAACATCATAATATACTTTGTTTTATTTTTTAAACCTACAACTTCACCACCAAATAAATTAAAAAATCTGGATTAATTTGGTTTATACAAAAACATGAGGTTACTTATGAAAACTTTATGTTTGAATGCACATATTATAGTTTGTTTGTTTTTAAATATTTATTACACTTATATGCATATGTCATGACTAGCTTATATAATTTGATTTCCATACTCATGATTTTTATCATCATTATGCTTGCTTTTTTGTAAAAAACATAGCTGCAAAAAAAAAAATGAGATTAATATGGCAAGAATCACAATTATATATAGCAGACCATGTCATGCATTCAAAGAAACTGGAAAACAATATTTTGTAAAGATAACAAATCAATTGACTTGGAATCAATGAACAAAGCAATCAGTGAACCTGTCACCATATGTTCATTTGTAAATGGAAAACATATACACATGTACATGTATAGAGAACTGCAGACAGTTCACAGCCTTATCCATTAAAATATTTAGATTAAACAAATTGAGTTTCAGTGGAACATATTTTCTTGTTTGAATTTGTTATCTCTATTTTTATATATGGGTATTATGATTTACCATTGGAAAATCATTTATTATCATCATCTTTAATACGTTTAGGACTATTTGTAATGTCTGTATTCATCCTGCATCCATTTGCACGTAGCCCTAGATCTAAATCACTTTGCAGTTTACGTTATGGTTTTATCTTCAGTAACCCAGATATGGTATATTCCTATTTAAGTGACAGGAGTAATACGTGTAGCGGATTCGGACTGCATGTTGATGTGTATGGACTACCCACACGCCTAAGGTGTAGGTATGGGTAATTTGTGCTCAAATGAATTACAATCACGTAACTATTTATTTGAAGACTCATAAATGCTCGTGTTCTATTAAGAACTAGAGCTTGACATACGACTCTCCGCAACCGAATTAACATTCGTGAGACGTGAGTGATATTCTGTCTGGAGAGGCCTGCCCACTGCTTACTTACTTCCAACATGGCGAAGGTGTTGAGGGTCACCTTTTCGGGAGCTAAATCGCTTTTCTCGCGTCCTTCCACCTTACGCATAACGCCTAGTATTTGTCAAAGATCGACCCAAGCAGCAAGCTATGAGCAAACCCTCGTAAATGTGCCAGAAACGAAAGTTAGCACTCTGAAAAATGGCTTGAGAGTTGCGTCTGAAGATTCCGGCATTCCGACAGCAACAGTAGGTTTGTGGATTGACGCAGGTAGCAGGTTTGAAAACGAAAAGAATAATGGCGTGGCCCACTTCTTGGAGCATATGGCTTTCAAAGGTACGAAGAAGCGATCTCAAACTGATTTGGAACTGGAGGTAGAAAATATGGGGGCCCACTTGAATGCATACACATCAAGAGAACAGACCGTGTATTATGCCAAGTGCTTTTCTAAGGATCTTGAAAATGCAGTCGAGATTTTGTCTGATATCATTCAAAACAGCACCCTTGGGGAACAAGAAATCGAGCGAGAAAGGGGTGTCATTTTGCGTGAGATGCAAGAAGTTGAAACCAATCTGCAGGAAGTCGTTTTCGATTATCTTCATGCAACCGCTTACCAAGGAACAGCTCTGGGAAGAACCATTCTTGGACCCACTGAAAATATCCAGACGATAAACAGAAATGACCTTGTCGAGTATGTTTCCAACCACTATAAGGGACACCGCATTGTATTAGCTGGAGCAGGTGGAGTCAACCATGGAGAACTTAGTCGTCTTGCTGAGAAGTACTTCGGAAATATGAGTAATACTTATGAAGGTCCAGTGCCAACACCTACACAAGCAAGATTCACCGGAAGTGAGATCCGCTTCCGTAATGATGACATGCCCCTTGCTCACGTTGCTATTGCTGTTGAAGGCTGCGGTTGGGATAATGCTGACAACATTGCTCTGATGGTGGCCAATACTTTGATCGGCTCCTGGGATCGGTCTCATGGTGGTGGCTCAAATCTTGCTAGCAAGCTTGCTTCAAATTCAGCTCAGGCAAATCTTTGCCACAGTTTCCAGAGCTTCAACACATGCTACACAGACACTGGTCTGTGGGGAATCTACTTTGTTTCTGATAGTCTATCAATTGAAGACATGGTGTTTAATGTGCAAAGCGAATGGATGCGACTTTGCTCAAGCGTTACAGAATTTGAAGTAGAGAGAGCCAAGAATCTTCTGCGCACCAACATGATGCTCATGCTTGATGGATCCACCCCTATTTGTGAGGATATCGGAAGACAGATGCTCTGCTATGGAAGACGTATTCCTCTACCCGAATTGGAAGCAAGAATTGAAGCAGTTAATGCCTCAGTGGTTAGAGATGTTTGCATGAAATATATTTACGACAAGTGTCCAGCAGTTGCCAGTGTTGGACCAGTAGAACAGCTACCAGATTACAACAGGTTACGCGCAGGAATGTACTGGCTTAGATTATGAGACAATAATGATGATTAAAGTGGATTAAGACTTTTAAACAACATATGTGAAACCGTTTTTAGGAAACGCTAACTGTATATTTACAAATGTTAATCTGTTAATGCATATGGCTGATATGTTTCAAAATGCCATGAGTATTGTATAGAAGAATAAAAACTTCATATGCAATTCAAAATGTGTTTTTGTGAAATTAAAAAATATTAATTAGCATTTCAAAATATTATGTTTCGGTTGTAGTTTGTTTTGCAGTTCAGTTCGTTATTAATGTTCCTTTTTAAAAAAAAAATAAAAAAGTATTTAGATATGAATTTGAAAGTCAATATCTTATACCACCTGACCAAATGAAAATTGTGACATAATCAGATCAACACACTATTTGAAATGATTATGTTCTCTAACTTTGTATACAATTTGTCGTGGGTTTTATTTTTGTTACCACTTCAAACACTTTCAAAATATTCCAAGGCAAAAAATTTGAAGAAACATCTATGGTGGCAGAAAAGGGTGAAATCAAAAACTGAAAATCGACAGCTTACCCCTTGAATTTCAAGATTTAATTTGATCCACATATTAAATTTCAAATTGATAAAAGTGTTATATGTTAGATATTGCTTCTCCCAGGGATGTGTCTCAATAGGAATTTGTGTAGACAGTATACCTATATTCATGGCAATTTAATGTTTATTTTCAATTAAGGGACCGTGCATAATTTGTCACACAGTGGGGTTGGTCATATGGAGAAGAGAAAATTACTGAAACGAGCAACCCCCTTCCCTTAGAAAAAAGGTATAAATGGAAATTACACTCCCTAATTATATTGTGTGTGAAGAACAATTAGTACACTGGAAAGAATGCTGTGGTTTTCTTTATCGATCTCTGGATACATGTATAGCAAGTTTTGTTTCAATACTTAATTCATGCTTAGCTAGGATGCTAGTTAAAATTGCACAATTTTATTAAGTGTTTGCATTATGAAACAGATTTTGAATATAACTTGCTGTAAAATTCCTTGGCCAAGAGAAAAATAATTTACTACATGTTACAACCTGCCTCATAAATTCAATGTGTATGGAACTACAATTTTATGTATTTACTTTATTTTAGTCTCACTTCCAGATAGGGACACCTAAAGGTTTTGACTTGTACATGGATGATGGCAATGGATCACGTATAGTATGTTCATGCTACCACATCCTTCAAAAATTCTTGGATCTACCACAGTATTTCATGATAAAATAAACTTAGGTTAATATAAGAAATTCAACTTTAATTCATTGATCATGTATTTCTTATTAAGAAAATGTTCATTTTCTATATTTTCGATCATATCAATGTCTATCAATGCACAATTAAAAACGCATTACAATGGTGAACATTTTATGCACAGTGTACATTGTATGTACTCGAGTGTATGTATCTTGCAGGCAGGTGAGGTATGAGGTATCAGTGTTAATTTTCTATATCTTTCTGTATTGTTCAGCTGGTAATTTCTAGACTAAAATCATACCGGGTATTTAACATTCACTAGATGCCAACAGACCTATTTTACGAAATTGCAGTCTGTTTTAAGTCAAGTTTTGATATATTTCATATCCTGAATCACCTCAACTAAATGAATAGTAGAACTAGATGAAAAATAATTTGATATTTAAAATTCTACTGTCACCTTTATATTGTTTGATTAAACAAGTAGAAAACAAGATGAATGAATTTTCCAAACACATCTTTTATTCATAAAGATATAGTTCATGACCTTCTGCAAATGTCTATAATAAATAACGAAGCAATAGTACACATACTTCAAATAAACGTACCAAAATGAGGTAATAAATTAACATAGAAAACTCCACCCAGTAGACAACTGTAGCACATTAACATTTTGTAAAGAATAATTACAATAATATCCATTGACTAAAATATGATTTACACTTTATATACTTTTATTTCATGCATGGTTTAACAGACTTTTTAAACATTCTACAGGAATTTACTTTTTAATTTACTTTTTAATGTTGCCTTTAAAAGAGTTGAGACTTTGTCTAATAAACTACAATGATAACATACACAGCACATATCAGTTAGCGCACTTCTGCAAGGTGAAGACAAGAACGTTAAAAGAGACAGTGGTTTGAGCTAAAACTTTTGGTGCCAGGCTCTACTTCATAACAATTGCATAATGTGTAATGATGACAAAGACTACCATCTTCGGCGCTGATATTTGGCACTGAACATAAATTCAACACAACCCTAGACCCCAACAGGGCAGCTGATTAAGGCATTTTATACCATGGTTACATCTATAAAACTTAAAATCACCTAAAAAGGCCTCTTTATACGGGTATGTACATGGTTAAACGTGTATACACAATAATATTGTACAGAGCTGCACAAAATTCTATGCATGACGATTCTGGCATGAGAGATTTTCTGTGGTGCTCTGTACTTGGACTAGTTTTGTATGGTCATATAAATAATTATTTACAACATGCATGCCACCTATTTATGAGAAATATACCGGGTATGGCTAGTGAAACGTTCCAAACACATATTAGCACCAATCAAATATCAGACAACTAGATCTAACAAACTATGCTGATAACAACAAAAACTTGCACAAACACACTCATCCACCAATTACATTTCTAAACTCATACATGCACTGTTCCAAACACAATATTGCATCAAATTCATACATTTTCCCACACATGCACATATTACCATATAGCATAACCAATATAAGTGTTGATTTTTACAATAATTTCAAAATGTAATCAACACATACATGTACATAAATGAACATTTTCAATAACATGCAGATGAACAATCATAGACAATAACCTGTACTTTCATTCATGCCAACTGCACTAATAAAAATATTTGTTGCTCAAACAGAAAGTATCTTTATGGAAAATGCAAAAACAACTTTACTGTATGAAATATGTAAGAAAATGACTTCATTATTATATTATTTTCCACACTCTAAAATTAATATAACACAGGTAATATTCATAAACATGAACAAAACATTAACATGTAGAAATACTTTATGAATACATACCACATTTCACAAAACACTAAATATTGATATAGCACGTTCTTCTTGTAGCTCATGTAATCTTTATTATTGCGGGAATCATAATACTGCAAAGAAACAAGAACAACTTTCTTGCCTAAAACTGCCAACACAGCATAGAATCCACTGACCAGCTTTGTCCTATGTATTAGTGTGCGACTCTTAACCGGGAGGCTTATATATCTCAATGTACAAGGTACTTGTATATTTTTGTCTCAAATTTTTAACAATATTTTGGAATCATTAATGATATTGTGAGAAGGTTATTTTGATCTCAAAAACCGCCTACGTACCTTCATGCAACTTTTATACAAACCACATTATCACTGTAAACACTGATTTTGGTTTTTAGTTTTTGATTGAAAAGGATTCTTAAAAATTGAAAATATTATCAAAATTAAAAAAAAAAATAAAATAAATGTAGAATCGTGTTTAGAAAACGTTTGAAACAGTAACAGCAACAAAGACATAAGAATATGAGACACAGTGCTGTTCAACATATAAATATAACTTATTCAACTGCAAGACATGACCACATCATAAGTAATGATTTTCTGGCATACAATTTGTAACACTTAGCATGGACATAATAGTTATTATAACATGGTGAATTAGCCATTTACACTATACATACATGAACAAATCAATGAACATGGTGTCATGTTTAAATGATTTCTTATGCACACGAGATAATATTAGAGGTCCATCGACTTCAACATGAAGGATAATCCACAGATTTCTACATGACGTTCATCTACAAAAATTGCTAATATTAGAATATCACCTTTGAGTTAGTTCTATTGCAACTACTTCACACTCAATGCCCATCACAAACAATCCACCGGTTACTCAACACTCAATAATTGTTGCCATGGATACTGATTGTCATAGCAACTGTCTTCCAGAGGTAAACAAAGCTGAGATTCATGACATCATCTCGAGCAGAAACTGTTTTTCTATTGGACATTTCAGCTACATGTAGCAGACATGCTGTGACCAATAGTTCAAGCTAGCAGTAGCTAGCGATGCTGTGCCCATTTCCCAAATCAAAAAAACAGGCATGCCTATTTCTAATAGCTCAAATGCTAGGTAGAAATAAACCAATGTCCCTGTTGTCCAATGGGCTAGCTAAGCTAGCTAGCAGCTGCTGGTTTTGAACTGGCCGTTCTCGGTGGGCACAAGTGAGAGCTTGGTGGTGCCATTGCCGTGGCGATGGTTGCCCTGGTGGTTGCCATTGTAGCGCTCTTTGAGCACATTGAGCGTACTGAGCAACTGGTTGTTGGCAGCATCTAGGGCCTGGATCCGACGTTCCTGCGAGTAAAGAAAAAACAAGACGTTAGTTAAGCTTCCTTACGATACATGCAAATCAATATATTGTTGCTCAATATGATGTTCTATTTCAATACTAACAAAAAATGCCTGTTGGTTTGAAATTTGTATGAACAATATTATATCATATTGCTTTTGTGAAATAATCTAATTCGGTTTATGATTACTATATGAAAACACCAGACCTCTCAACATGTTCAAGAACAACAAGTAAATGACATTACGTAGCAATATCATTGGTGGTAATTATCTGCTGTGCGTGTCGACGTACCTGGTCATCGATGATGCGCTGCTTCTCAGACACCACAGTCTGTAGCTGGCGCTGCTCACTACGCAGAGCCTCCTCAGTCTCCGCCAGTCTGAAGGCACACACACCATGTTAGCACACGAACAAAACAAAAAGATGTTAGAATGGTCAGTGCATTGTGACAATGAATGATATTTTTGATGATGTGAGCCATCCAAGATATATGCACGTATAGACTCCTGTATTGAAAAATGCACTATAGATTGTCAACATTTTTACGATGTAAAATGTTACAAAAGAAATCCATAAAAATTATATTCATTTCAAATGTCTATCAACCTTCAGTACAATAGTTCATGGCAATGGCTTTATTGTATGACAAAGTTTGTACACACAAACAAAACTGATTTCAATGACTACAGGTTGGTTTACTACTTATCAACAGTCAGGGAGGCAAACATGGGTGACTAACTTCGATAGAGACCTGGTAATGATCTCCTGCACATGGCCTGGATCCTCTGCCCCCACCGCGGCATCTGATTGGCTGCTGCCGGCAGCGGCGATGACCTGCTTCCTGTCGACCTCCTCGGCGACAAGGCGGCCGTGCGTCTCTGACAGCATGCGCTGCGTGTCGGCCAGCTGTCGGCGCAGCTCTCCAAGCTCGGCCTCGTACTGAAAACACACAAGCTCCGTGAGTGGCTGCTATACGTGTCAGTGTGACATGGCAGAGAGAAACATTACCTCATTATCGTTCTTGTCATTAACCTATATTACTGAGCTCAATTACGACTACCGGGTACATGTATTTACCGTGGTCAAGAGTGAAAAATATAAACCGAATCAGTCTACAACACATCATCTTAACACCTAGTGATGAGAATTAAGCAGCACTCACCTCCCCCTTTGTTTTCTCCTGCTCTTTGAGCCGCCGTGTCATGGAGCTCACTCCCATCCGAACCGTGTTGCCGGTGGTAGCAGCCCCTGGCCGTGACCCCAGGAACCCATAGGGCGACCCTGTCACTGAACCGGGCAAGGAACTGTAACCAGCCGGTGGTGGGTGAGTCGGGGTGCTGCAAACACAGGACAGACTGATATTTGTGGTTCGTGTGAAATGTAGGATACTAATTTCCTGTCATAATAATCTGCCAAATAATGTATGGTTAAAAGATGACAAGCTACCTGTGCGATGATATCGCCTGATCTGTCACCGTCCGCTTCATCCCACTGACGGGACTTCCGGTGCCTGTTCCGTTGTTACTGGCAACAAAGTCAACACTCCTGCAAATAATAATGGTTTGTCAAAAATCATTTTAATTCATTTCTCACCGACTGTAGAAATTCATAGGGACACTGCAGTTAGTTGCATTGGGTTTCAAGAGATTTTAGGGAGAAACAGATTCAAGAAACGATATTGATTGAATGTCAAAAAAATTTACAAAATAGTAAATCTAAGTTATTTGCCAGCCAGTTGAAAACTATGCATTCACCTTTTTATCAACATAAATTTTTTGGAGATAAGTATTATTTAAAAAAAAATCTTCACATGGCACAATAAAATAAAATAGACAAACTGATGCTTGTAAATTTGCCTAGACTTGAGTTTCAGGAACCCTGGTCTTGCTTCTATGTTATCACTAACCATAATAGATATAAAGGTTGCAATCTGAGCTACACATTTGTAGTTACCGTGAGAGTTGGCTGAGGTGGTGTGTGTGATGTGGGGAGGGGGGTGACTGGAGGGACGAGTCGTTACTTGACGTCGATGACGAACGACCTTTAGACTTGCCCTGCAAGACAATCAAATATGTAAGATGCTTGTTTTCAAGTGATTTCAAATTGATCACATAAAATCAAAGTTTCATCTTCCAAATTATTCATTATATCTTACATATATTTCAGTATTTTAGAAAAAGAAACATCTGCCTCTAATGAATTTTTCTAAAAACTATCAAGTACATATTTCAGTTTTAAAGAATCAAAACTTGCAAAGAGGACAAGCATCTGACTCAAATCTTTGCATCCTCTTCATTGTGACTCTGCACTGACCCCAAAATAATCAACCCGCCAACTCACGTGCTGTGAACGCTGATGACTAGACTTTGCAGGCAGTGAGCCGTTCTGTCTGCGTGACAACCCTGGACTGCCGAACACCGCCCGGGGCTGGGACGAGTAGGTGGAGTAGGAGGAGGAGCAGCCGAACATGGGGTTGGAGAACGACAGCGGCTGCTGGCTGCTGGTTGGGGCCGAGTCGTGTTGTAAGGAGTCCACGGGAGAGCTGGATGCACTGCGGGAAAAGATCATAATGATTAACTCTCACATGTATCAATGATCATTCATTTTCACAAATAACACGTAAACTCATTACACACAATTTCAAAGTGTTTAATGTCACCACATGATCTGGGGGTTTCTCACCTGTAGCCTCCTGCGAGTGACTGGTACCCGGATGATGCCACTGTGGATAGCTGCGACGCCTCATCGGCGCCTGTGTAGTCGAACTCGGATGATGAGTTCTGGCCACCAGCACTGACGCTGCTGTTGCCGGCACCGACGATGGAGCCGTCCATGAGAGACATAAGGTCAACAAGATCGTCCTCCCCGGCCAGCGATGCACCTGAAGATGGGTCGCCCGCCGCCAGCTCCGCAGCTACCACCATCTGGAGAGAGAGGGGAGTGTTAGGAGACAGTTAGAATGTTAACTTGTTGCCATGTAGATCCTAGTAGCATGTGCTTGAGGAATCATGTATAATTTGAATGAATCAAGACTTAACGAGTTAGCTCATTATTTTACTGTGACAGAGAAGTCATGGGGATCATTAACAGTGAATAATGTGCACAATGCAGTGTTAAAAACAGGTTTTCAATACCATTTTCACTAGTCACAAAACATTTATGTTGATAGGAAAATTCCAGTCAACAACACATCATATGCTGCATTACCTTCTCCCAGCTCTGGTTGATGATCTTCTCGTCGGGCCGGCGCATGCTGGGCGTGCTGTGTGACGGCGCCAGACGCTCGTCACTCAGGTGGTCTGGCGGGCTCGTCTCCACCGACGTGAACAGCACTACAAACAACACACGCGTTATTTGTCTGATATCATAATGTAAATATGCTATTGTGGATTTTGTTAAATAAACATTGTTTTACATAGAACGGGATTGAACGAGAGCAACTTATAGACACTTATTAAACTCGCGATTCAAATGGACTTACCATAGTCGTCAGTGGCATTGAGTTCTCGCGTAGATGAGGTCATACGGAGGTCACGGCTTGATGAGTTAACACTGCTGCCGCCATTCCTGTGTGGGTTGTCAAACCCACGTACCGTGCGAGACGTGTGCACGGTGCGTGCAGTGGCTGCATTCGAGATGGTCTCGATCACAGAAACAGTCTTAATATCCCCTGACGATTCGTTGGTCGTCGGATGTTGATAGCTTTGTGAATACTGTCCATTGACTTGCTGACTTTGTGAATACTGACCCTGCTCACTACTACTAGACACAGTGCCCTGTACATGTGGATACTGTCTCGTTGGTGGTGGCGTGTTTTCACTGCCACTGACTGTATACTGTCCTAATTCAGTACTTTGGTAGTAGTGTGAGGAGTACTGTTGTGACAATGTTGTCTGCTCCACAGAGAGTGTCACAGTATTTGGTATGGTTGTGGGAGTCTGAGGCGGTAAGGCAGCGGACACATTGTCATAGATGCGCTGTGTCTGCTGTGGTGAGCCACCGGCTGAGCTAGACGGCTCCTCGAGGGCTGATGTGATGCGGTCAAGAATACCTATTGAGAATAGAAGGAGAATACATACTTTACTATTGTATTCATCAACAAAACCAAAATATTTAATGCAAAATGTTACCATTTTAATTTCAATGTAAGATGTGCTACGCAAACTTTGATTAGCTACAAGAAGTAGTACAAAAGGCTGATAATTGCAAATCACGTCATGCACTTTGCTCACCTCTGAGAGCGCTGAGCTTCTGGCTCGTGGTGTCCGAGGTGACCTTGTCGAGACTCTCGGCCAGCACGGTGTGCAGCACAGACAGCTCCCGTCCTAGGTCGATGTATGACGCGTCGGCGTCGTCGCCCACACAGTCAGCGTGTCGCCAGCCTCCGCCTCACTCACCGTCTACACACAGAATACAGCGGTGATGATAGGAGGAAGATACTGTAGTTATGGGCACTGTTTTACCATTGACTCGGTACTATAATATAACAGCCTAATTTCGACTCAAATTAAATCCATCATATGATTCGAATCCAACCTAATTTAGACCTTTCGGTGTATTTCATAATCTTTCCAAGTCAATTATTTGACCAATAGGACAGTCAGTTTTTTTTATTTCACTTTGTTTATCAAGTTCATCAATCAGCTTTTGATTTTGTCTGTTTTCATGTTACATTTCTGTGTTACATACTGAGATGTTGCCGAGGAAAGACTTCATGCTGTCCATCTCGCGCTCCACAAAGCTGTTGAGGAATCCCATGAACTCTTCCTTGGCGCCAAACTTGGTGAAGTTGGCCAGACTCTGCACCACCTAGAGCACAACATATCACCATTCTTCATTTGTGTTTCGCTCTCGAAAGTATGGTTACATGTAATCAGTTGTTGTTCTTATCAACTGTACAAACATAAGTTATGTTTTACCATTTCTAATTGTTTACTTTACCATGCTTCAATACAACAACACAAATTACCAATAGCAATCCTACATAAGTACAGCGTTGTAGTACTTAGCAAGCCGCCATCATACATTACCTTCGCAATGAGTGTGAGGTTGCGAGCAGCCTTGTCCTGCGGGAATTCCTGTGTGAGAGAGAACAGGCTGGGGGACATGATGGCGGGGCACAGGAAGCGCAGGAAGATACAGGCCGAGATGAGGTTGTCAGCCACGTCTCCGCGCTTACGGTCGTCACAACGCTCACGTAGAGACCCGAACACTGCCTTCAGCTCCCTAAAACATTATAGTAAGATGGTCAGAGGACTTTTAAAAGCTGATATTGTATAAGAATAGCTTCATTCAGAAACATTTTTAACATTTTTCAATACAAATGCACAAAACGTTGACTCACTGTGGAAAGTAGCAGTGAGAGTTGATGATCTTAAACCAGGCCATCTCACAGTACATCACCAAGTTCGTCTGGTGCCGCTGCAGCGCAGTGTTGTTCCCAACCTGCAACACATGGTCAAAATGCTTTTAAAACTCCACACATTTGTTTCATTCTATTACAGAGTACAGATCATTATATAATAACTGTTTATTGCACTTGACACTTTACAATATTATATAAAGATAACCAAAATATTTTTTAGTTGATAGCACTTAGATGGGTAAACCCAACAGACCTTAAAATTACATAAAGAATATCCTAAATGTGTAGTACCTTTGTGGGATCCACCTCACAGTCATCGCTGCCATCGAGCATAGTCCTGATGAAGTCTGCGAGTGTGTCGTGCAAGTACTTGTCCCCGACCAGCTTCATGAAAGCTTCAACAGCCTTGGTGGCAATCGAGTTCCCACGGAATGCCAAGTTGTCGTTTTCTGCAGCACCAACAACATTGGTTACAAGTGATTAAAACACATTTCACTGCTGTGCGAATGCCTTTATCAGCAAGTCTATGCATTCAATTATATCTACATTCACATCTGCAGCGTGCTCATTTGTAGAAATAAAGAGAGCAACTTTGCAACTGTACACACAGCTAGCTGCTATGAGGATGTACAAAGTACAACCATCATTTAATTAAGATCACCTAGTCAGTATAGAGACCCCCTCAATAATTGCACATTATTCATTCCCAAATTTTCATCACACAAACATAAACCCCTGCGACAAAGTACAGTGTTTGTCTCACACACTACATACCCAGCTTGTCGACCTCGGCCATGACGATGTCTGTGAGGAAGTCGCGGGCGGCGGGGGGCGAGTGTTTGTGCAGCACGGCCACGAGGCACGCAGCCAGCTCCTCCTTCTGCTTCACCGAGATCACCGGCTCGAGCACCTCCACTACCACCAGGTAGTCCGCCGAGATGTACTGCAACACACCACGCCCGCCAATGTACTCAGATGCTAAGTATTATAGGTTTTTTTTTCTAGTCCCCTGAGGAGTTTGGTATTGTAGGTTTCTTTTTTTGGTTGTTTCCCTCACAACAAAAAGTATGTGGCAATTGTGCTACAGATCATAGACCTTAGCATATTGCATTATGGAAATAAATCATTATACAAATAATTCCATGACATATTTAGAATAAAATAGACAAAAACAGCAAAAAGCCATAAATGTCAACAAACTTTGCTGCTGCTGCTGCTGCTGCCTTAATTTGCTTTAGATTGCTATTTCTGCTGATTTCCTTTGTAAATCTTTCTTTTAAACACAATTTCTCCCAGTACAAGCAGTAACCCTTTTTACTTTTTCTTAACTAACCTTGATCAGCTCAGCATACTGCGGTGTGGGCAGGATGTGAACCTGCTGGTATCGTGCCTTGATCCTCACTTGCAGCAGCTCGTCGCGTGGCTTCTCTCGGCCTGCCTTGCCCACCGTGGCCGAGGCAGCCGGGTACCAGCGCTCCACCAGCGAGCGCCCGCTGATCTCACTCACCGGGATGTTGATGTAACCTAGCAACTGATTCTGGAAACATAACATGTTAACATTGTACAAATCCACAATTTGGTTTGTGCGATTAATGTTGAATAATAATGAAATTCAAGAATACATGTATTTCATCATAAATACAAAGAGAAGATGACTTTGATTGGTCCGGATGGGAAACGTTACATACCAATCTATCTATGCAACGAATTTATCGCCAAGTAACAGAAGCGCCAATCTTCCAATATCAGGTATATATATGGCCAAGTGCACATTCAGTATACCTTTTCTCGTTTTTTCTTCCTGTCTGCCTCGCGGTAGATGTTGACGGTGACTTTCTCGACCTCGGGTAGGTTGGTGAAGTCGAACTGTTCACCCCAGAACAGCATGTCCACCTTTTGGCTTGGAAGACGTCCCGCATACAGGGTGTCATCCAGGCACACCTCACAGAAATACCTGAGCAGATAAGGGGACATAGATATATCCATAGATCACACAAAGACGTGCAAGAAAAGACAAGTGAGATCTAGCAATGACACTTTAGATACTTCCGATGAAAAATTTGGCATTCATTCTCCTTTGACGATAAATATCAACTTCGACTATGAAATGTGCCTATCCTTGCCCATTTAACCGCCATTTCATAGACACGTGCATTTCACTTCAATTGCAATGCCCCTGAATGTACAATAATCTCACACTTCACTATCTGATCTATCATCATTATAACATTTTCAAACTTTTTTTTTAGCAAGCATATTTTTTAGATATAGCTGGATGGTAAAACCTGTTTTCAGCTATATGTATCGTTGGTAGAAATATGCTTGCTAAAAAGACGCAGTGATAGGAGAGAGAAGTTTGAAAATGTATCCGCAAGCACTGGGAAACACATATATATCGTTATAACGAGCGCTGTACCTCTTCTTGGCCGGCACGTTCTTGGCCTCGAGCAGCCACAGCCGGAGTGACTGGTCGGTGCGCCGCGTCGCCTCCTGCCGCGGCGTCACCGCGCGCCGCAGCTGTGCCATCCACGCCTGTCGCTCAGCCGCCGACCGGCAAGAGTAGTATTTGCTGCCGTTTGCCGTCGACACCTGAAACAAGGCATGCGCAAGTTATTAGACCTCATGTATTGCGACAGACACTGGATGTGTCACAGTCTGCTGGTTGCAATGCTATTTCCGCTCGTGGTGATGGGTCTTGTTGTGACAGGTTGTCCTTACAAGCCTCGCATTTCATTGTCTAAGATTGTAATTGTACATGTAGATCTTACCACGTAACACATTTCTGTTTGGACACCATAATAACATCATTGCCATGCATTCTCAGAAACCTCATTACAAAATTAACTTTACAATCTAAACTTTCAACTTAAAATTCTTTCTCCTTGCCTTCTCGTTACTTACATACATTGTACAATTTATAAATGCAGCGGCAGACCTAGTCTCTCTAAATCCATCTTGTAACTGCACTATGCGTGTGTCTCTCACCTGGAAGCAGTGCTCCTGGCCGAGCATAGAGCTGTGCAGAGGGCGGATCTCGACGTCGGGGGCCGAGAGGTCGATGGAGTGAAGGGAGGCGGGCGTAGTCAGCAGGGACTCGTGCGACCGCGACGCCCGCATCCGCGTGTTGATCAGCAGCCTGCAAAACACGATGACAAAAAGTGTGGTTTTAGTTTATATGGATTTTATTTCTTCAATGCTCTATCGAAATCATACATTTTTATATCCATAGTGCTGTATAATTGTTGGTTTGGAATAAATGTTTCCTCTGAATCTCTGAAAATAAAATAATGTTTTACCAACTACATTTAAATCATAAAGTAAAAGTTCTTTATTATGTTTGTCATTAATTTATCCTTTAAATTTTTCTTTAAATTTCAAATAAGCTATGTTGTTTGCAATGCTAAAAGAACAGTACTTTTAATATTCATTGTTTAATATTTAATATTCAATGCTTACAAAGAAATCATCCTTCAGACTGGATTTTTCTATCAATTTATCTTGTTATTTATATAACCATTTTGTGACCATTAAATAAAACCTATAAACTTTCTTTTTATCTAATGTTCTTTACCAATATGAAATCCTATATAATGCAAATTGAGATTCAAAGCAAATTGCACCTGGAAAACCTTGATTTCATAAATAAGAATCACAAGATCCTGGATGCTTGAACAACATGGTATGTTTATTGACAATGAGGCATTTTGTTAATAAAACCAGTAGGAAGAACAAGTCATCTGTTTACATAATATTGAATCCTGTGCTTGTATTTGTATTTAATTTAAATAAACAAGATCAGATAAGAGTCTCTTTGCCAGGTTTGCACCCAGTCATAGATCTCCCATTCTGATGCATTTAAAAGGAAAAAAAAATTACATCTTAAACCTATTTTTATTCAAATGAATGCATCTTTCTTTTTAAATCATGGGAATATATATACTGGTACTTCAAACATTAAACTTCAAAATTAGCGTTTGAAAATGTTAAGCTCTAATATCATCAATCATGCATTAATTTCAAAAAAAATGTTTATGTTTCTGTTAAAAACAACTATTAGATATAATCAGGAATTTATGAATTTATTCCTGATATAATGAAAAATTTGTTACTATACTGAATTATTATTTTTAGATAGTGAAGTATACATTCTACCATATTCACACTTGTACAGTTTGCAGTGTCACAAATGACAGGGTATTTGTATCTACAAAAATCTATTGGCAGACATTACTTTGATGGGAAATTCCAGAAACCAATACATTTGTTCTTAAAAACAGCTGGATGTTTTACGGATAGGCTATCTTAGCAGCAGAATATAGAACATGACTTTTTAGCACAAACACACATTGTACTCAATGAAAACTCGTTAACATCTGGTGTGTAATGACGGTTGGGATGGATCACATTCTCTAACAGCCTGCTGTTAGAGGGATGCTTTAGCAACCGTATTAGCTCCAAATACAATGTAAGTAAGAACATGCTTTTGTAGTTTTGAGCTTTAACTCAAAAATGATAAATTTGAGACTTCTGGTCAAATTAGCTTATTTGTAAATTATATTTGTAAATTATCATAAGGTCAATATCAGCTTTTCAGTATTCAACGATACATTGTTTTTCAAATTAATTTTACAAGCAAATTATGCATTTATTCTGGCTATATCAACAATGATATCAATATATCATTGAAAAAAGGAAATAGATAAAAAGTAAAGATCTTACGAGAACATGCCAGTACATCCTACAGGCTGGACACATGTGGCCATTTTAAATGTGTATATTCAATCTTCAAACACAGTCTCAAGTCATTATAAAAGAGCACAAGTTCCAGCTATTATCCATCTGCTTAATGCTAATTGCCTTAATATATTTGTGTATCCTTCCACAGTTATTCAAATATCAAATTGTTCAGTAGAGTATTCCTGAAAAAAGATCCAGTAAAATGTTGTCTTACTACATGTACATGTATTTACTTTCAAGTTACTTGTACAAGTAATAATTATCACCACATATTTCCCAGCAAGTTTCCTTTGCACCAACTTTCATTTCCTATTCCATTCCATCCACTAATAATTCCATTTTTCATTCTCATAATAATCATATAGTTTAAATGACATAATTGTTCCTACTTAACAAAATGCTATGAAAATTTTATTTCACTATATACATGTAAGTTGTTAATCTTCTTTTCTGCTCTTATTTAATTTGATCGTAAATTTATCCTTCGCCAGGTGACACCAATTATTCTTTCATGTTTTTGCATTATAAATTTTCATATATAATTTACATCTATTCTTCATATGCAATCATAATATGTCGTGTACATGTTTGTCACTATTGATTTGCACTCTTTATCATAAGATGTATGACAAAACTAGGGATAATTTCCATCTGATTCAAAAACACTACATGATAACACTTTATTTTTGCAAGGCCCTATTGGGAAATAAATTCCCATGGTTTGCCAACTATGCACTTTACATAGAATAGTACAAATGGCATTGAAATTAAGCAAAGTTGGCCTTTTCACCAGACCAAATATTTTTTCTATCAACAAGAATATTTCTACATATGACTTATGTATCCATACATGTACATTGCGATAGTGCACACATAAATAGAGATTTATTATTAATATTATGGAACCCAATTATGTCTCATCAGGAAAAAAATCCTAGCAAAAGATAAACACAACTTGAAGTTCTAACGTCACTTATCTTATGTGACACTTTAACAAACAAAATCCAATAGAAAGCTAGAGGAAAATACGATATGTACATTTATCCAGTAGTCCTATACTATGCCCATCCACATATACCCCATAATTCCTACCAAGCACGTAAAATCAACATTAGAAATCCTTCTGTTCATATTGAAAAAACAAATAAACTGAACCCCACCATTGCGTGCAAAAAACTATTCCCAGCTCTCCCAATACACGCTCTATATAGTCCACTTTGCTATATACTGCGCTTGGCTGTACAAGGTAAAACCCTCCAAAGATCACTCAATAATGCAATCATTTATCTAAACTGGCCATTTACCACAAGGTGTTTATACTCATAAGGCATAAAAAATCAACATCCTTGTCTCCAGATGAACTCTATCCATGAAAACAGTAGCGAAACAAGTAGTCGCATTACAGAGGTTTTTCTGCATTATTAGTCTAAAGGTAAAGCAAATGAATTTATGCTGCAAGCTATATAATTACACTAATTTATTGAAAACAATTGATTGTGGATGCTGCTGGAAGCCACCACTGCTTTGTCTGTTTACACCGATCGTCTTAAATACTCAGGTCCCAGGGCTTAAGCATCCGCCCAGGACTTTAACGATGGCCTGGTTGATTATAGAGATGAGCCATTTATTGCCCAAAGACTTCTAGAATGTCAACTTGTGAACAATAGAAAGTTAAAGCTGTAATTTTATTTTAGTTTTCAATCTCCGGAGATGCTTTACTGAGCCTGGATAAATGAGCAGTAGTCTTGCTACAATGCTTAATATTTATTACACCATCTAGTTTAGGTACAACATATTTAGACATATTAAAGAAGCTAACTTGCAAATGAAATCTCACTTTACAAAGTACTTCCATACCGTTTCATCCTAGTCTGGTAGCCTCATATATAAAATCTTTGTAAGCATCTAATGACACCCTTGATATGATGAATACTAACAGATTCTATTCCCAGCCCTTGACTTCTTCTTTGCAATTATGTTATGCAAATAAATCTAACCCCTGACTTCTGGTCCCAAAATAATTAGCATTCTTGTTAATCGAAAATTCACACAGTTTGATATACACACAACACTGTCAAAGTTTTGCTAAAGACTGATTCAAAGGTGTAATATGAGCCCTTACCAATACAGTATAGCAGATAAGATTTCTGAACATAGATTGAAATTTCTTAGTCATGTCCCAAGATTGAACTGTTTTTCACTTTCTTTAATAAGTGCAGTACCTGACAAACTAAAAATACCACTTACTTGTACACCTATGATTTCCTGATAACTGACATATAGTTATAGTCAAGTATGATTATTGACTATGCTCTTTATTTAAAGTTAAATTCATTAAATATTAAATTTCTTTTAGCAATTAAATTAAATATATAAATCAAAGTACAATGTAGTGCTATTTCTGATGACATTTATCCAAAGTGATAATTGCTTCATGAATCCTATTTAAAATTCACAAAAAGCATACATGTAATCCTGCAGTGTAAATGTTTAAAGCATTAAAATATCTATATTAATTTACGGTATGCTTTTTAGAGTACAGCATTTTTAAGAATACAAATGTGCATGGTGGTGGCATTCAAAAGTACATTTAAATGGCCATTAATGTTTACAATGGTTGTCCTATCATATTCTATAAATGATAATGGTCCATTGACGGCAAGTGACCTTTTTTATTACACATCCTATTGGACATTTATTGGGCTTCTATTGGTCAATTCTTCTGGAGACTGTAGAAGTAATTTTCATCATGACAATTTATAAGCAATTTCCATCAAGGCAATGTTAACACTAACTTTTAAGTCTCCAAAAAGTGATACTCTGCAATGACACGCAGGTTAGACCATTTCTCCAAATAGTGTTAATTTTTCTAATTGACGTTTATCATTTGACATTTTCGCTGACACTAGGTCGTTTCATTCATTTCCATTTCATACCATTTATTTTTCTGTCAGTTACAAATAATGTTGTTGGTTTACCGGTATTTGAAATCTTAATGAAGTCTATGCCATTGGTATTTTGTATATGGAGATAAAATCTTTAAGTTTGGCAACAACAATTACATATGCATTAATTTTGCAAACTTTGATAACAATGCGAACATGATTTAAACATTTGATCTATTGAACTAAAATGATTATCTTGTATTATCAGTTGACAATTTTTCATCAAATCAATAAAAAATGCTGATATATCACGTTATTCCTCGTTTCTGTCTACATATTTTTAGCTTTCTTAATGCAGTTTAAAGAATGTTCTTCAAAAAATCCTTGCATTCATGTATCAATTCAAATCTCTTACAGTGAACTCTTGAGTTTGAAACTCTAAACCTAATTTGCAATTGACAATCTAGAAATTATCCAACAGGTGAACTAAGTAATGATTATATATAGATTTCTAATAAGAGAATTATCCATATGACCACATGAACATCAATCCACGCTGATCACACTTGGAGCAGCTTGAAAGGATTTCTTTCCATGTAAAATCTTTCTTTCATTTAAAATCCACAAACAAATGTTTATAGGAGAGCAAATAAAAGCCTTGACCATTCATATATGGTTTATATGTATCATCAGCTTTAACAAACTTGACCTGAACATTTGCTCCACAAATTTTCATACTAAACAGCTTAATTTGTGTCCACCTCTTGTAAAGAAGATAACATGTAAAAAATATATATGTTGCCCTGACACTACAAGGCAATATATTTCACATTTCCCCTATATTATTCTTCAGATTTTCTATCAACACAGCTGGCACATCTAAAATCTTAGTCCTTTACTCATGATATCCATCAATATTGAATCCTCAATGTAAGAACTGAACAATTGGAAATTGACTAAAACTGGAGCAAACATAGCTCCGATAGACTAATATCTAGTGATTGAACATCTAGTTATAATTGCCACACATATAATTATATTGGTGACTTCAAGCTACATGTGGCTATATGTTAATTACATGTACCAGTGCTACATTTAGCAGTCAGTTGTAAGGACTATTTTCCAAATGCCTTCACGTGTTACTCGGCGCAACTTTGCAAGAACTGGACCATGTTTGTAAAGAGACTAAGTAAAGAAACCAATTTCTCCACAAATATATTCATTAAAATGACTGCTTACAATATTTTTATGGATCATTAAATTATCGCTTTAAAGTTTACAGCACAGCAACAGACATACAGTTAAGTGATCTCTGGAAGTCCATTGACCAAATGTTAACCAGATTAAGCTAATTGGGTACTACATTGAGGTCACACAATTAACCCCACTAACCACATACATGTATGTATGAGCATTATTTTTTACAACTCTACATGTATATGTCTTATCTGTTAAAGCTAATCACAACCTCTGACTTGAACAAAATACCAAAATAAAACACAATGTCCTCAGCCTTTCACATGATACAATGTAGATGATAACTGACTTTTTCAAGGTTCTCTTCACTATTCAAAGAGTGCAATAATTACTCTCTTTTGTGTGTCCTCATTTCAAGTGTCATAACTGTACCATTTTAGAGATATGAATGTAATAAATGTACAAAGCAGAATTGAAATTTTGCTGGTTACCATCAGGGTCTTGTGCGAATGACTCAATACAATACAACCCCATACAATACGATCACTGAGGGCCTCAGTCACTTTTAGGACACATTTTATACCAGCCATTCAAGGAATTGGACCATTCCATTGTCTTTAGCTACATTGAAAACTGTTTACTGCTTCTCTTCTACATGAACTTAAATGTATCCTTTCTTATCTTGTCTACTGTGAAAGTCTCCATAGCAGAACTTTGTACACAATTATGACAAAAAGGCATAATTTTCAAACTATTTTTGTCCATTTTTTATCATCATGATATGAAGAAAAAGGGACCTATAACATCTTAGTGAATGCTATAGGATACTTTGCATAATGTATAGCCATTATGACGCTAAATACCACCAACTATAAAGAAGATGCATATTGCCCCTGGGCTTGAATCTTTTAATTCCTGCATATTGCTCTTTCAAGGTACCAAATTTAACAAATTTATGTGTACTGTTCCTAGTCTACATTCACACATTTCTTTTGTTTTGCATGTAGCAATTTAACGTTGATGAATTGCTACTTGTTCTTATTCTTACGTCACAATATCATTGGTCATAAAGCTTTCACTCTAGATTCCAATCACTATCATTATGTGATTGTCTCACAACCCCTGTTATTTTGCCATAAATAAAACCATTTTTCACACATTCAATGGTACAAGTATGTAGAAGTATCTTGTTCTGTATAGACAATCATTTCTATATGATAAATCTAAATAAAAAATTTAAACGGGAAATCAGTTATTTTAATCATAAGAAATATGATAAGACATCTATAGCATGTTTCAAATCCACTTTGATATCAAAGGTGGTGCTTTATAGGTACTGACAGACTACATGCACTCCAACAATATTGGTCTTGCGGAGAAAACAACTTTTATCAAAACACATTCTCATGATATACATGTGAATATCTTATGAGATGAATAACAAAAAAGATTGGATTCTTAAAGCATCTCATTCTATAGATTAAAATATGCACTAACTGCTAAAACATTTGATAGAAATGAAAAAATATGTTTTATGGAATAGAATATTACATCAATGGAATAATGCCTGTGTTTTGAGCAATAGAAAATACATTTTGCGAAAAAGTTACATGCTTTAGTCACTAAAATAGTTCCAAGCAATGTCTATCTTTTTCATGAAATATCCTGCGTACATCATGGACTCATGTACTTATATCATTTGAAACTCTTATTTTAATCACAACTATATATCCAATGTTTTAATACAATAAGCTTTTTTCTCTGTACACTTAATAATAAGAATCCAGTACAATTATCCCTTTGGCACCAAACATCCATTTTTGTATAGTTTTGCATCATTCAGAACACTTCCAAGAAAAGTGTGCCACTGACTATCTGTCCAGAAAGTAGACATTCCACATTCCAAAGTCTGCCTTATCCCTGTTAATCCTGCTTAATCCACAACACACAGAGAAGTCTTGTCATAATTTAACATGTATTATGCAGCATTGAGAATATAACATTTATATTTTATTTATTTTTATTAGTATTTTTTTTTGTGGTGGTGAGTGCTGGGGTGCTCATATAGCACAAACTTTCTTGAAGGAAATTTCAATTATTTTATCTGAAGAATTATCCAGTAATATAAAGTTCAAAATCAAGTAAAGATGTAAAACATTTGTATTTAAATACACTGGAAGATTTTGGAAAACAAAAGTTGCAGTTAGTCTAAAGTGTCTACGTCTTTCTAGGTATTGTTTATACTTGGCAAATTGGATCTGCACATTTCTTGGTTTTATTTTACCACTTTAACAACTTTGCTGCCTGTAATCTTTTATTTCACAGGAAACTGTTTTCTTATCTGGTTTAGATTTACAAAGCTATGTTGATAGATTCGAAATATGGTTCTGCAGAAAAACAAGTTCATTGCTAATAGAAAAATTACCATTCCTTTTCAGTCATAATAAAGTTTAGAGCTAACAATGACAAGTTATGCTCAACTACAGGTTGCCTGAGTAATCAGTATGGTATAGAAAAAAAAAGATCTACCACCTGACCTAGGGTGGCAGATTTTAGCCATGGCTGACTGATTTATGAACATGAGTTAGGTCTATCAATTATGTTGTCAGAACTGGTAACTTTTATAAATTTCCCCTGTGGTTCATTGGTAAATTTTCATGACGCATGCATTGCTGGCTGTTTTTGTTTTATTTTTTGTTTTCTATCAAAAAAGGTGGAGGTTTAAAAGCTGAATCAATCATAATCAACATCATGAATATCATAATTGTCATAATTATTTGTAAATAGCCATTTCATACAAGATTACAAAAAATGTTCTCTGTATACATATAAACATAATATTTGAATTTACCAGTAAAAAACACAATATAAAAGCTGAAACTTCTTAATTCGTCTTGCTTGATAAATGAAAATGTCTATAAATCATACAATGTACATAGAACTTGCATTTTGTATAGAACATGAAAAACATTTCAGAAAAATATCAACTTTACGATATGCACTTTGAAAATAAAATAATAATGAATAATAATAAATACCTCATTAGTAAAGTTAATGTTTTCAAATAGGATGGGAAATTATTTTTAACAGAGATATAGCAATTAATAACTCTACAATTTCATTCTATGTAACATCTGATTATACTTTTCATGTTAATAGTATTAACATTACAAAAAACTACAATTAAATCTATCTAGTCTTGGGACTTCTATTTTGCAAGGAAATAAATTAATTGTGCTCTTTTAAATCAGGAAATATTGATGTGCAAACACATACCGGGTATATTGGATACTATTGGATATGAATAACCATATTGTAGAAGAATGAATTTCACAGGAAAAAAAGAAATCAATTTTAATGGCAATAAAACTCATTTTCTTTATCTGTAATTAAGTTGTGTGCGTATATAATCATGTTGATTAAGACATACACTCATTCAAGTAATTATGACTTCTTAGCTTAAATATTTAAGCTCTAGCTTGTATTTACAAGAACAAACAATACTACCACTAGAATCCTGAGCACAGAGTTAAGTGAGCTGGAACATTTAGTAAAATTTCATCATTCAATTTAATCATTTAAAAAGAAAATATGTACAAGAGATGTTAGCTAATGATCACTATTTTATACTTGTTGAACACAAAAGTCTGGAAAAATATATGTGTAAATGCTGAAACAATTGCAATTTAGAGCTGAATAGAGTCAATTTATTATGAAATAAGAACAGCACTAGAACATCAAACTATTAACAGCTAGCCTTGCATCAATATTCTAAAATGTTGAAAGTTGTCCATTATCTACAATGTAACTTACTTCGTAGTTAGTCTGTTTATTACTGTTGTTCTTAATGTAAAAAATTATGGACCAAATACATTTTAGCAGGTAGATGCAAGACTAGACAAACTGCAAGCTTAAAGTGGAATTTTTACCACGTTTCTGAAGCCTGTGGACTGAGTGGATTGTCATGGCAACTGCAAGGACTGCAAGGAAGGGGTGAACATGAAGCAAAATGTGACAGAGAATTGCAGACAAAAAAGGGAACTATTAACGTAACAATAAAAGCAACAAAAGATAACGAAAAAAGAGACCAACAACAATTTTAAATATAGAAAAACATGTAAACTTTGTAGCAGTTTTACCATATTCAATTTGAGCTATGCAATGTGCTACCTTTCTACAATTGCCACAAAACTGAAGTTTTAATATTTTATTTTATTACTATTCATATTTCTACTTGTTTTCTTCATACAATGCACAGACTAACACACTTGCAAACATCATGCTGGGTTCCATGCAGTAGTATTAACATGCAAGAAGCATATGCAAAATGCTGTCATACGAGGTCATATAATATACATTAATGATTTCATATTTCTGATCAGCAAAGAAGACCGTGTTATATCTCTTCAAAAGCCCGAGAAATTCTAATTCCTAACAATCTAAACACTTGAATCATATAATATTCATATAGATACAGTCTTGCACAATTTTTTGAAAATCTAAATATATCAAAATTTCATCAGTACCACATCTACATCCAAAGTGATCTGCTTACCCGATGTCGTGCTCTGTGAGCTGGCTGGGTGACATGGCGCCCGTTTTTGCACCGCCCCCATGACTAACAGACATGGAACGCTGTTGCCAATAGCGACGTTGCCGTGCCAACCGCCCCACGCTCATTGTCCGTTTCAGCGTGTGCAAGAACTTGGGGGATCCTCCGCTGGTGTTAGGGGAGTCAGCGTCATCAGGGAAGTAATCGCCACCCACAGTGTTGCTAGGGGAGTCATATCTACATGCGGGAGGCAAAACAAAAACCCACCAATGAGAAAACAGAAGAAGAAATGTGGTAGCAGCAAATGAATCTAACCAATGAGTGCGGCCAAAGCTATTCACAGAGGGAATTTATTTTCACAGTTAAACAAATATTCAACAAATCAGAATGTGGGAAACTTGGACCAATCAGAGTGCGAGTGCAAGATTTAAGACATGAGAGTATTAATTGAGAATGCAGATCTGATTTGACCAATCAAAATTATGAGAAATATGTTAAATGTATTATGAACTGAAGAATATGTTGAAGGAGATGGGAATATATTATACATCATGCATGGTTACAAAAGTATTAGTGCCCACCACATATTCGTGCAGAAGTTGCAACTCCCATACACAACAATTGCACAATACCTAACAACACACACATTTCTTTTCATAACATTCTTATTTGTTGCGCCTTGATTATTTTTTATCAACTTTCACTAATGTATGGTGTGACTGTTTTGTGTGACTGGGCCACCCTACTAGAGACAGCAGGCCTGGTGGTTTGCCTGTCAGATTTATGATACAACAAACAAAACCAGACCGGTACGATCAGTAATGTATGTTTGCATAATGAACCTGTCTATTACATTGTGTTTTATGATGGTTTTTACTTTATGTTTGAAAGTTTTAATGGATTGTTGGGCCAGGGAATTTCAGACAAATTCAATGGTATATGTTTGATCTTCCTCGTTATAGATTGGGTTAGTAATTTTGCTTTTTTTTTGCTTTACTTATTTTTTGCAATTACTTTGTGTTTAAAATTCTTCTTTTCATCTTTAGCCAATTACTACTAATCTACTTTACCTAAATTTCATCCCATATTCATCCACCACCTAGCAATATCAAAAATATTAGTTTGCAAAGAAATGCCAGTACAGTAGTCTACAGCAATTTGCACGAAATATACATGTAAACTAGCACACCTCAAAACAATGGCAAACGATCCATGTATTTGGAATATATCAGGACCCAGGACCTTTGTGCTTCAATTCCAACAAGACAAAAAATAAAAAGATAAAAATTACTTACAATGAAAGAACTCTTCAAACTTTGCAAATTGAACAGCAATTAACATTTTAAGTAACAGTTCTCAAAAATGGTCAAACAATTTGTCAGATTATACGAAGATTTGCATACACCTATGGCCAGACATAAAGCACACAAGACAATGTAAAGGCATAATACAAAAAACTACAGATCCAACAAACACTTTGCAGCCACCTAAGGGTTGCATTATGTAAACTTCTATTGTAATGTCACTTATTTCAAGAGCTTTTGTCCAATGCATGTTGGCAGATGGCAGTAAAGATAGCACACTTTTATCTATAGTCTCACTATAAAATGCATTTAAATCGACAGGTGTCATGATCTCCAAGAAAAACTGTAGCCTTGATTGCCTTATAAATAGCCCATTTTGAACATTTGCACATGATCTCGAAGGCATAGATTTCATGTTTTGTGATACTTCAAAGGTCCATCTTTAAAGAAGCGTCTTCAAATTTACCCATTTGAAAGCAATGTAATCATACCAAGGCTATACTCCTTCCAACGTTGAACATTTTTCTAAGTTAGCATATTACAAGTTTAATATCATCATCACGATTTCTTTATGTGAATATCAAACAATAGATCAAACGATCACATACATGTATGCTCAAAAATACAGCAAAATTGGTCAGGCACACAATACTTTGTAGTATGACAACTACATTGTATATGTTTACAAATCATTTTGTCTATTGGAAGCTCCATTTCGGATGTTTGTGAAGACCACCTTATGTTTGTCTGAACACAGACACTGTGGCATGAATTGTGAGAATATTAGACAATTTCAGAGAATGATGTCAAATACATGCCTAAGGAAATTGTGAAATTCTATCATGAGACAAAGAAGAAATGTATGTGTGCTTTACAAACTGTCAATGGAAATCATATTATTGTCACTGATAATGATGTAATGCTATAAATGTGGCTATTTATATTTTATCAAACAAGTTAGCCTGATAAAAAAACATCAGTATTAATTTTTTTCACAGGCCCTCATTCTAGTGATAAGGATTTCATCCTCTTCCAAAATCAATGATAAGAAGCTGATGTTAAAAAGGAATTGTGCTTTAAATCTAATGAAATAGACCAGATGTAATGGGCTGCACCAGCCAGATCCTTTGTCCATATATTACATCATTATTATGCCCTTGCCCTAATGCTTTTCCTTTTCAAACTGCTTAATTAATGTTCCAAGAGAAATGAGCCAGATGCAAGCCATCATACAAACTTTCTTTGAAAGGGTGAGATTACATTTTACTATGAAGTTCTTTTAATCAAATGATTAAATTTCACTACGGAAAGGCAGCTGTATTAATTTGCAATGCTTTAAATGATTGGTCCTTCATTCTTTCATAATTACATGCATATAGGTGTTTTAATTCAGCAAATAAAATCTTAGAACATGTATCAGACCGCCCTGAGAAAAATCCACTTTCACTTCTTTCATGAAATTCCTGAAGGAAAATTCAACTAAAATCGCCATTAAAATCCACTTCGTCTTCAATAAAAGGCTTGAGAAGTCGGTCAAAAGCTATTGCCGTCTGTCAGAAAGCTGAAGACAGGATGTGGTCATCCCAGGTGCATTATGGGAGCACATCTGCATAAATAGATGGAGGAGCTATATTCTTTGTGATGGCATATGGCGAGTGACCAAAAAAAGAAGTCTCTATCAACCACTGTTCTGAATTAGATAGAACAATACTGTTGACTGTTAAGTCATCATTATTTCACATAGTAGCTGGTTGGTATGGCTACTTGTGTCACAAGTTGTGTGTCATCTGCTAGGAAGTATTAGGTTTTCCACTGAATTGTTTGGCAGGTAGTTGGTCTGTAGTGGGTGAATTTGATCAGGTTATAATTCACCTGTGCTTCCCAAGCACTTTCCTTCCTGTCTTAGCAAACTGTCATTGTCTTTTGTGTAACATATTGTGATCCTCTAGCAAATTTTTATTTCAACGAAACAGCCAGATGCCATGAAGTCTTTTTACGCTTGTACAATAAAATTACATTGTTAACAAAATTATAGTTGTATATATAGCAGTCATCTCTACAATATTATTACCTTTTGAATGGAAGTAGGCCAGGGTAGATGTTATATCTAATATAGTAATTATGCTGTAGTTTCATATTTTTGTTCACTTCTCTGTATATTGTTAATGTCCTCCATGTCACATATATGTCCAGATTTAACCCCTGTATATGACTATGCTTACACATTTTTATGTAGGTAGTAGAATCTGGGCTTTTTTCATGAACTATTTGTTGTTCATTGAGATGAATTACTGTCTCCTAATGCTTTCTTGCTAATTGTGAAACCTCAGAAATTTTGTGGTAACTTTTCAGAAAGACATTACAAGGTGATGGATGATGCTTTGTTTTTGTTTATTGGACCATTTTTCAGATGTGGCGTTTCCTATATGGGACCATGTAATAATGTATGTATCATATTTTCATATAATTTGTATATTAGTGGAATATCTTATTACAAGTTATTATTGTTTTTAAATAATTGTATTATATAGAAGTCTATGTTATTAAATATGTGTTTAATTCTGAATGCATAATATCAAATTAATAATATTATCATTAAATACATTGTAGTTACTTATCAATAAGGGACATGAAGTATGCAGGTGAATAAAGGAAAACAAATTTTACACAAATATGACACTTGTGAAATAAATATTACTTATATGTTACAACAATTTGATATTCTACAATATTATCAAGAAACATGCTTTAGTTTTACCAACACCAAAAATTATAGTTACATGCATATACAACAAAATACTGTATCACAAAGCACTATCATCCAAAACTGTAAACATATTTTGACATTCTTTCCATTGTCATGCCACATTTCTATCGAGCATATTAGTTGGAGAACACACAATTTTCCCACAACTATGATCAATTTCAATCTCGCCTTCATGATACAGTACTTTGAGTCTACAGTTACAGCTCTATACAGCTGGCCCTTTCACGCTTACCCCTCTAGGTCGCCTGTGAAGCCTAACGCCCTCTTCCGGTCGAGTTTCGTTACGCTTTTCGTCCGCTTGAGATTCGACTTGACACGCTTGCTGAAGAAACTCTGAAAGTACAGAAGACAAACTGACCATTACTTCGCTATATAATTAAAATTATACTCTTAAACATTACCATGAAATGATCGCTTCAATCAAAATTTAACACAAAATTGCAATGCCAAAATTGAAATGTGTAAAAGAAAGTGTGAGATGATGATAGCATGATACAAGAAGCTAAGTGAGAAAGATTCAGACAATTGCAGACCGAGTGATGAATTTGTGAAGTAAAATGATCGAATCTTTGTTCAAATGACACGATTTAGGCAGACTAGGCAATCTACATTTATATCTGAAAGTTAGTGAGAGAAAAGTCAATGACACAGGTTTTAAAGTTTTAGATGGCTGACTATTATCAAGTATGTATACATGTATGCTACAAGATGATTTCAGAAAAGTTCTTTGTAAAAAATTAACATACAATAAATGACATTGAAAAAATCTAAAATTATGATTTTTTTATAATTATTTAGATAAAAGTAAACACCTCGGGTAAGTGGTTATCATATTTGCCTTCTTGCTTTTTCTGTTCTTCATTTTGCTGTTGTTTTTCTACATCCTCTTTCTTTTTATTACGTGACCTTGAAAGTGACCTTGTTCGACTCCGAGATGAATCTCTTCGCCGGTTCTCAGAGCTGGACATGGGAGTACTGCATAATGCAGTACCTATCGACAAACCACCTAATATGGTGCCTAATCCAAGTGTGTCTGGTTGCATGATGGATTCGTTGACTGGTTCACTGTTTGTCTGCTTGACTGGCTGTTTCTTGCCACCAGCCTTCAAGTCTGGCTGGCTGACAGCATGCCTGACAAGCTGTTTGTCAGGCTGTTTGTGAGGTTTCATGTTAATAGCAGTGTGGTTCCAATATAATATATCAATGAGGTCACTCACAGCCCTCATCAAATTATCGTAATATCACCCATTTTGGATGAAATTACGAAATCTATTTTATATTTAGTCACATTTTGTTTCCTTTGTAGTCACATTGTGATGATTATAAGTCCATGGTATCAAATAGGAAATAATATCCAGATTGAAATGTCACATAATTATAATATCTGTCTTGGTGAATCAATATGATTCATACAATATGCAAAATATCCTTGTAAGTTAATTAATATTTCAGTTCATTATGACCATCCAATTATCCGATTCTTTAATATTGTAAATGTTCCGGTACATAATGGACCTACAAAGAAGTTGCAATTTATGCGTACATCATGGTGTCTTGATTTAACACCCATTATCACCCACCATTCCTGCATCATCTGAACTAATTTGTATATTTAATAGTAATTCTTAATGCAGAAAACTTCCCTTTCAGTAAACTCAATGTTAAAATTGCAATTATTTTCAAAACATAAGACCAGTTTATCAACTACAGAAACTTATTGTTTTCTCACAATGCACATATCTTTTTATGATATCCACGTAACTAAATATAGAATATTCCTCTCCCCTATACACATTCCCATTCTAATCCATACAGCAAAGATGAACAGAATCTGATGTGATGAGAATATACCGTTGGTAAAGCAGGATGACACATTCCAAACAAGTTTACCAACAAGAACTAGAAATTCCCATCAACTTTTTGAACTACAAACCATCATCTAAACATTGGCATACACTTGTCATATTTACCAGCCACAATCAAACTGATAAAAACACCAGATTTCAAACCCCTTGATGCACCAACTTGATGTGTTTAGATAATTATTCTATGTAAAACACAATAACTTCATCTCGTATTACAAAATGTTATGTGCAAACTTCAGGTTTCAAGCTAAAGCATTTGTCATTCCATTGTTTCATCATGTAGGAAGCAAAATCTACCACTATGATCACTGCAAAATACAAATCTAGGACATAGGGTCATGTGGTGCAGACATTTCATATGCCACAATGTTTGCTGAGAGAATGTAAGGATAAAAGCTAGACATACATGTACAAAGACATAATATCAATCAGTGATCCTGATAACACACCTAAATCCATTATGCAATCATCTTTCATATATCAATAGCCATACATTGTATGTAGTTCCTTCAATGATTGTGATGTCCTTAAAACCCCCTTAAAATGGGCAAATTTGCCTTTTGAAAGTGCATTAAATCTGACATCTTTAGCATATAAAAGCATATCAGCAATACTATAAGCAATTGCTATCACAGCAAGAACCCTTCTGTGTGCTGAGCTCTCCTCTTGAGGAGTATGTGACACCATCTCTTGGTGATACCATGATATTGTCAATGCCACTTCCCAACAATATCATGCTTTATTGTACAATGACGTAAACACCCAACATTTATAATATTTCTTGTGACTGCTTTACTAATGTTATAGAGACTACCATTCCATTCCCTCTATTAAAGAGCTCAATCTCATATTTGGGCTGATTTACATAATATTTATATTGTTGTCATTGTCGTTATTCCTACAGTGTATTTGTGCTTACGTTCAAAATCACAGGCTGCAGACTCAAATGGCATCTTTGTCACTCTACGTTAAAATACAATATTAACAGATTAATGGCCACAGATTTTCATCTACACTACATATAAATAGCAGTCCAATTAAAAAATATCTTAATTAATCTATTGGATAAATAATGATACTAAAGAAAGCTGTGACCATAGAGTACACAAAATGACATGTTAACTTCCGGATAAACTGTTCAAAAAATATGGAC
>CM032660.1:40848722-40968722 GCA_019095985.1 Streblospio benedicti
CACCCAAATCCATTATGCAATCATAAAACTTGATGAGTTTCACCAGTTAATAAGGCACCAAATCCTTCCATATATCAATAGCCATACTTCCTTCACGATTGTGATGTCTTTAAAAAGCCCTTAAAATTGGCAAATTTGCCTTTTGAAAGTGCATTTAATCTGACATCTTTACCATATAAAAGCATATCAGCAATACTATAAGCAATTGCAATCACAGCAAGATTTCTTCTGTGTGCTGAGCTCTCCTCTTGAGGAGTATGTGACACGATCTCTTAGTGATACCATGACATTGTGGGTGCCACTTCACACCAATATCATGCTTTATTGTACAATGTAGTAAACACTCAACATTTATAATATTTCTTGTGACTGCTTTACTAATGTTATAGAGACTACCATTCCATTTCACTCTATTAAAGAGCTCAATCTCATAATTGGGCTGATTTTCATAATATTTACATGTTGTCATCGTCGTTATTCCTACAGTGTATTTGTGCTTACGTTCAAAATCACAGGCTGCAGACTCAAATGGCATGTTTGTCACTCTACGTTAAAATACAATATTAACAGATTAATGGCCACAGATTTTCATCCACACTACATATAAATAGCAGTCCAATTAAAAACATCTTAATTAATCTATTGGATAAATAATGATACTAAAAAAGCTGTGACCATAGAGTACACAAAATGACATGTTAACTTCCGGATAAACTGTTCAAAATATGGACTTTGTGACATTTCCAATACAATGTACATGTACTTGTCAAGTATCCAGGGTCCAGTAGACAGACATACGCAAACACGATTAGATATGAACTTAGATCACAACTACAGAGTGGTTCTATGAAAATTAAAATTAAAGGGTTTATCCTTTTCAATCCTATTTGTGATCAAATGCCATTTCAGTTTACATCAAATTTATTGGTACAAATAATCAAAATCATTGGTACAAATAATAACTTTAAATACTTAGAATTTTTATGTGCTTTTATGTCAGAAGATTAATTTTCAGCTATAGACTAGCAAAATTGTTATGTACATAATACATGTTACCTTTCCTAAGTCTACTGGCCATCAATTTTTTTGTATAGAGTATACCTAATGATGCCATTTACCCAATCAATATTCGAAATAAAAATAAAAAGACTATGCGTGTATGAAAGTTCATTCTATACATTAGAGCATTGGGTTTTTATAGTTTCCTAGGACGTATAACGATTTTTGTCAGCTGCAATCTAAACGTTTGAATACATGTCGATTTCCTGTCACTCACATTATTGAATATACATCAACTTAATTGATGAGAATTTGAGCTATCTGGTTAATTAACAACACCATCAATGTGTTTCCATATTAGGCAAGAAAAGCACCCCGCTGCTTGTAAGACAAAACCTCTACTTTACGCTAATTTCTCTACAGATTATAGATATCAACCCATTTATGGCACTCTTAGAGCAGAATTTGAAATATAAAATCGATCAAACTTTGTTATTGCTATAGAAAATGGGATAAATTATACAAATCTTTTTACATAAACAAAAATCAATGACTTCCAGCGTATACAGCAATATTAGGTTTATTTTCAATTATAGAAGATTATTATGTGCTATTAATTTCCAAATCATTACAATATATTTTATATTTGAAAATAATTTTCAAACACTACATTAAAAATCTTTGAAGTCCCCTTGTAAACCTTTTCATACACAGTACCCCAGCATGTTACCCACTGGAAACTGGCTTTGTCCCTATATCACTGCTGTAAATAAATAATGACAGTCCTATAATGCATGTAATTTGTACTTTAACCTTTCATTAGTGCCTGTTCAATGGATGCCATATAAAACACAAACTTCTGAAAACCAATCCCTCTAAGCTATACACTGGTAACAAACTACATTCAATGTAGAAAATGTTTACTTCAATCAAAGATTTCTTTTACAAAGCCTTTAGCCATTGAATTTAAATGTATCAAACTAGTCAGCTTAATCTTTGATTATATACAGGCAAATGATATTCTTATACACATGCTCATGTTTAGAGAAATTTCAAGAAAGAGATGCATATATGTTATTCCAAGTTCTCAGACATCAAAATATATCACATACATGTAGTTGATTATAAAGACCCAGATACCCAAACTTACAGGCATCAATGGTGATTGCCTTCTTGGGATCACCCACTAGTTTTACATGTACCTCTATATGGGGAAAAAATGTTGCTGTTTTGCTACTTATTGCCAGGTTATTGGTGGTGCTGTTCCTGGTGGTGGGGAATTCCAATAAAGCTTTTTTAAATAAAGGTTGCTGGGCATAGATATCTACTTCTATATACATTATAATCTATGATATTGGGTAAGTGGCCTATCAATGCTTATCTAAGAATGATTTTGAAAGATACACCTGACATTTACAAAAAGAACAGAATAGTACTACCCAAACAATTCAAACATAAAAAGATTAACTTTCAAAAGGTGAAAAATATAATCACACTTAAGTTCTTGACAATAGACAATATCAGATCCATAAATTCTTAAGTGTTCTGATCACACTTTTGTACAAAGGACATATTGGGAGAATCATGTTTTCATTTCAACCAAAATATCTCACATTGAGCCCATTGTGCTTGGCTAAATAAGCTATGAAATTCTAACACTTCAGATTTAACTCCAATAATCCATTCTGCCACTATTTCATTTCTAAATATTTGAAGAAGAAACTCTCTCAAAAATTTTCAAATTGGCACAGTGATTCGTTTTACCTATCCAAATGTTATATGTTCCTAGGTTAGGATGTTCAAATCATATTCCTCAGAGTATTTCTTATGTACATGTATCAATTTTCGCTGTATGTTTTATTACCCTGTTTGTACCAGGCTTATTTGGCCAGGTATTGAGGCATCCATTGTTGTCCAGACAAACACTCCAAAGGTGATTATGTCTCGACTGTAAGTGTGACATGTCTTTAACATATTCATGTCATAAGATTGATTTGAAATTTTCCGTTAAGATTATCAGGCATTATATATATTTGTATTTCATATATGAAATTTCAATCATCGATAGATCATGGATGAAAGGCATGATAATCCTAGTAGTTATTGAATCCATGATTCATTAGAAGTGTCTTTGAAGTTAATTGAAAATCTTGTCTATTGTTCAAAACAAAGCAGTATTTTAAATGATAGGCCTAAGTTCACATGTTTACATTATAAACATAGCCCACATCCTCTTGGCCTAGACATCTTTGCTGTTCATCACTATTTCAGTGTTGAATCATCTTCAGTTGTAAGTGGCAAATTATCACCATATTAGACTAACTAAATTTCAGTCATCAGCCAAACTCACAATCAAATCCATTGAAGAGCCCAGCATCTATGAAATTTAAATACACCAACAGAAATCTATGGAGCATCTAAGGGTCTTAAACACACATCAATCACTAACTGTTGACATTTTTACTTATCAAATGAACATGCTAGCTTTTCTCAGTCTATCAATGGGCATTCCTTGTAAGGCAAATAATCCTTCATCCATTAATAGAGGAATGCTCCCCAGGCGGGGTATTAACCTACAATGAACACCACCAATAGTGACACCCTCTCTCCTGTGACAACCTCTCTTCCACTACCACCTCCAAATGCTTAGGCAAAAATAGATCATCACAAATATAAAAACTGTACACTGTTGGATCGTCTTGTTCATTTTTACAAAGTGTTTGTGAGAACATCTCCCATTAACTTTGCATCCACCAGATGCATGGTTTAAAACATAGTCAAACCTCCTGGCAGCATCTGAAGAAATGCCATCGCCTACATCCAATCATACCTTAAAATGGACACAACACAGTGCTTTTTGAAGTGTGTCATCGAAGACCAGGCTTTACAGTTTTATGACTGATTTATGAAACTTTATATTTGCTTAGTTTCAAAATCATAAAAAGAATCTTAGTATGAAGTGGTGACATGGCAAGTTATCAAGGCAACCAGTTTCAGTATACACAATTACACGTGTTTCAGTAGTAAGATTTTTCCTGGCGTTTTTGGTATATATTTTACAAGTCTGTTATATAATCTTTAAGTAGTAAGTTGCAAATTCAGTATAGACTGAAAAAAATAGTTTGGTATCGCTATAAATATGAATTTTCCCCAACTTGCTTGTGCATTCAATTATATTTGTCTGTAAATAGGTGAAGACAGGTATTACAACTCTAAGCTTCCATTAACTACATCAAGTGGCTCTGATTGGTCTGAAACTCACAACCCACTCATCTCTCTTCACGTATCACAATACAGTGGTAGGAACGTACTTTCTATAGAGAACAGACAGAGAGGAATATAATTAAATATGAATTTACATATTCCCATTGAATGATTTTATTTTTCGAAATCGCACCCAATCCATTGAAATCAAAGTATTCAGAATATTATACACGACTAGATGTCAAATACCTAACATAGCCATGTGAACAAAGTTTTACTTTGTGGTAAAACTTTGCATTATTCTTTAGAGAGTTTTAATAGACATGTAAGGATGTAGTAAATCTCATAATCAACTACATCTACAAATATTCTCAAGATTACAATATGTATAAAAGAAATTATTTCTCAATACATTATACCAGTTCACCTTCCTTCAACAATAGTTGTTCCTCCTGATTTCATCTAACATTATGAACCCTCAAAAGGCATCAAGGAAACTGAAGAATGTGATGTGTTGTATGTGTACTTCATAATATCTAAAACCAAACAATTATAATAATTTCTAGGTTAAAGTTAAGCTTATTGCCTCAGATTGTGCATGGAGCTTTCTGCAGTCTAGTGCACCTAGAGCCAACTGGGTCTTCTCAAAGAACATGTTCAATTGTTCATCATACACACAGGTGTATTATATGTGAGAGCCCAGGAATAAAAAATTCAACTAATTTCATCTTATCTTTGCATTAACATTTATATGATCAATATTTACTGGTCTTACTGAATTCGGTGTAATGCTGAGATATAATAACCTCTATGTTTACATGTACCACCCCACAGACACAACATTTGGAAAATCTTTTAAACATATTGACTTATTGACTTATAGATGAATATTTAACTGGATTGTGCTTGAACAAGTCTTTCATCAAAGGCACTACACTGCTTTCCAAACGTCATGAACATCTCAACTGATTACACAGTTACAACTGCAAACTGAAATTTTGAGTTTGAACTATTCTATCTGTATTCAATATTGCACTAGTGTATAATGTTGATTGTAATCTTGAGTCACTTATAGTCCTTTTCTACGTCTATTAATAGAATGTAGGTTTAATATAGCCCTGATCTAACAGTACAATCCATCAAGCTTGTGTTCTGAGGAGCAATACTCAGTGCATCCTGGACCACTAGATACCCAAATCCATGACAAGTCCATGGACCAATCATATTTGTTTGCACACATTATGTCCATGGATGCTTTTTCGCCAGTTGTCCCTTTCAGCATTAGGGTGTGGCTGCTATATTAGTGAGCACTGTGGCTCTACCTGGACACCATGCGTCATGTTGCACGTCACAGTGTCAATGACACACATGCAGAAATCTACATGTCTCACAGAATCAAATTCTAAAGACTATATAACCATGCAATGTAACAGTTATTTATAACATTTATGGATGGTTTTGATTGCAAACTTATCATAGTAACTTCATAAGGCCAAGAAGTTTGTTACGACATTAACGATGTACCCAGTGATATCAATTCCCATGACATCAGCACAGTATAAAGGAAGTCAGTCTATTCAGCAGTCTGTTTTAGATAGTAGATATGCTGTCCAACAAACTGTGAATGCCTTTATAGAAATAAATGTTTACCAGTTTACAATAGGAATAATATAAGCAATAACATGATCAACATAGCAAGTTATCATACATGTGAATTTTTATGACCTAAGCAGGAATCTAAACTTCTTAACCAATTAATGTGAAACTATTTCCCTGGTATCAGCCATATGGTGGGTGATAATGAGAATGCAAACAAAGAGTGTGGACATTGCATATAGAGTGTACACAGTCATAATCACTTCTCCCTCCTTGCCATATAATGGTAGTGGTAATCATTACACCTGAAGCTTCTATTGTACATTATATTATAAAATATCCCAAGATCTTGCCTAAGCAATAGTATTGTTGCCACTTATAAGTTGGCAAAATAAGGAAGTGCAACATCCCAGATGTACATGTACGATACATGTACCTAACAACTACAAAATACATTTTGGGTGTAAAAGTCCCGAATGACACATGTAAACAACATGGTAGAGCAGCAGAGGTCTCCCGATCTTGGCTGTTTGAACAAGAGATTGTGATAATGAAACCAAAATAAGTTGATCACAAGAACACTTTAAATCCATTATGGTGACAGATTGAAAACATATCCTCAGTAATCCAATACTAAAGTATCATAACAATTCATATTGTGCTCTCAAGTTGCTACCACTGTGACAACATGAGCACAAAAATAAATCAGCATTCTCACTCACTAATTCATATGTCAATAGTAATTATAAACTCCAATGTTTATGTTCAAACTATCCAACATACTTATAGTTACAAAAGTCACCAATACGAGATCTAAGGCCACTGTTAACATTGTGAAGTCTGCATAAGGAATGGTTTTATCAGTACAGGTGATGTCATTGTTAACAGTAGCAGCCCGATCTTCACTATGGCGCGCGCTTTAACACTCACAATGTCGATATGGCTGCCGCCAATGAAAAATGCTTTGACATTTTGCTTTAACACTTTTCGTGCTGCTCCTGTTGAAATGCAGCATGCTAATAGTCTATTCCATAATCTCAAAAAGATTTCAATTGTTTAGGTCTATTGGTGTTCTGGGAAACATCTTACATGTTTCTAAGCTTTATTTGAAAAAGGGTTCAGAATCATCGTAATTGATCTCACTTATATTAAGGTCTGAGAAAGGTTCTGAATTTCACCTGGTGAATAGAGTCTATTGAATATGAATAAAATCAATGAAAAACTATGTGAAAGACAATGACAACTTTAATAACTGTTCTTTTGACCAAGCACTGCTGGGAAGGTGTCAATGCTACCACTGAGTTTTAGAAATACACTACATTATATTACAACATTCATGAAAGCTCCGTTATCTAACTAGTGAACATAATGCATCCCCGCAACTATTGTGTCAATGGGTAATTGACATATATAACCTTACATGTGATTTGACTATCAAGAAGCCTAAAATGTGGGTAATTAACGATGGTAGTTGGGCTACATAATTTAATTAATATTAACACATACAATGTAAGTGCAGTAGCATTCACAAAATATTGACATATCATACATTCTCCAAACAAGTAAATGTCAGAATTTGAAATGTGACGAAAATCACAATACAAGTTTTGACAAGTTGCTGGGTTCTTCAAGGTTCTCCCATTAATATCTCTATATTCTCACCATATCTCTGCCCGTAAAGTCTTTATACCAGAATTGGAACTAGTAATTAACCCGGCAATCAGAATAATCACTTAAGTTTGACACAACCAAGTGGCAGCAGCAGTGTTTAGTACATAATTTTCCCCCCAGGGGAGTGCCTGCTGCCGAAGTGATCCACCTTAATGATATAACCTCATAAGGTAACATTTGGCCTGTAATATAATATAACCTAAAGCATGCAATGATTAATTAAGATACTGGCAAAACTGGTTACTTAATGAAACATTTAATATTTATTTCCTATTGATTAATGATCAAACTTTTCTTGTTTTGAACAATTACTTTAAGCCTTTTTTAAGATTCAAGCATGAGGAATGTGCAAGGCTCTTTCATGAAATAGCAATGACCTGGATTGAAATTACTTCGCTAAAAACATGAATGAAGCGATTTGACATATAGATGTGTATACCCCTATATCGTCATCAACAGTTTTCAATATCATTCTCTTTTTCACTGGTCGCAAAACCATGATTGCCACGATTACGAGAAACATTAACCCCAATCATCACAGTTCAGAGGTGGAATTTGCATGAATATTACATTATAAAATGTCAAAAAGAGTGCTTGAGGCTATCAAGCGTGACATGACCAACAAATCTGTTGGCAGTGTAAGTTGTGTACATAGGAAGCATACGCCTTGCTACAAAACAAAATTGTACAGTTTTAAGCATTATTTCTCGGAAGAACCGTGTATTACAATGTCCTAATATGAGGGTTGCCAGATGTTGGAACACAAGGATGCTTCACATTTAAATGAAATATGTTTGTATAAAAATTTGCCAGCATTTATACACAAAAACGTAGTGTATCTATAGTCGACAACAATTTTTTTTAGGACACTTATACAATGACAGAAAATTACATGCCATTTATTTGCAATTAACTTCTGTGCTGGCATTATTTGCTAGTACAAATTGTTTACACTGGTTTCTAACAATTATGTCATTAGCAAAACATTCATAGTATTTTATGTGTAAATAAATGTTGACTGAAATAAAAAGAACTAGAACTGGATAATAGAGATAAAGACAACCAAACTACTAATGAATACAGTCAAGCCACGATTAAGTGAATCCATAGCCTTTATTTCGAATTATCCTTTTTACATGTATCCATCATGCCTCAAACATCAAATCAGTTAATTATTTCAAATATTTATTATTGCTCATCTGAAATACATGTTTATCTTCATCTATATCTATTTACATCCAATAAATTATAAGAATTATGTCATTCAATTACTTTCACATGTATTCTGTCACCACCAGGGCTACTTCATAACTGACCAGTCTATTGTCCCATTATTATGATACACACCTCCAGAACAGCTAGCTGCCTGCTGGGGTTTTGTGATATCCTGTTCACTGAGGCTCAATATGGGGGCGTTTTATTAACACGACCATTGTTCACCTGACAGCTGTATGAGGATTTAATTACATTACATCCTAATAATATTATGTTTGGATTGATTCAGTTGAGATTGGTTCTGACTGATACTTCCAAGTGGTTGCTAGATGCCAATATGTGAGAATATCAATATCAATTGATACAACTTACATAAATGTAATCTATTTGGTAAATACATTAAATGTTGTGATAATTAGTGAAGTGGCTAAATAATACAAGAAAATTGGGTGCTATAGAAATTATAAAAGCAACTAGGTTCAATGATCTGAATAACAAGGTGAATATATCAAAGTTTTTGGAGCCTCGAAGTCTACACAACAGTCATATAAACAGCAGGAAACCAATCATAGATTCTGCTCAACAACATTCAGCTGTCAGACTCAACAACATAAAGTTTAAACTGAGTGTGAGACATGGTAAAATTAATATGAATTCAATACACATTCTACTGCATTTATTTCAACATGTATAACATTTTGATAGATTTTATGCCAAGATGATGATACTTGATGATTAAGGATACATTTTCTAATATGTATTTCATACAATTGAAATCTTTTTTGGTTTGAATCAATTTTTAAGCATAACAAAGGTGTATCTGAGAGTGATTTTCATGGAAGACCACCCTGATGAAAACATAATGCAACCGTCTCCATGAAATTGCTTGCTTTGTGTTAATGAAAAAATACAAGAGCGCTTTATGTTTTCACATTATTTGGTTAACAAACAAGGAAAGAATAATACCACTGTGAATTATCCATTTTTATATTCTTTTTAAATGCTCAATACTAGCATAACCTAATGATTAGTTGTTAACGTCTGTTTAAGAAATTACATGGAAAGTATCTTATCTTTTTAAACTTCAATTCTTCTGTATGAAAACTAACTTTTATGCATTTAGTTAAATGAACGTATGCAATCGTGCTTACACTCATCATGAAACAAACAAAAGCTTACAGTAACAGTAGACAATAGCTCTACATTGATATCAATATCGCCATCTTCATGTCCGATTACCGGTAAGTTGTCAGAAGGAATATTTGTAAGAAATAAATTACATAGCTGGAATTCACAAACATTCATAAAACATATCAGCCTGAATTGTTTCTGTTTGAGTAAAATGGATGATGAGCATACTATGTTGTAATAGAAAATTAAGATAAAATACTCTTCTAAGAGGCTTCTTTGACAATATCATGTAATATGAAATTCTTCTTTATTGACTTAAAAAACTTGATAAATCATGTTTAATAAATTTCATTAAGAGACAAATATTGAAATGATTATTTATAAATAACTTTGACCATTTTTATAGGCGCCTTCAACGTTTACAATGAAAATGTTAAAAAATCTGTAGCATTTGTATGGATGTTGGATTAGATATAGCATGGCGCGTGGACTGATACATATGTAAATTGTAAGTCAGAAAATGTGGTTCTCCCTCCCCAGGCACTTCTGACTGGAATACAACACTCACAAAATACAACACAAAACACGGGCAGCTCTACAGGCAGCTGGTTATTTTATACATATACCATTGGAATTGTAATGAATAGGTAACAACATAATCTCTATTAAAATAATATATATATTATCTGTTGTACATTAGATACAATTATAGATAGAGTTTGTAATTAAACTTATAACATACCTCATTCCAACAATTCTGCACGGTCAATATCCACAGTGTGTATGAAATGTATCATGCTAAACACGTTATCATGCTTATCTTACTGCAGTCCAGTGATAAACCTTGTGCAAGTTCATAAACATACTTCTTCAAATAGCAACTGATCACCGATAGAAAATCAAATAGCAATAAAATGGCCTACACCATCACATGCTTCTTGCTTCTACAGTCCAGCAAGTCGAATGAGGTAACTGTATGATAGCCACACTGCTAGAGGTCCGATGATGAGTTGATAGGATGTTCATTAAGATTATGCACTGGCATGCCAATTATTCAAGGATAGTACCACGGGACAAGTCCCACCTGATACTCAGTGCTGCAGTCAAGACCAGTACCACCTCCAATCCCACCAGTCAGCCTGCCTTACATATGCTCCCTGTAGACTGGCCTACATCTACACACGCAAGATTGAGTAGTGCGGGAGATCCATATGCCATTAACACCCACTGGGGTTTAGTGGTAGATCCCATATTGAGGCTTTGACTCAGGGTTCCAGGGTTCAATTCATCAAAAACTTTTTTAATATAGAGCACTCATTTAGAGAAGATATATGAATTTCAATTATTATGATGTTTTGCTGGGTTAAGACTCCTTAAATTCTCTTCTTTACAAGCTATTCAGGCACATGTTACAAATTAGCTTATCCAACTTGTAGATATAATTCTTAACCCAACATTCCAAAATACATGAAAATTCCAAACTGTAGCTGTGAGCATTCAGGTTATAATTGATATTTACAAAAACACATCAATAAGTATCACTTCAACTTTTTTCACTTCAACAGATTTCAATAGACATTCCTCAGTGATCAATAGTAAAAATGAGAATAGACATAGCTTTATTTCTAGCAAATGCTGCTCAATCTGTCACAAGTACAGACATGCAAAAATTCACACATATATACAATTGCACAAAATAAATGTTAAATAAATGTTGCTCCAACATGTGTCTTGAAATGATTATCAAGAACTACTGAGGAAATATCCATCATGTACACATTTACACGAACATATATATTATAGCTCTAAAGCAAAACTGCAGATTCTAAAGGTACCATCAGGAATTCATAAATTTCTGGTAATATATATGCACAGACACAAAAACTGTATTCTCCATAGCAAAACATTGCATCAATTATGCCCTTTATGGTGCAATCTATTCTGTCGTGTTGTACACTTTCTGTACCTGTCCAGGTGACCAGTGAACCATGACCACAACAATGCCTCACCATAACGGCCAGACATGCTCAGGAGAAACAAGCTCAATGGAAAAACAGTCCATTATGGTTGCTGTAGTTTATAGGGTTCCATAACTGGCATATGTGATATAATTCAATCGAATAGAATGGAACCCACATTTTAGCGTCATAGTTCCGGAATGCATGGTAATGCATGTATGAATAGGTTTAATAATCAATCTACTATATGCACAAAGTGTTATTTATATCATAAAATTAAAATGGTGGTACTTTACTGTATATAATCTACAAGAAATGGCTAACCTTGGATATTCAGAATATAAATATAATATGCCAGAATATAAAAATTACTCAGCTATAACACAGAAATCTCATTTTAAAGCAGCTGACAAAGAGATAAAAACATTAGAAGCATCAAATGAACATCAGACAAAATGACTGAATGTAAATCAAATTTTCATTAAGTTTTGACGTCACAGCTCTTTATGCTATTACATAGCTTTCTCATAAAATTACTTTTATGGCAAGTAAATATAAAAAAACAACTGGTATGGATAATGTTCTAGGTGTTTGGTTTCAAGCGCAGCTGAATATTGTTAAAAATTCTCAGCATTTTTCTATGTATTCATATTATATATCAACCTCTATCACAGCAGTCATAGCCCCGATTGTGTAAAGTGGAGACCACCAGATCTATTGACATATCATATATTGATGGTTCTGCCTTGTACTATTGCAAATAGGTTATAAATATGCAACACAATGAATATCAATGACGAAAAGGAATCAGTGTTTTCCAAAACTGAATATATCATATTTCTTCATATTCAATTGAAGGTTATATGTATGTAGTGCCCATCGCAAAATACATGCCAGTACAAATTCTTGACCATAGGAATTTCTAAATTGGCAAAAATATTTACATTGTAACATTCTGAAATTTTACGTTGCATGCAGTTAACATTTGTATCCAAATGTAGTTCTACTAAGAAACACATCAGTGTGATTTGGAGCTGTGTAAAACAAATTGATTTGGATGAATTTTACACACACAGAAAGCATTTACAATTGAAGAAATGGAACAATAAACTTACATGTAGCAATGTAGCATGTCCTATTCCGCCATAGTATTCCCTCTTTTTCGGTGAATATGAGATAATGTTCATACATGTACCGGTATTTAGTAATCTAATAGATTAATTCCTGTCAACCAATTGCAGCTCTCTACCAAATACATTGAAGATGGCAATACAATCCAATAAATACCAAATACATGCTCTTCACATTTCAATGTAAAAATGTTAAGACTCCAGTGTAATAAACATGTAATAATTCCAAATTACAATCAGAAAATCATTTCTTAATAGTGCTTCACAGAGAAACATTCACCTATTCTGATCCAATTGAGGTTGTAGTTGACTGTGCAATACAATCACGTCAGTTGCTCATTTGACGAGAACTGGTAGAAACAGCACGACGTTACTGTGAGTGATCAGTGGGGCACAGGGTAACAGCCTGGCATTACTAGTCAAACGTCGTGAGTTCAGTTCCAAGGTCCCAATGTCTAAGAATTGAATCTTTACCAAAAAATAAAATGTTGCTCAAATTATGATCAAGATCTTGTGACCATTAGGTTATAGATTCCATGTCCAGTTGAGATATGTATTTTTTTTACCAAAGTTTACACTGCACTTAACATGGAACACTTCTACAGACAAGTGAATTAGTAGTTATGAATGCCAGCTATGCTTCTGGACATAACCACATCCATGGGTATAGGTAACATGGCGTGTGGTCTGCATAATGGGCTCTCCATCATTTGGTTCCCTCTCCCCCCAACAGGGGGTCGTACTTCTGGAGGTGGTTATGGCCACTATATCATGCACGCTGCTTATCCTGACAAGGGGGAGTTTCTCAAGCTGTGATGGAGGAAATGCACCATGTACATTTAGTATGTCTATAATTGTGGTGGAACATTAAGATATAACTTTGCTAAATAGTGTTATGGTTAAAAAGTGCTACTTAGTTCTTTATACTAACACAACTTGAGCTTGTAAGTGTTAGCATTGTACACTTATTCGCATTCAAACTACATGTACTGAAATTGGTCTGAATATCTGGTCAAACAGCAAAAATCAAAGGTTTATTTAATACACATGCTCAAGCTTGTCTGATAATGTACCCTGCAGCCTCATATCTCATAACTATCTCATGGACCACCACAGAACTGCACACTATAATGGTACACTGCATGATGGACCATACCAGCTGAACATGCTGATTACATACTAAATTGGAAAATTGTCATGGAATAGATAAAATCTTAACTTGAAGAATCAAATTATACATATAGCCGTTTTAACTAAATAATTCACTGAGTAAAGCACAGATTTCACCCAAAAGAAATTTAGTTAACATCATTTCCGTCCTTCAGGGTATTTGTAGACCATAGTGGGCCCAAAATCAATATGACTCTGCTCCCAGTACTATACATCACTTGTTGCTGTTTCTGGTCATACTAAATTTAGAAATGTAGACTCCACAGACAAATTTTCTAATTATACACATTGCTATTGTAAGTTGTCCTCGGCAATAGAATGAATCAAAGAATATTCAAATGTTGTTCACCGCTGCTTTTAGAATGAATCAAAGAATATTCAAATGTTTTCACTGCTGCTAAGAATAATTAAAGAGTACAAAACGAGCATACATGTACTTTATAACATTTCAAAACACTGGTCAAGCATTTTATATTAATAATTACAACTACCATTCTAACAGTTACACACATCATGTCTTACTCTTAAACAGCCAAATAAATCAAAATTAATAATGTGCAAGATTCACTCACTTGAATGAATATGAAATCCGAACGTCTTTTTTCAGGCTTTGACATTTTGCAATTTTATTTTTTCAAGTATTTAACAATTGATGTCACAAAAATACACTTCATAAAGACAAACACCTTGGGACTCTTTACACTTGCATTTTGAGATCATGAAACTGTGACACGCTTCAATCAAATTTTGATTTGAATTCAAATACTGACTACAAGGCATTAAAGCTAACTGAAGAATAAAGATGTTCACTTTCATGTTAAAGCCAGCACATGGCAATAAGAGCCCTGAAGGCGTGGAGGCGTTTGCCTTTTTTCTGTGCTTTTGGCATTTTTATAATTGTTTTATTTTGTGCACACATTCAAGTCATACACTTTGAGAGGGGATCATATCATGCTTGTTTGAAGCACTATTAAAGTATTGAATACAAACTGACCAGTGTCCCCTCAGGGAACAACACAAATGGTGTTTATCATACAAATGTATTAGCTAAATTGTGATATAGAATTTCTATAATGCTCATAGCCAATCAATCAAAACTTTTGAAATGTCTTATCTATCATGAATTGGAAATCTAAAAAAAATATATTCACCCCAAGAATCTTTTTAACATTGATTTTCAAAATAAATCTGTTTCAAAACGATTTTATTATAAAAGATTTCTATTACCCATAAAAAAAGATGTGGCAAAATATCAAATGAACTAATTATCAAGCAATGACTGGTTATTACTTGCATTATTTGCGAAATATATGACACATATATAATAAACTAAATTACATACAATAACACATTCATAAAACAACAATTATGTTACGTTACATTTTGCTTATGCTCAAAACCATCTGCAATTAAGACTTCCTTTTACAATCATTTTGATACAGTCTTCCTTTGTTTTCACAGTGAACTTGTGACTTCCCTCTCCAGGTGGTGTGTTAATCATAATTAGGCACCAATTATAAGCTATAATTAAAATGGCAGGGCTGCTGCTACTGTCATTAGATTTTGGATAACGTGACTGTTTTATCTCTATCTGCTTTGGACATATTTTGGAATACAAGTAAACAAGCTCAAATTTTGTGACTTTTGGATATTTGCAATGGATGAAATATAAAAGTAAAATGACTTCAAATTGGATTAAAAAGTTAAATTACTTCAAAATCACATATTACTAATATAAATTCAAAAACTTATGATGTTTTAAAAATTCTTTATCAAAAACTATATAAGATTCCTTCTACATTTACCACCATACAGAAAGTAGCAATTCAGTGCTGCCACCAAGTGGCCAAATGATGAGCTTCACAAAAACTTACCAAGCCTACTACTCCACCTTGTGGCCAATTCTCACACTACCAGTTTCTGATATAGCTCTTCTTTACTTATCTCTTCTTTACTTTGATCATTTTGTCAAACATATATTAAATATATGATGTTAAATATATGATATTTGTAAAAAGAAATATATAAAATAAAAAAATCTATATAAAAATCTGCTTGAAAATTTATCTACCTTTGGAGAGTTTTTGTGTCTAAATCAATTACTAATGCATGTTAGTAACAGTTGTACATAAACCATCACATCTTTTCCACAATGCTACCATAAAAAGTTCACAAATGATTCAACTTAAAAGTTTTGAATTATCTTGGTTATTATCCTGTGTTATGAATATCCGTGCCATTTTAAGCAAGTCAAAAAAAATTAGTGTACTTTTTTTTTCAACCATAACATGCTAAATCGTCACTCAAGTACTCAGTGCCCATATATTGTAGATGTGGAATTATAAGAGTGAACTGATCAAGATAGATATTTGTCTTTGAAAATCAGGATCACATGGGATAATGATGATAATGAGATGATATAGATCAAAGGTTTCTTCAAAAGCACAAATAACATGAAAATTCATGAAAATGACACATAAAAATGTAAAATATAGGAGCTGAAATATGCGTTATCTACTAAGTGGGTCACATTAACTAAAATATTTGCAAGAAAAAAAAGCAAGTGTGGTTCAATTTAACCCAGCTTGAGCGATATTATCAAATAATAATTTGTCAGCTTTACACGAACCAAACTGTTACATAAATGTTTATCACAACAAACAGGGTTTAAATGGCAGTAAATGTTTGTTCATAATCTACTCACTGCGATTCTGTTTGGCGTTGAGGGCGGTGTTTCTGTGCAAATAGGGTCATTGTGGGCATCAGCCTCCCGATCGCCCGGGTGAGTCGTCACTGTTGACGAAGCTGTCGTCACGGGAACACTGCCACGACGACATTCTGACGACTTCTCATATGATGCATCTGAAAAGACAATATGTCATAAATTGTTATTGTTGATATATTTTAGCATCAAACTAATATGATTTTCATAAAATATATTTAGAACGTCTACATCAACCTACAAAACAAATAGATGCTTTATCATTTGAAAAGAAAATACTAACATTCTTTCAAAAGCAAATGGAAATTTAACATTTTAATGAAAGAATACAGATTAAATGTCATTTCAACAAAAAGCTACATTTGTTTTCCTTTCACCATACGGACTGCAGGAAAAATGGTTTCTTCAACTTTCCAATGTCACAACTTCATAATTGTAACACGTAACATTGATGAAAAATATTTCTTTCAAATAGCCCTGGATTTGTGAAACGTTCCATACCAAGACCACACAACAATGCGCAGACTGTAAAAGTGAATGATGTCGAGATCTTATCAAAAGTGTATCATAAACAGTTAATAAGTCACCCATGTTTCATCAAACAGCAAGAAACAGCATTTCTTTGACAACGTTTTTGCACCATCCTTGAAATTGCCGGTTAAATGCTGACAATGAAACATTGATGGCTAAATGTGAACATAATTACTATGATGCAAGTCAACATGTTTTCATTCATTGTCACCTTGAGTTGTAACACAGATAAATGTCAATTGCTTACTATATCTCTGAGATGCAACACCATAATTCTCAAGAATATCTTCATTGGTATCACTACTAAGAAAAAGATTAGGTATCATCTATGGTATTGCTATTTAGAAAAAAATTATGTACTATCTACGACGTACATGATATAAGAAACAGGAGTGGCACAAGAACACGCAGTCACAAACAAACAGTAGCGTAGTAAAACTGGTAAATGTGGTTTCAAGGTTTTTACATAAAAGATAACTTAAGACAGAATGAGACATGCTTTAATGTATTTTTAAAAATTCAACCTTATTTGTAAAAGGGCACCCAGTGTAAACTGTCTGAACTGTACCTATTGGCAAAAGTCGGATCTTTTGACAATATACATGAGATGTGACAAGATATAGCTCTGTAACCATTTCAGATTTCATTGACAACTAATTGAAAATTTGTACAAAGATTACATTGATTATGTTTGTATGTGGTTGATAAAGGGACACAAATACATACAATAGACTTTATTGTTCAGAAATGCTTGGTAGAGATTGTATCCACGAAAAATGGCTTGTAAAAAGCAAAAAATTATATTTTGTCTATTTTTATTCAAAAAGAAAAATACAGTTCCATGAGCTAATTGATTTATATCAAACAAATACACTTTTTCAACACATGTGGTAAACTGAAGTACAACAAAACATGTCAAATGGAAAATGCATTAGCAGTGATGTTCTGACAAGTTTAGACTGTTTAATAACATAATAACATGCAAACCATTGAAGTTACGAGATTTTATGTAAATAAAATACCTTTTCAATTTACCCATATAGTTAACTGACTAACAATGGTATTTAAAATCATGAAATATAGGTTCATGTTTTGTTTTGGGGACATACATTTTAATACTTTGAAAAAGTTGCTTTCTGATGTATGAGACAGTCGGCCATGGAGCCAAATCAGCGCTATCATGCAATCCCATCACTTTATTACGGGCATTACCATAATTGGGCATGCATGTCTAGGGAGAATAGATCATATAGAAATATATTTAGGCTTCAAATGTGCCAAGCCAACCTAATAAGTTGATGTGAACAGGTGGTTTTATCTAATAATCTAAGCTGAACACTGCCTGTTCAGGAACTACCGATACTTTACCCACTGCCCTTTTGAAGCACTCTGTGTCTTCAAAACTGTTTTTCAATCATCATATCATAATGGAATATTTACAAATAAATGGTTAGGAAACTATGTCACACAATTATTTTGTATGTCTTGCTTACAAGCATATCAGAAAGTTGCAAAGGAAAATGATAAGTGTTGACCACTAAAATACAATTCACGGGGTGGATGTAAAATTTGCCATGTTCTGTAATGAATGATTTTGAGACACTAAACACGTTATGCAAACTACCAAAGTGCTTAATAGAGCACTGAACACTCCTCAATGAGTTTTTGTGCAAGAAAACCTATGTACGCTAATGATTTGTTGCATATTGCAAAGTAAAGTTACAACATTATAGTTAGTTACTAATATTAGCCCCATTGGTCCTGCATCAAGCAGACACAAGCCCAGCCTGCTCTCATGACAAGCCCCCATCAGCATCCTCCTCGGTCATGTTGGTTGCTGTCAACTATATTGCCCTCATTACCACAAAGGCTGCCCGCCAATAAACATGTTACATGGGACGTTTTACATGCTACAATGACACGGAAGCCACTTGGCCAAGCAGTGAATTAACTATTATAAATGATAATTTATTACTAGTTTAGAAAGAACCAAGCGTTGTACCAGTATGATACGTTGCCAGACATAGTGTGTATATCATGTATATTCTAGATTCCTTTGCCTTTTTTACTGAATGGGGTAAGGTTTCTGAAAAATATTACCTGTCAGCAGATTTAGATTGCGTTGAACAGAACCATATACCAGACTGGCAAAGTACGCATCCATCTGATGTGTTGGATTCAGAAGGTACCCAGATCATGTTCAGAAATCTTCTTGCAGAAAAGTTCCTCCATTAGTATTGTACTCTGATCACAATTACAATGTATTACAAAACTATCATAATTTTGACAGTGCGTCTGTGAATATAAATGAATTAAATTCAACTTTTCTTATTCACATATACTTGTATGAAATATTTATCCAAGTTTCTCAACAAGAGATATCCAACAATTTACAATGAATATTCCACAATCATCCAAGTTCAAACCCTCTAAAGGTAATAAAATTTCTCAATTCCAACTGCAGGGCACAATACTCAAACAGAAATGAACAGATTTGTTGATAGTTGTTCAATATGTTAGATACAAGTGATTGGTAATCATGAATGACTAATCATGAATGCAGAAGATGAAGTCTCCTGCATACAGATATGCTTCTGAAGGTACATCCTGGATTGATAACAAACTTACCAGGTAATTGTCCCGGTAATTGTATTAGAATACTTTGATGACTTCATCTTTATCAATGACACACACTGCATTGTATATGATAAAGACACATTTCAAAATGATTTTCCTCAATGCACTATTTCTACTCTAAATCAAATAAAATAAACATTTGCATTCTACATTGTAAAATTTGTATACTATGAAAGTTTCCAACACACATTTAAACACATTCAAACAATGTAATCTAATATTTACTATTCCAATTTTTATGTTGTATAGTATATTTCCTGCTTTATAATAATGTCTTGTAGCTACCATTAGAACACTATTCATGTATTTGCAGTTTTAAACATTTTTAGTTTTATACTCATATTTTGTGAATGATATCCAACATATTTCAGTTTATGTTACTAAAATGTTGTTGGTCTTTTCCTATGAACTCTTAATTTGTATTACTTTCAAGTTTATAAAGTGTATATCTGGCCTACATTCTATTGTTGTGGCATTAGCATTATCAATCCACCCTGACATCCTGTGTCTGACATTTCTGAGGGAGGAGCACATCCTATCAGTGGCACACAGAAGCGTGTGTTTCACTGATAGTCGAGTTTGTTCAGTCCAATTACACTAAAATTCGTCATTTTAATATCAATTTTTTTCAATTTACATAGAACGTATACTATTTTACATTGTCATTCATTGTGTACTACAAAAAATGTCAAATATGCTTGTAGTTTTCAACATCTTTTGCATTACTTGAACAATATTTTCTTTTCTTTTCTGTAGCAAGACATGACGTTCCTTGATTAGGATGTATAGTAGTTATTTTCCTAAATAGGGATAAATTTTTACTTATGAAACACTGTAAAAGGTTATTTCTGTATAAACCTGATTCCATATAAAGCATGATACCTACAAACCAACATACCAACAAGGTGCCAAAGTCATTCCATGCCTCATCAAACTTTTGACACATTAATTTCTAATTACACACAAAACATGACTGCCCTCTGTTTGAACCCTAATTTATGACTGTTTGTATATTACAAACAGCTGATGAGGAGCTTTGGTGCCAGCAGGAACCATTAGCAAAGTGATAAGACGTTTATGGTTTTAATCACCAAATCACAAGAGTTTTATGGCAGGCTGCGGGTGCATTGTGATTTAAATGGTCATAATGACCCCAAGTTACCTTAGAACGGGTGTCAATGATGCTTTCAATGCTGCTAGTGTATTCAATTCAATAATTGTCTATGTAGCTTACTTAAAATAAGTCAAGTAATCATTTATTATACTGATATGTACACTGCAGATTTAATGTATATGTGGAAAAAGTTAAATGAAAGAAACAACCAAACTTGTTCACAAGAAAAATTGCGTAAACAGCATAGCAGCATAGCTTTATCTTTAACGAAATCTCTGCTAATGTTTAATTGGTTGGATATAATCTTTCAATAAATCAAGAGAAGTATAATATCATTAAATGATTAGTATACGATGCATTTCCACAGACATTGATATTGGAATAACATGCACTCCGTGTATCTTGGTGGTTAACCACTATTGGACTTGCAACACACAATCAGTAAATGTAGACTTCACAGGTTAATGGGAAGAATGTAGACATTTAAAATGCTAAAATTGTGTGAAAAAATAATACCCCAGTACATTCGGAAATACTACATTGGGCTATAATTTAATACCCCTTCAAAATTCATGTATTATCCATTCACAAAGAGATTCAAAGAACCAGCATCTTTTCAAAATATTGACAATAAACAAATGAAGCTGTCATTTTATTCAAGGGCCTGACCTGTGGCTATTAAATCCAGCTTTTTATCACTTTCTTAGACATTTTAAAAGCCTGATATACATCTGTTAATTTATCTTAAACTAACACAAAGCAAGGTCATCAAAATATGTCGCAAAACGCTCTTCAAACTTCAAACTACAAAGTGGTAAATTTTAACATGTTTTTTTCATTTTGTGACAAGGTGTTAAAGCAACATTTTAAAATGTGCTGAGGTCAAGATCTAAATGATATAATTTGCTCTAATTCAAGAGTTTTAACCATAATAAACCATTGACATATCTTTCTATGTAAATCTTGGATAACAGTCCAATAAAGACCTCCCCATGATTGGAGGTGGATGGCCTGCAGCGTAAAGCATTCTGTGATAAATATTCAATGATCATAGTAATTAACAAACATTACACACAGAATGAATACAAAGCAGGAGAAATTTTCCTTGATATCTTGTATAAACGACGGCTCTTCCATTGAGGAAATCATGTTCGGAGGTTGGGTTAGAAGTTTGGAGCTTGGTCAAGTTTCTTGGGAGATCAACTATGCAAATAGAAGGTCATGTCGAGGGTGACCCATGCGAACAGGTTAAATACTTGTGTAAATGTTGCTTAAAAAGGGAAGATCCAGATTTAGTAGGGAATGCCATGACGATCTCAGTCTATTTTGAACAAAGCAATGTAGAGCTTTTTTCAGATTTCAGAAAAAATTCTCACTACCTTTAAACGTCATCCATGTTTGCAAACGCATTTATAAGTTACCATTACTGCTGATTCATGATTTTACACTGTTTAAGCATGCTAATCAAGTTACATGTACTTTGTTCTGACATCAAAGTTGGCTGCTACCGGCCAAGTGGTTTTGTTTTTGATTCTACAATGAATCCCCCAATTCAGACAATTGTGTTTGGATAAAAGGACCATGAAAATAACGACCTGCACATGTGTATTCCTTGCCTCTTATTCTGACTGATTTACAAAGACTCACAAGGCACAAACAGAGAAACCTCAAATTATCCTCATCAATAACATCGACTCATGGCACAGTAAAAATGAGGAGCTATTATTTCACACCTCATTTCATTTTAATTGTCTTCAGGAGCCAGTCAAGAGTATTAATTACTTTACCTAACAAATAACTGATGCATTACTCTTTATTCACTGAAAACAAACTGATTGATGTGTAGATTCACACTAGAGTGATAATTTATTGTTTCTGCAACAAAAATGAAACCTTGGTTCCTGTATTCAATGATTTTGTTCCTGCCCAAGTGTGGGATTGTGGGTAACTGGGCATGCTGGCAATTATCAGCAGATCTTAATCCTTCTTTGTAAAAACCTCTTGTGCGGTTGGGATCCCATCAAGCAGCAGGTGTTTACCCTGAAATATTCCATCTTTGTTTTTTGTTTTTTAATTTTTAACACACATGAAAACAAAGAAATACCACTACTTGAAGATGCACAATATTATCATGATTCTAATATAAAACAAATCTAAATCACTTTCTATTCTAGTAACATCTTTTAAATCAAACATAATTTTAGAAACCGGAAAAAATAAAAAACAAAACTACCCCAACGAAAAACATGGAGAATTGATCCTTGAAGTTTAAAAAGAACCCAACAAAAATACATCTGTTTTGTTTGACCTCAATAGTCGATATTTTATGACCCAGTCAAAAGTAAGGGTCTTGCAATAGGTAGGTCATAATGCTGGCAGATCCAAGATTTTGGAAAGGGGGGGGGGGGCACTTCAAAGAATTCATAGCTTTTGTAAGATCAATGGCGGACAAACTCTATGAAAATGAAGTATTTTTGGTGCGAAAAAATGGCAGGGGGAGGGGTGGGGGTGGGGGGCACGCACCCCCTTCCCCGCACCCTGGATCTGCCTATGAATTAAACACCAACAAAAAAGTGAAAGATGTCAAAGGCCAGACAAAACTGCATTGTCTTTGCACACCTAAACATCCTATGACTCAATGATAAATAAGTGAACCTGTGCTTTATACAAGTATATAACCAATTAATTAATCACACAGGTTGGTATCATTAACTAATTCAGTTCAGCAAGTTTCTGCAACACTAATATTTAAATATAATACAATGGATCATCCTCACTCTGGCCAAGCTCTCAAGAGCTTTCATAGAAAATAGACAGGCAATTACATGCACATTGGAGAAGAACAGCAACTCCATGAATGTGAAAGTCCAATAAATACACAGAATACTGACAAGCCAAAATAATGATACTTAACACGCACATACGTAGAAATGACCAACGTGCAATCTTTACTTCCCATTATCTTTACTTCCCATTATGTTGATCACAAAGACCCATGCAATGTATACATAGACCAGGATGAGCAGCAATTAGTGGCTCTTATATAATGACGTGGCCCAGTGAGCAGCCAAGTGACACACCTAACATGACAGTGAGCGGAAATACTCAGTGATGGATCTCCTGTTCGTGGTGATATAGATGCGGGGACAACCAGGACAATCAAACATTGTTAACAGACACATTCACACATTATAAGCAGCGCTATCATGCATGTACCATAAATCTTATAATAATGGCCTACCTCTAATAGCAGCCTACCTCTATTAAACGCCCCCCTGAGCTTGCAGGTATTCTGTTAAAGCCTATCTCTAATAAACGCCCTCCTCAACCTCTTGTAAAAACATTTAATGATCAATGTGCTCATCTGTTTCGAGTTCAGAATGTATTATAAGAATGCTGAATTGTGTAAAGCTCCTAAAATTCATGCATTGTTTGAAACAAGAATGCTATGTCTTATCTACGTTATTAACCGCCTACCTCCTTTAAACTCCTACCTCTAATAAACACCTCCCCCTCAAGTACAAGTATGCTAATAGCTGCCCGGCCGTTAACAGAAGATTTACGATAATTAGTTTAAATCAATGTTTTCTTTTATAGACATCTTATTGATTCTCATATTAGGAAAAGCTAAATATATAGTGTTGGGGATATTGATGTATAGAAAAAACAGGCTGTCATGTACCTATTGAAAATAAGAACACTTTTGAAAGTTTCAAGTGAAATACTTGACATGCTACATACATGTATTTATCTTGTAAAAAAGCTGGACACTTGGACACTTGGACACTTGTATTTTGTGATTTCTTTTTGCTTTGGCTTCACTTTATTATTGTGAATACCCTTTCACTACACTGCTTGAGGATTCGATCTCTCAATATGAAATAGGAGCTATGACACTTGAACCAATCACCTGAGGTACATAACATAAAAGTTCTTCTATTGCAGAAGTTCAATCATCTCTCAATTTAGGATCACAAGGCCAACAAAATATCACTTCTCATTAAGCCCCTTGAAATGACATCATTGCAAACACAGCCAATTGGATTAACACAATAATCCCATAAGATTAACACACTAATCTGTTGGTGATGTTTACCTGTCATTATGTGATGACACACTCATAATGCTGTGGTGCTTGTTCACCAGACATACATGTGAAAGCATAAACACAGTGTGGAGTGCAGATTAAATACTCTGAACTGCGCTAAATGATCAGCAAATAGCAGGATTTTTTATGTAGACAAAGACAATTTTCACCTTACTTTTAGTGCGCTTAAAGATTTTCACCTCATAATTCTTAGACGTTTTTGCTCTCTTCATTTTGTTAGTTTGTACAACTGGAATTTTTCTTTGAAGATTTCAAGTGCCTAAAGCTAATAATAATAAGAAAATCTAAATGATTTGCCTACACACTGTACATTGAGTTGTGAAACACTCCCACACTCAAACAGAGAGAACATTTAATTAAAAAAGCACCAAAAAGAACCACAACACATTGTACATCTACATAGAAATCATATCCATGTTGTATATTAAAGGCCATCTGCATGTAATCTGCATGTAAACAGCATATCCATGGATATTAACATAAGACGATACATTTAACATAAGAACCAATCATAATCAGCATTAATTAATCACCTGCTGTCTACATATATTGGGTGCCGTGACCAGGATCTGGCAGCCATCTTGCCCGTGATATAGGCCATCCAGCCACAGACACAAAACACCCACATTTAGGCCAGTAATTGGCTGCTTGTGCCAAAAAAGGGCTAATTTTCTGCACAAACGTTTTTTAACAAAAAGCATTATGGAGATTTTATTGCTGGCAAACTTTGTGTGTTTTTTGAGACAAATAGGGGCTTACCATGATGTTGGACTGTAATCTTTTTTAAATTTTTCTCTTATTTTTGTCACTTCATTTTTGTCATACTGTTGGTTATTGGAAACTTAATATTCACCTTTTAACATTGATAGTCTCATTTTGCTGCAGTAATATATGCGATTTATTTGAACATACATGTACTACTCCTTTGTAGTTTTTGCTCAATGCTACACGTTCGTATCATTATGATTAACAAAAGTTCATCTACTACAATTAGCTCTGTTCATTTGCAGGTCTCTAAGTCCAGTTCACTTTCCCACACAATGGTAATCAATTGTTTGTTACTGATTTCTGCTAGTGCCCCAAAGGAAGCTTTTAGACTACAACGTTCTCTACAACCTCACAAAAATGACTACTTCCATAAGAAAACCACATCCATGGACTTGTAACTTTTTATAGCTCATAAGAACTTATAATTTACACGTTCCATTATATCATAAAGTCAATAAGGCATTGTAATCGATAAAATCATGATGTACATGTCACATGATAGTTTTAAGTAATATTACTGTACTTAATATATTGTAATAATAATTAGCTGTTTGAGTAAATTTTAATGCAGCAAAGCCACAATGTCCTCTTAGTATAATCACTTGCGTACAAGTCATGCAGGTGGATACTGTGCCTGTTAATAAATCTCACAAATAAGTCCAAAGATTATCAGAATCTCACTAAGGTGCTGCACTTTCCCATTTGAATCTAATGAAAAATTCAGCTCGATATTTGGTATAACAGGTACATATATGGTGCGTTGAATGAAGCTTTATGGTTGAGAAGTCGAACCAGGGTTGTTTTCACCTACATGTAAGCAGCACCAAACGCACCAAAAAAGCAGAATAATGCACAGAAGTTCCCCAATAGATATATACACAACCCCATTGTGCACTTCCCTTTGTCCCAGTAAACACTTTTATTCGGGGAAATTTACTCTATGGTTCACTCACAGCTGATGTTTGTTTATGCTCAAACCCTCCAGCAGATGCATACATTATCATACGTTCCTTAAAAGAACTAGAGCCCAACATTTTGTCTCCTGTTCGAGACTACATGTTCATGATATTTTATTTGTTCACATTTTACCTCCAATGTTTTCAATCATATTTAAAGTAGTCGTTTTGATATAATGATACATGTATTTGATTTTCAAAAAATCCGCACATTTTAACAACAATGTATTCATTTTGAAGAAACAAAAAAATTGAAAAATTAGTATATTTTGTAAATTATGATACGGTACATGAAAATGTAAGCAGAAATTCTTTTTAATAGGAACTTATTCACAGTAACCTACAGCATTTCTAATCACATTCATCATGTTCTTTTTGATAAAATCAATTGCAAATCATAATCATATCATTGACAGTCAGCAAGCTTACATTGTAACATGTCTAACATGTAACCTGTCTTTTGTGTAATGTTCTTTTCAATGGTTGGGTCATATTTTTAATATATCTAGATACATATATCATGATTTTTGATCGAAAGTTTCATTTGCTATATAAATACATTGTAAAACCATGATTGCGATAAAAAGTAAACTATTCAAGACAAACATGGAAACTGATATGCAGAATATAAAGTATACTTTGTACATATTCATTGATTATTCCACTTCTCCATGGATGAACCTTACCAATTCATTTTATATACTAATAGGTAAACCATAAAACTGACCATGTGCCTAAAATGATAAGCACTTTACATTGTATATTAATGTCTGAATTGCAACTTTGGCAGAACAGTTCAATAACTTATGTATGACCAATTAGCCTTGGTCACTCACATACGTTCCTGCTCTTACTGACACGCTTACATCATATCACCTCTTGATTAACTATGTACAATCAGGGCATAATACCCCACAAATTACTCACAACACTCTCAACAGCAGCATTCATAGCTGTATGTTAATATCACCTCCACCACCCGCCTCCCACTAGCTGTGTTTATATGACACCCCCCCCTCCCACTCTGGTGGTGAGATAATCCCTACCCTGGTGTGCAGATGATGGATCTGCCCCTCAAATGCCCAATGCAAGAGTCTAGGTTATAATACCAGCTAATGAGGCCTCCTGGTCAGCAGCTCGTGTGGGGGAGGCTGAAAAACCAGACCTCTTACTCACTGGCTTCTAAACCAATGATATCGATCATTATTTCAGGGAAGTGAAATCATATATTGGATAACAGTTGGTCAACAATCTTCATCTATGAAAATGACTCTTGCAAATAGTTAAAAGCTATCACATACAGGCTCATAAACTTCTTAACAGAGTTTACACCCTTTCAATATGACTATTGAACTATAGGGAAAATGAAAACTTTCATGCCCCTGATATTGCAGATACATGTATCAAGCACATGATATTGTCAATTCTACAACGTGCCACTTACTATGAAGACTGAACAAAACTAATGAAATATGGCAGTCTGAAAAGTGTGCTTTGGAAATAATAAAGCAAACAACATTTCCCTATCATTTCTTTGATGTTGACTGTTATCATACACATATTAAAACTGATATGATGACTGTATCCCATCAGCTTATCACATGTGTCCTTACATAATAGTTGTGCATTAGACATTGAAACTCCAGTCAATGCAGTGATCACATTTCCTTTACATGTACACTATTTGGCATTCATATTTATTCTTCATATGAAGATACAGATGACCAGGTTGAAGCATGTTCTTCTTACTTGCGTAAAGATACTTTACTTTTAAAAATCACTTTCAAGTGAACATCTTAAAAATCTTTGTTAGTAAAAAACAGTGCCCAAAAAGTGAGTTTTACTGTATAATGAGTCTTGGCCCTAGTAAGATCTGACAAATCCTATTACGTTCATTGTTGTGCTTTGGATACCTCTTCAAAAGCCTTGTATTTACCAGTTCCTTACTTTCCACAAACAGAATCTTGTTAACTTCTGATCTGCTCAACAGTTCTTTTATTTACCAACAGGTGGACAACAGGTTCTCAGAAACTCGTGTAAACAAACAACAAAGGCAACTGAGTAGATATATACCTTGTATGGGAAGCTTAAATCATGATCAAAAGATGCCATGTTTACTAACACAAAGGATCATTCCTCATCAGTTCCCTTCTTCATTCACAAAGGGTTTCAGTAGTCAACCATTCCATTTGAAATGTATTGACGGGTAAAACTCTATGAAATGAGAACTGATCTCTTACTTAGTAACCTCTGTGAAATGACCACTTTAAAAAGTGATTTATATAAGCTTTCACACAATCAATATTGCACATTGGAAGTGGTCATTATGAAGTGAACAAGGTTGCAGTTGTTGGGAGCACTCAAGCAGGGTGATGACCAGATGACCAGAGCAAAGCCATGTTATCTGATGCTGCAGAGTGTAAACAGCTTAAAGGGCCATCCCCTGCTATCTCCCACACAAGTACAAGCCTTCCAAGTGGTGGTGTCTGGGGAACTGAGGGGCCTGGGGATTTGCCTGGCTCAATGTGGAGCCAGGACAGATTACACACAGAGCATTAGCCACCTCTTGTCAACACCAAAGAAGAAGCCGAGGCTCAAGATGAGTGCATCAGGGACTGAAGGATGCATGAAACATGACCAAGTGCTGTGATGTTTATCTCTAAGGATGGCGTGGCTATTGTTATATCATAGTGCACACACATTATCAGGCTCTCTATCAGATGGTGTGAGATTGCCTGTGATTGATCTCTCAGTGGCCTACTGTGGCACATATGTGGGCATGGTGGCAACACCAGGACATGGCTTTATGGGCTATACCAAAGGCATGCAATTGCTGCACATCTTCATATGCAAGGTTGTAGATAAATGGTCAATAGTTGGGTTGTCCACTCCCCCAAATGGTTATCGATGGGAGATTATCTCTACAACTATCCATCATGGGTGCTCTGATTGAACTTTTATAGCCCAAACTGAGATAAAGGCAACAGCAAGTACCATTGAGAGCATTTTGACAACATATAGGTGTAGACACGTTAAAAGCTTGTCCATGTCCAGTTTGATGGAAATATAAGCTTCTATCAAGGTCAGCTTTGAAACGTTTTTGATGGACCACACAGTAATATATCATCTTTGCGTGATGTATCTTTGTAAAAGGCAAATAAACAATGACTTATCGCTTCTGTAATAAAAGCTTTCAAGTTTGCCAGTCTTTAGAACTGTAATACTTTTGGTAGCAACAAACAGTTTTTGCTAACAGCTCATGAGCTCTGCTAAATGTTGGTTGTTAATTTCAAACCTAGGAAAACATAGATTTTTTTATTCAAAAGTATACATTGCACATTCATCTGACATGTGATTTTTCTTTGCTGGCCTCAGAAATGACCACATGAATTTCTCACACTTAAGAGTTTAATCTGTTTACATCAGAAATGGCATTTGCATGTAGACAAATATTGTCTTGCACCTAAAGATAAAAAGTATAGATACAGAGAAAATGACAGCATGCAATAAGTTAAACAGCCATGATCAGATTATGGTTTGTCATAGAGGTGGGTTGGATGCTAGTTCATGTTCTGTGGGTCTGTGGGCACTAAAATCGAGGATTCTGATTTCATGATTCAATGTGGATTTCATATTGTATTGATATTGTATTGGTATTGTATTGTGATGATTTTTAAATCAATGTACTACTACAACCCATAAACTCCCACACCATCTAGAAAAGATCTAGCCTCAGACATTATCTAGTCTATGATCTGGCAGTGAACAAATTTGTACGTAATATCAAACAAAAGTTCTCAATATGAATCTCAATATGGATCCAAGAAACATGGCAATGCCATTAGATGATTGTTCTCATTACAGGGGTGGTCAAAGCAGTAGGCCAGGTAGGAAATATCACTAATGTTAGGCATAAAAGCCTATGATGCACACCTACAATTGATGTATGAAGAGAGACAAGTGGCCTTTGAGATAGCACCAGATAAGGACTGGTGAATGGGACCAATATACAACATGCAGAGTATTACAGTGAGAGCATGAAACAGGCTTGTTATGTTTATATGTTCCATCAGATCAATTGTCTATTGTTCTTTACATCAAAGTGATCTGCATTTCTATAGAAACTTCTGTGAAGATAAACTGTCATTTTGTGCCAACGCTAAAATCCAATGATTCTAAAATCCAATGATTCGTAGTGATTATGAAAGAATCAAGCATAAAATCAAAGATGATTTCATGCAGCTCTCATGAAAGTAAAAGAGTGCACATATCATCCTGCTACAAGTGGTACATTCACATCACATCAGATTCTGTTCATTTAACAGATGATCACACAGATAACATGTGATTTTGGCTCTATATGGATTAGAATGTGTACATGTGTGATACAGTGTAGACTGTTGCAAAGGCTTTGAGGATGGAAGATAAAAGTTATATTATTCGACTTATATATTTATCACATACGCATGTAACGTTCATGATTCCAATATACGGAAAAAGCAAGACAAAAATCTTGTATTATTATATTCAAGATAAGCATTTGGTACATGACTGTCTATATATTATATTCATATTATATGTTAAGGATCCAAATTCTATAAATGTTATATGTAAAATTCCATATTCCATTGGATGTTATGTGTAAAGTTATCATATGAACCATCCAACTTTACATCACTTAGTCCAAACAGCGCCTCCTGAGCAATCTTAATAATAACAACACTTATGTCCAGCAATCACCTTACTTACACTGCAAGCTAATTTCATTTAATAGTTATGGCAACTGTCATAATAATGATATATATGTGCTGTCACTATTCAAATGTATGATTAGTGTTGTACAGTACTGCTAATGTAAGATGGGCATGTGTACTATGGACAACTTCTGCTGTCATCATATTAGACAAGTTGTCCATGTTCCTAAAATCACAAAAATTACAAATGCAACTGTTAGGAACATCTCGCAGAGAGGTAGTCACGTTTTAAAGAGATGTTTGCATTATAGAGGCAAGACTAACATACCAGCTACTTGGAATGTTTCAGCTGGCCTTTCCGGCTGGTTTTATGGTCTATGATGGATGGATCCATCTGATCATTATGTCAACACACATAATAATAGAGAAGTATGTTTATTATGTCATTATTGTAATAACTTGACATTGTACATGCAGACATCATTATTTTCTAGGAATGTTAAGTTTAGACTACAGTCAATTAAGTTTACAAATGCTGATATTATGTCGAAGTTCATATGTCCACAAAAATCATATTGCAACATACTAGACCTGTGAAAAAAGTTTGCTTAGTACTACAATCTTTTGTGTCACTACTTAAGGGTAACTTTTGAAAATTAAACAAATTATTTCCAAATCTTACCAATAATATCATCAGCTGTCCAGAAGACTAGCCGTACAGGGCCTCTGTTCCTCCTCTCATACATTCCGCCGCTCTGTCTATCCAATATCATGTCTCATTCTCTCATTCTGCTCTTCTTTAGATCCACATGTCAGATATGTTTTTTCTTCTTTTGTTTAATAGATCATTTATCCTGTCAAAGTATTTAGTGTCAATAAGATTTTATCCATTTATATTTAGTTTTAACATATTCGCAATGTTTTATGATAATTAATAGTTTGTTGTCATAATATAATGAAGTTTTTTAGTTTTTTTTTATCCTGTTATAGCATCCTGGCTGCAAGTTTATCCTGTAAAAAGAAATTTTGATCTAGATTACATAGATAACGTAGACATCTGCATCTAAATGTAGGTATATAGTCTCCCTTTCCCACAAACCCACAACAGATCTCTAACAACTTGAATTACTGGTTTGTGTGAAAAGCTTTTGTGGTCAGTTATACTACTCCTGATTACATGTACAAGGTACATTGTAATTAGCAGAATAAGTGTATAAATATACCTCATCCACAAAATGAAAATATAAGGATTTTATAAGGATTTCTATTTATCACAAATCGCCATCAAAATGTCTGTTTGTAAAGCTCCTATTCATTATAAAGAATATCGGAGTGGGATTCTGAGAATATAGATATATTAGATATTTAGGCATTTATTGATGACCTAATTACAATTGGTCACTCAGAGATGACATGTGTGCAGCTGTATGGAAGCACATTCAGCTGTCCATTAAACATTCATACAAGGCACTAATAATATCAATTCATTAGAGGTTATAAAATCAATTCTATATTAATAGCAGTTCCATCAAAAAAGTCTTTAAATATTGCACTCTTAACTTATTATTTACGATTCAGGAGATGCAAGTGCCAGTGTTGATAATTCATCTGATCACCATCAAATTATAATGCTCCCCAATTACTTATTTCAACAATGTAATGTATTATACTTGCCAGTAACAAGCAGATTGAGATATCTTGGGTCTTATGTTACCCTGCTACAGTTTTAGTGGCCTTTATACTGGGGGACAAGGAAACCAGAGAACATACTGATGATCTGCTTATTATATTGGAAAAACACGAACCATTGCTCCAGCTTGTCTTTGAATTATATGCTTCAATGTTTTCTTGTCTATAATTCTGTAGATAATTCAGTAGTAACAAACATATTTTATCATGTCAATATTTGCCTATTTTCCCCTTATTTCATTTTTCTCAAAATAAATCATTAGATATGTATCTGTTTGACAAAATAATCAAACTCTTTTTTCCACTATCAGAAAGACTAGCAAATATGCATTGAAATCATCAATCATTATTACATCACATCTCTGCATAAATTCGCTACAATTATTACCAATTCAACACTATTACATATCATCAAAAATGATTAAGTGACACCGAGTAGCACAACTAAAAAATGTCACAAAAACTTTGTGGAAAAAGTTAACAAGAAATTACAAGGTTCCTCCCATGATGTGTCAAAAATGGAAATGGATAGCTAAAACTAACCCATTCATATCTATTCTAATGACTTTTTATGAATTTGTGATATAACTAACATATCTCAATATTCACACATCGTCTGCCAATTAAAGACATAATGATACACTTTTTTTACTTCTTTCTTTAAACGACCACTAAATGTTCATACGTTAGAAAATACAGCTATGTAATTCTATCCCTCATATGTCAATATCATGGAGCTAGACCAAGAAATTATTGCATTATTTAACATTACTTTTGTGACACATGATAACACCTCGTGTTTCAAGGTTCAAAAATGTAAATGCAGAACTTTTGAAATTAGCATTAGAAATACAATACGTGAGGAGAAAATTGAAAAATATGTTTCTCTTTTGTATTAACAAAATTGCATGAAGTTTTGGAAGATGTATATGTGCACACTTATATGTGTCAAAAACTTAATTGCCTTGTTAGAATGTTCAAATGTTCCCGTGTGAAGGAAACTTCTGACTGAATCAAATATCTTTTTTGTGCAAATAAACTATAAAGTTTGTTTCAAAGGCAAGCTCGGTTTAAAAACTGATCAAAACTACAACAAAATAGCACTGGTTTTCAGTTACCATACGCATTCTCTTATGACAGTAAAACTAAGTAATGTATAACGATAATTAGATCATATCTTCAATAAACAATATAAAGTAGTCAAATAAATGTTCTCTGCGGAATTTCATGTAAAAACATGCAGAAATATGCCAAAACAGCACCTCTCAGAACCTAATCAACCTCAAACCTGATGACAAAAAACACTTTTTTAACCTCTGCCATACACAGCTATATAAGCAGGGTTTGCTCCCAACTCAGACTTTCTTGCAACCTGTTGTCAAAATGTTCAAAGTAAAAGCAAAATTTGTATTTGCTATCAACCAACCAAATCAAATTGCTGAAGTATATATAGAAAATCAACATGCTTGTTTAAATGTCCCCAATTTCTTAAAATACTTTTTATTCTGATAATCAAATGTTGCTTTTGTCAACTGTGTATCATAATAAAGGTGTGTGACTGCTATTTTGTTCCTCAAAATTCACAAGTCAAACATAGAATTAGCTACTGATGTGTTGCTGACCATACACTTCTGTTACTTTTTTTCTATTGATAAAACATTGACCCATGATCTGGGATCATCTATTGAATGAATTTTGAACTGATTTTTGTGCCTTAAGGTTTTGTTAATGTTTTAATTAAAGCTGGCATAAGCTTGGTCAATAAAAACTGTCCCACTAATACACAGTAAAAACAAAACTAAATCCATTGAGACCAAACTGTAGAAATCCATATAGTCTGTCATCTATCCCTATACAAAACCTTTCACAATATCTATTCCTCTGGGCACCTTAAACTATCCTGAGCTGTTTTCAAAAGAAGAAACATTACTGCTGTCTGAGTGTTTAGATAAAAAGAATAATCATCCATTATTACCCGGTACATGCCTCAATTTAAATAACATGAGTGTTTGTAAATGAAAGCATAGCACAACACTTTCTTTTTTAATTATTTCACAAATAATATTAAAATATCCACATCAACAATAAAACATCTATCATCCCTTGAGAAATTAAAATAAGTGCACTCACAAATCCTACAATTAAATGATAATCCTCAAAGATTATCCCTAAAACTGGGAAAAGTTATTGCCAAAAAATGACCGATTTTAGCCAAGAAATACAAAATATTGTCTGTGCTCTGCAGCCTCTGCTTTCTCTATGCTTTGAACAAACTGCAACAGATAGTTTACACAGCGGTAGCAAGAGTCTATTCTCTCGGTTTGCTTCACACTCAACATGTTGGTGCTGACGATGTAAACACAGCGATTCTATCAGATGAAATTTACTATTTCGTTTCCATTAGGAGTTCTGAGTGAAAACAATTGAATATATGAAGTTAAACAATTATATAGATGTAGAAGTAAAAGGTTTTTTTAAAGATCATTCAGACAATTCTTTAAACTATATATGTTCAGTTCATTTTACATCTAAACAAATGAATCTGGTTCTAATTTGATCCAAGTGGAAAAATTAGACACAAACACTAAAAATGTAACAAATGCTCTATTGGAAACTTGGAAGACAACAGAGTATGCAAAGTGAATGTTCAGAACTAGTTTAAATAGTCTGGTATATTAATTATACGCTTTTTTTATAACTACTTCAAAACTTTAAATGAAGTCCATTGTAATTCTAAACTGGCTTTAAGATTGCTGATAAACATTGCAAGGTTTTCTTCATTGTTGGTATTATGCAATTGTTGATCAGGAACAATGTTCAGGGCACATTGTTAAAAGATATGAAATGATTGTAAAACGCCATGCTTATGTATGGAACTGACTTCTTTCAATGACAAAAGGTGATTTGGTACTTCTATGGTGATGTGTGTAATTTGTGAGTGAAGGATAGCATCGCGATAGTATTACGATAGCATTACACATGTTACATGCAAGTTCATCCTTTTACATATGCGATGCAATTAACAAATGTGTAAATCTAACATTCTATACAGGGCCTCCTCTTTTATATTGCTGATTTGCTTTATTAGAAGCATGTATCTGAATGCCTAATCTAAAAGTCATCCTTTCCAATGGTAACTACAACACATTTTCACAAAACCACCATTCCAGCAATTAAAGTAGACCTATCATGAAGTATCAGCTTGATATCTAAAGCTGTATGGTATCAGTCCTAGTGGGCCAGCCCTGTGAATGTTACTTTAAAATACCACATCAAAAGCAGATTCTATGCAAACATCCCCATCTCATTAGCAGTTTAGCACCATTCATATTCTCTCATAAGCCTACATGTTTGCTCTTACTAATCACTTATCTCCATCAATTCCCCACATTAGAGGGCATTTTGCTATTGAGGGCAGTTTGTTCCACACACACAGCCCCAGGGGTAGGCAAGCAACAATAAAGAACTGGAGAAAACAGGGTGGCGCCTTCCTGGAAATACCAGGAGCTATGCAAACTGGGGGATACACTGGTAGAGGTGAAAGCAAACATTGGCAAAATGGAGGGGAAACACATATCTGTACCCATTAATAATGACCAATTTCTGCCAGATTAAATTTAGTAGTGAGATAATTTGTGCACTTAAAGATAGCAAAGTAAATACACAGAAAAACAAATGCATAAACCTTTTCAAAACAGAGATCTTCTGTGGGATTATATTTATCTGTACAATGTATGTATCAATGTTTCCTTCTATCATGTATTTTATATCATGTATGATCTAGCACACACATTCAGTGAAACCTATTGTTCCTTCTTATACACTACTCAGTATATTTTCAAACACAAATCCCATCTAATCATACAGTTAAATTTTCATCCCACTTTCAGTCATATTTATGTCATAAATAATTGCTACTCTACCAGATATGAATCCTAAAACTATCAATTTAACTTTAGCCTGACACCTGCCAATTGCTTATTACAGTTATGTGTATATTATGACAGTTGATAATTGGATGTAATTATTATTATGCCAGAGCTTAGTCAAAGTCCCCATGGGGACATCCCTGGGGCTTATAGAAATCACTTATAGCAGTTTCACTTATCATTGATTGCCTCAGAAGCCAAAGTGATTTACATTGACTCAAAATATCATTCTTCATTTCTAGTATGAAGCAAGTCTAATATAAACCGTATGTTACACTGAGAGTCCTAGTCATAAATATATGCTAGCATTTGAATTGAGAACTAGCTTTGGAAAAAACTCCAAACTGTGAAGAGGCAATCATCATAACGGTACGACATAACAGTAAGATCATCATAACGGTAGAGTACATCATTCACAGAAGGGGTCTACTTTGAACACAGGACTACCAAGAGCACCCAAAGTTCGACATTCTAGCACCTTGTAAACAGCCATCTATTACGTACGGTATCTCTGAGTTGTACTCTGATCACTCTGAACATTTGAGGGCTCGGCAAACTATGGAGCTAGAGGTGATTCTTCTTTCACATAAGGTTCCACTGTACTCCCAGCTTCCCCACCTAACCATTGTTTCCCCAAGTAGGTGCATTGTTCCAGTCAAGTGCTGGTTACATAATGGGCTCACTTGAAGTTTGACACATCATCATAAGAAGAGTATAATAACTGCTATAAGCAGGTGGGATTGATGGTCTGATAAGTGACCACTTTGTTTATGAAAAGCTACTTTAAACAGGCTGGTTCTCTTATTGAAGGCTGTAAGTTTTCATATTGTAAACCAATAGAACCCACTGAATTGACCCCTTACTTCACAAGATGTTATATCAATGGATGGAGGAAATATATGAAGACGATTATTTCATGGCATCAAGGTTTTGTTTGGATAAGTATCTTCAAATATCCTCTCTTCACCAAAGTAAGAGTTAACAATAGAAATAGATGACTCAATTTATAATAATTGAAAACATAAATACATGTAAATGTAGGCAAACCAATTCCATTGGACAGTATCAACCTAATTCACTGACATTCATTTGATAGGAAATTTATTGCCTGCTGATACCAAACACTAAATGATTTACTCACTGAAAATACATTCATGAATCTCTAAAATTTATATTGCATACACAGCTTAGTAATAACGACCAGAACTTGGTGAACCTGGGACAACAAACACTTCTTCCCACCAATACAAGTATCAACAATACCAATGAAAATTCCCATATAACGTATTCAAAAAGATAATAAACTGCACATCATGATTTCTTCCTAATGAGCCTAATTTACCACTTTCCCAAAAATCATACACAAGAAACAACACTTTTAACACATGTTTAACAGCCTCTATAGATTAATAAGGACACATTTTGGATATAACTTCCTTTTAATAAGGAAATCCCCAGCAAGCCAAGATGAAAAGATTCCATGGGGTCTCAGTAGGGTACCACTGGTCTCCCAGGCAGGTCATAATGGTAACACGTGGCTTCATGATCTAAGATTTGATAAGATAGTGCATGGACATCAAACAGTTTAACACCAGTAGGCTTGTATAGTTTATGGGTCAGTCTTTGTAGTGCTCTATTCCTGGGAAGCACCCATTGTTGTCATGGTAACTGTTTAATGGGCTGTGTGTGTAGGATTTGCTAGTTTGACAGGGAGGTTTGGTGGCACCTGCCTGGGAATTCATGGGTGACCCATAACTTATGGAGATGTTGCATTTTGATGTCTACCTTCTGTTTCTCCCTTGCAATTAAATGTAGCTATAGATAGAATCAATGCCTGATAATGATGAGAATACTAAACCTAATTATCCATTTCAGCTCATTGTAACTTTAAATTTGTAGGCATCTGTTCACTATTATTGTTGTGGTCACCACATGTGAAATCATGCTATGAAAGAAAATACAAATTGTTAGACACCAGCCAAAAGCAACTGGCCACCATCAATGAGTGCAAATTTCAACTCCCAACAGCGATTTTCCCTGGAAAACAAACAGGTCACTGCCTGTTGCAATGCATCAATTAATTGCAAAGAACAAATCCATGGGAAAATCCTACAAAAGTTGGCTATATATTTTTTCCAAGTTTATTTTTACCTTGATTTAGAATGATTGGTCACGTACATTGTGATGTTATGCTGGTCAATAAAGGTTTCAGTTTAAGAGTTGTCACCACTATTGTGTGAGTATGAGTTGGTAAGCTGCTTGAAATATAATATAACACATCCAGTGACCAGTAGCTGTGAACCCTACTCATTGTCACTTGAAAATGGTGGTCAATTCAGAGTTCATAATGGTCATCCCTTCAATATTTGGAATTGCATATCGTACCAAATATGAAGGTAGAATTGTGTTTAATAAATACTTGATTCACAACAACCTCAATTTATCAAGTTGCGGAGTGCTCGCTTATTTACATCTGTTAATTGGGCGTTTACTCACCAATTAAATGTCAATTGTCATTCAAAAGTGAACCTTTTTGAGATGTGTAAACATGTTAAGAATAAACTTGCTTCTTCATATGTTCACAATTAGTTTTAATTGGGTTGCAGTTTGATGTTAGAATTACAATGGAAATCATACAGTAAAACTTCTAGAACAGTGACTACCCTAGGATATCCAGTAATTCATTACTAATATATGTATTAAGACAGTAAAGAACATAATAAAGTTATTTGTGAATAATCGCTAGTATTAAAGAGAAGTTGTTACTTTCAAGAACTTTGATTTCACGTATTTACTGAGATTAATGCATGCCAGAAAGAAAAGCAAACTGATTATTTTCCTGGTGTCACCAGCTCTAATTCATCACAGGCTTTTTCATGGACTGCTGTTTGCAAGAAGGACTCTTGGGAAAATCACACAAATATACCATGAAAACAAGAGTCAGATGTCAAATTAAAAAGTTACAAAGTATAAAGAGTAAAATCATTCAATTACTTGAAATATCACATGTTCCTTTCTCAAGAGAATGAGTGCCATTTTGTCACAACTCTATGGATGAGGTTTTATTATAACTGTAATGTTCTATAAAATTTTATACTATAAACAAAATTATATATACATAATATTTAGTCTATACGACTGGATATACATACAAGGAAACAGACGTTTCATATGGCATCTGCCATATTTCTTCAGTGTTGTGACGTATGATGTGATGACGTCATCCCAAGATAGGCGGGGTTACGTAAACTCAAGATGGGCAGGGTTACTTGGGTGCTACTCTGCCAGGGATGCCAATGAAATGTCTGTTTCATTGTATGTATAATTATGCATATAAAATTTAACCTGGATGTCTAATCTTCATGTTATTATAAACAAAATTATTATGGGGACAGTCATGTTTTCAGAGGTATTTGTCAGTTGAATAAATGGGGATCAAACTTCTGTGGGAAATCAGATTTCACTCATGGAAATAAATAGAAATGAAATTTCACAAATAGAGGGCTATATTTAGACACGATAGGTTCAGTTTTGCATTAATGAAAGCACTCCAGGCAAAAGTTCCATATTCTTTCATACAGTAATGTACAAGAAATAAGTAGACAAATCCTAATTTCTGATAACCAGAAAAAATCAATTTCAATCCAATGATTTGACAGACTAATCTTTATTATTTTGATGGGGTGATTTGGTTCAGTATATGGTTCAGACATATCTTAACATCGTAACATGCAAAACATGCATCTCGATAAAGGCATGCTTTGCACCTGGTTAACTGACAAAAACAAGCATGTCTGCCGGAGCTTGGTACATTCTACAATGTACTTGTGAAACAGAGAAACTAATGACATTCAAATAAGAATATGAATCTATAGGCTTTTTTACATTATTCATATGATTGTATAAAATCGTTTTTGACTTTCAATCTACTCTGAATCTCAAGTTAGAAGAATCCTTAATAGTGAAAGATTGACAGAATCGAAGTGTGTCAAATACTGATGGTTGACGTGTATATTTAAAGCCTCCATGATAGACACACCATGAGTTTACTTCAAGGTTTACCATGCACATGATGATTTTGGGATTATTATTTGTGTGTATATAGGCGTATTGGTATCACAGGAGAATATCAGTCATTTAAAAACCTTATCTCAAGGTTACATCTTACATATGTATAAAATATCTTTGAACACACCGTCTAGGGACCATTTAAAGGTTTATATGAGGCTTTTATATAAGTGAACAATTTAATATATGGCTAAATTATAGTCTAACGTACAGTTGTGAAAATCTGATTTCATGTTTGAACACTCATGTTGTTCTGGCTTAGGGGCAAAACCCATAGCAACATACGGCAGCTGCCATACGGCTTGTAAAAAAATCATGCTAATTGATCCAATGCATTTTACATGGGATTAAACCCACAGTGAAATCCTGCCGTTTGTCGCCGTACATCAGCTGACCGCTGACGTACATCGGATTTCCTGATCGCAAAGGGGGGCAATTGACACGATCGAGACGTACGGCGCTATACGGCGCCGTTTATAGTGCCATACAGCGTCGTATGCTGTCGTATGGATCAGTTTAATGACTTTTCTATTGGGCAAAACCCATACTGACGCATTGGTATCAGATTTGCCGCACGGCAGCTGTACTGCGGCCATCCTTTGCTGTGGGTTTTCCACCATGAACCGAAGTAGTGCGTTTGATTCCTAGTTGAGTACTGATCCCTAGATTGTTGCATACTACATGGCATTTACACGTTAATAAGTTTAAGTGTAAAGACAAGACAATTAAACGCTTATATAAAAGAAATACAGTGTAGAAGGTGCCAATGACCCAGTGACTTAACGTCTGATCATTACCAACATGGATTTTGACTCTAAATGACACATTGACATTATAAACTCCAAACAGGACTACACCTCGAAAATAATATTTGTTCATTTGCTAGAGAGGAGCTTAAATTTAAGATACATGTCAAAGATGTTAATGTTTTTATATCCAGCTTCAACTAGTTTTATAACAAACTTCAATAGACAAAATTCATCATTTGTGAAAAGATAACAAATACATGTATGCATATCCATTTCATAAGTTCTTTATATTGATATGTGTTTGTTTGTTGGATTTACAATGCTGAAAATTGCACCAAAAGTGGTTATGTAAATTTATGGCTAAGAAAGTTCAATGTTTTCATCCCAGATTTCATTCTAAAATTTCACATGGATAAATTTATCTACTTATTAGCTCCCTCGAAGCTAATACTGACAAAGGAACTGTGGGACTAAAATCGACACAGCACAGCGACCTACACATCTTTGGCCTGAATCAGTTGTTGCGCTCTCCAACTATATATTAGTGAAGTGCCAATGACAAACTTTCTTAAGATAAAAATGATGTGACAAAAAGTGAACTTGGCAAATACAACAGCAACATAGAAAACAACACATCCTTATAATGACATAATAACTGGTCATCAATGGTCGAATAATAGCTAGTCTTGGTGAAATAATGACTATATCACAGATAGCACTTCTAGCCTCAACCAACTAGGCTACTGCAACATCAAAAGGATAGTTGACACGGGCATTACGGTAGGACTCAAGCAGATGGAATTTTAATTGCAATGTCCATATTTTTTTCCAGCAGAGCATGATGAAAGTGTCAACCTTCAGAGGAAATAACAAACAATGCATGAAAAGAGATGAATTGTACATTTATAAATGGACAAAAAAACATAGATTAATCAATCAGCCAATTTTCAGCTATCAACTTTCATCAACATCTTTAGCAATTTGTATTTTACCAGGAGCTTATTTAGATAACTATGCTTATATAATACATTACCAGTAACTAAACGAAATATAAACACAAAATATAAATACAAAATATTTTTCTATCCGATGGACATGCAACAGTCCTACTGTACCTGTCAAGTATTTCCTTTCCATTTTGGTTTTAAAATCTCTGTTGCACTGTTCATATTTCATTACACCAAAATGGTTGTTTATTACAATAATATAGAACTATTAACAACAAGACATGTATTGGCACCTGACTGTTTTATGCTGTGTTTTACCACACCTAATGACAAGCCTGGCAGCAACATATAAAATGCACTTCTTTGACAACCATCTCATGTGTGGCCAACTAGCCATTGTTACCTGTGATACAACACTGGGATATGGATTCCAAGACAAACACAAATTTCATAATTCGTAACTTCAAAATGTTACAAACCTAATAGCTGGAGGCTGTGTATGAAGGACATTTACATAACTGTACAAGAACTAGAAAACTGAAGACATTCCATCTAGTAAAGCAAGAAAACTTTAAGAGTACTGCTGGTCCTACTTCAATATAGAAAATAAAAACTGACCACGGAAATCAAAAGTCTCACTTTAATTTTTATACTTAAATGGTACATTCAAGACAATAGTGATACTCCTACTCTACAACAATATAGAAATAGAGTAATCATAAGTGTATGATATAGTACAAGTAGAGAACGCAAGCTTCTGGTAAACCATGCAAACTCATCATCCGTCACCTGGGAAACAAACATCAATCAATGTCACACAGAGCTGCTCCTGTTGTCTTAGTGTTTTTCCTCCACATTGTTCAGTCACAACAGTCACTGTTGACAATCATTTAAGCTCCTCTTTACACAATGAGCCCAAAATCCAAGCTGCCATGACAGTAACTCAGTCCCTGAGTGTTTATCTGCAGGATTGTTGTGAGACTTTGATGTCTTCCAGATGAAGCAAGCAGACAACATTAGCAAGGACGATTTGTGCTCATTATGGTGATGAAGTATGGGGAGTGTACAGAGGCGACTGGTACAGTGTACACACACAGTGGTGTACACAGCATAGGGCTGTATACAACACATTGTACAAGTGTGCTTTGACATTGAGATGATAGCATACCAGTTCCACAAAGTTCATAGAACAACAAAGTTGGATTGTTGCTCTGCTTCAATTTATAACTATTGCAATGGGGCAATGATCCATATGAACAGTTTCTATACATATGTATGTATAAGAGCTATCTTCTTTTAAGACTACAATTGACACGGGGACAAACAGCCTACCTTGAAACTGCAATATGAGACTAAACGCAACTCACCTGAAAGTACAGAAAAACAAAACAAAATTACATACAAGTAAATAAGTACCATGTGAGACACTTAATAGGATTTGTATGGGTCAACCATCTTTTCCGTTTCCCCTGATTTCTTACTGTGAATCTTCAAGTTTTTTCCGAGACTTAGAATTTTGCATATTGAAACTTGTCAAGCTGGTGCACATACTGAACAGAAAGTTACAAAACTGATGCTCCCTGTTGTACACCACTAATTGATAAAAGCAAAGACAGTAATATTACTATTTGCAAAAAACGCCAAAAAACTACAGGATTGCACTGTTACAACAGTGACTACAGGATTTATATATATATATTACCATTTTGATAGGCAAACTTGAAACTTGAAAAAAATGTGAAATGGGTCTTTAACATTCCTGTTGCCCACTTTAGCGTTTTGTTTTTCTGAAAATATGATGCCAATGAGATTATATCTCATGTTCTACAAATGCCAGTTATTTAGTCTGTCACAAATATGCTGAGTAATGATTTTACTCTGCCCTCACTGTGTCAATCAGTTCAGTCTGCGATACAATCATTTCGATTATCTTGAACAAGATATAACTTTCTTTTATCTACAATAAGTGCAAGTAAATTTCATTTACAAATATGATATCAGAAGCCCATAAGAGCAAGTGCTCTTATGGGTTTCTGATGATACTTATACTCACTTTCAATGATCCTGATTTTGTGGAGGCTGCATTAGAATGTTCCCACACATTTTCTTGCTCGACTTTTCCACTGTTTATATAGATCTCAACTTTGAGAATCCCATATATAAGTATTTAACTGGTCATTTACTCAAGATACTGGGACACTGTATAAGCATTTCTATGTCATATTTTTGTTTGTTGTTTCCTTGAAAAATATGATGAATTGCCATGAATGTCAGGTCTATACATACATATCATTTATCCTGACTTTATAGACACTAACATCTGGTCCTATAACCTTTAACACGCCTTTGTTTTGGATTCCACCAGGGGTCAAGTTTACCATGGAGTAAATTGGTTTCCATGAGGCTCCTCTAAACCGTAAACATGACCTCTATCCTGGTTACTGCAGGTGGCAGACATTTCACATAAACTGACAGTATTTTCACCCCAGATGCAGCCATTGTGAGTAAATTTGAAAGATGGAAGATTGAGTTTCTTGCATCAATGTTTTTCTAAAGTCTTTAATACAGTAGTTGAATTCATTTTTGATCTAAATTACGTTCAGGGGTGGGGGAGGGGGGCTTTCTCTAAAGAACTGGGATTTCAAGGAACTAAACCTCTATATTTGTTGGCGTAACTTCAACTTCGCAAACATCCATCGATTTTACTCTTACTTATGGAACATATGACAGCCAATAATATTTATTTCTACAGTTGGCTAACAAAAGTTTAACTTCTTGTCCATCATAATTACTGTACGGTTACTGGCATTGGTAGGTGAGCAGGAAAAAGCTTTATAAGTGCAAAAGTTTACATCCAGGTATGAAATATGACACAGTTAAACACATAATGCTTGACAAAACAATTATATTATGTGTCAAGCCTTTGAGTACTGGGTAGTAGGTGGTAGGGTCTCGATGTGAGGGTTCTGTTCCCGCGTCAGACTTAAAATTTAGCTAATTTCCCACTTCACACTTAAATTTTAAATATTTTCCCACAGAGCATGTCATACATTTTTGTGAATTTCCCACTTCCAACTTATTTTCAAAGCGAATTTCACACTTCCCGCTTAATTCTACAGCCATTTCCCACTTTACACGAGCATGGCACCATCAGGTAGAAGCCACAGTGTACTGGCTTTCAAATGCTTGAGAATCCAGGTTGACATTTGTGGTCCAGACTTGCCCCAGGTGCAGATGACACATAAAGGTCTTTGTGGTTCTTTTGCACAGTATTTAGAATATCCCATACTGCAGACATATCAACTATGGCTCACGGCTCAGTCTGTTGAGGTATTCAACTTGATGTCTATTCTGGTACTTCCTATATTTAGTTGTAGATGATTCAGGTTTACATTTTGTGGTTATCGAACAACATTTGTGACAGAGAAAGACTTGACTGTGTGGTTGTTCTTACCTTTGACAATTATGTTTATTAAATTACTAGCTGTTTACTCGGCGTTGCTCGGTTTGAAACAGATGAGATCCGAAACACATTAAATGCTCCTCCCTCCTGTCCCACATCCCTCAAACCAGTTCTCGTCAGTATACAGGTCTGTGACAGATTAAATACACCTCCATCATTGTCCTCCCATCGTCATATGTCACAGCCATTTACACACTAAATGTACTAAATATGGCAATGATTGATCCCTCTAATATCCCTCCCCCCAGCTACTGCTACCCATGGTAAACACGTGCGGAGCAGATTAAATGTCCCACTCATCCCTACCCTTCCTTCCACAGCCAACCCCACTCGCTCTTCTTTCCCCAACCCGCTCATCCCCATCCCCATCTAAACAGGTCCATAATCAATGCACCCCCTTCCTGCTGCTGATCTGGTTGAAATGGATGAGATCTGGAACATATTAAATGCTCCTCCCTTCCCATTCTTCCCCCTGTCCCGCATCCCTCACACCAGCTTCCGCCACTATACAGCTCTGGGAAAGATTAAATACATCTCCATCACCTTCCTCCCACAGTCATATGTGTCCACCATACACGCACTACATGTATTTGGCAATGCTCCCTGGTGAACACGTACAGACCATTAAATGTGCATCTCAATCACCTCCTTTCTGCTGCTGCTCGGGTTGAAATTGATGAGATCTGGAACATATAAAATGCTCCTCCCTGCCTCACCACCAGCCATGTCCGACCCCAACCCCAACCCCACGGCATATGGACACACACGCCCTTTCTGCTAACACCCCTCCTCAAAACAGGTCCGGAGCAGATAAAATGCACCTCCATCACCATCACCACCCTCCCTCGTTGTATGACTGTTTGTGTGACGTGCAACGTACGTTTGACATATACAAACATTTAACGTATTACGTACCTTTAGCAAACATGGCCCTGTAAGCAACCTTTCTAAAAATTCTTTTTTCTTGTTTTTTATCATTAAAACCAATTTATTTGCTTTGAAATGGGACATTATAACAACCACCAAGTTGTCCTGATTGTACATACATAATTTGGAGTGTGTACGTCTTGTGGTTAAAAAGCCTTTTGTGATACAAAAAATCGCCTCTTCATTAATATATATAGATAGCTTTATGTAAATAAAAGATATTATATAAAAGAATTGGTCCCATTACATAGGTGGTCAGCTTAATACATGTACAATGTATGTGGTTCTTATATATATTATAAACATAAGTCATTTAAATATTTTCAGAAGTGGAATTATATGAGACTTTGCTTCAAAAGAATAAAAAGTTGACAACTATGGTAAGCAGTGCTTGGCATGTGCTGCCTTCCCACAATGACATCAGCTGGAAGCTTCCTTGGCATCATCAGCCTCATTTGGACATCATGCCAATCATAACCCATCCATTTTTAAAGGGCTGCAATTGTTTGTATATCCATATATAGGAATGTGCTTGATCCACAGTTCATGCCATTATTGTCATGGTAAAATACAATAATATGCTTAATTTCTACTGTATCCCCTTTTGACTGTGGAGAAGTAAAATACTATACAACCTCTTTTATCGTAGTATTTACGTGATGAAACAAGACATTATATGACACTTGTATATGCAAATTGCTATGACATTCAAAAAGGTCCTTTTATGGTATCCTAGATAGTGAAAATAACGTGTTATTCTTTATTAAACCAGAAGTTAAAGTTACTAGTTATTCTTTATTAAACCAGAAGTTAAAGTTAACTGTTTTACAAACTAGAGCATTGTATAATTCTTTTAAAACTAAAATCTATGTATAGCATAAGACCTTATTCTATCCCTGATATAATACAGGTTAGAAGCAAAAAAGCATTCTATGTAACAGTATGTAATGATTATCTTTAATCCTAGATTATCCTGATATCCCTCATCTTTTGATCTCACCTCAGCACTCATCGGCTAATTAGTGATCTATCGGCACTAATTAATCATTTCATTGATGGTTCCTATTCCCTCGCCCCCATCTGCCCTATATTTTAGGTCAAGCAATGATGGCAAAAATTGATGATATAATTTCCCTTTTATTCTATGACAGTTGAGAAATTATCCTACATTCTTTAATCATGTAAAGAATATTATATACTTGTATGCCTAGAAATATGCATATATTTTTAATTTTTCATATTGCCTGCTGCCTACCCCAAAAAGTGGGACACCAGCAGCAGTTGACAAATAAACCTTTGGATGTAGTAGTAGAAGTCTGATGCAACATGATGCTTTGAGTCAATATATAATATAATAGAACAGACATCTTGAGATTGTGTGGCCTCATAACCCCCACCTAGAGGCCAGAATAAACCACTTCCTACAGCAATAGTCGAACCAGTTTTTTGTGAAGTGATATGTATATGTGCCCACTTTAGACAAGTGGTCTACATTCCTTACGTTTTCCTCCCATTTCTTCTCATTGTTGCGACTGTTACAAACGAAAACAAGTTCTGTTGCTTCTGCAAGTTACGGCTTTCTTCATAACTGGCCTGAAGTTATATTAATTCTGTTTGTTACCCTTGTATTACACATTTTTTGGAGGTTCCCATAGTAAAAAGTATATTTCTAAAAGTTCATATTTTGACAGATTTTCGTTTCAATGCGTGCCTGTACGTTTTTGGTGTCTGCACTTTTTAACCAATCGGCGCTGTCACTGTGGCCGGAATAAACAAGAACACTCAAACAAATCCGAATATTTATGAGCAAAAAAGTATCAAAGATGGATGCCAATGTGCGGAAGTGTAAGAAATTATTCTGATTATTATGTTTTTTCTGTTTATTTCGATAATCGTAAGTATCATAGTTTCAGTGATTGAGCAGTTCCAAGAAAACCATAATAGCCATAACTTTATTTCGGATTGTTACGTTTTCTTAGGCTGATTCCTCTAATTTCGTTACGGTTCTATATCCTTTTGCCATAGTCAGTACTGTCTAATAAATGAAATATTTAGTTTATTAACAGTACCCAGACAGCATGTTTAAAGGAGTGCATGTAATAATATGCAGCACTGGAAACATAATTATATACCCGGCATATATCAAAAAATTTTCAATATAAAAATGTGGTCCATCAAAGAAAATGAAACTTTTTCCTATTTTCTTTACTTTCAAGTAGCATATCCATAGGCAATATTGTTGTGAAATTATTGACTGTGAAACCATGAATACGAAATAAGATAGGTGCACTCTTGTATGTTTGCTCAAATCTCAACATTTCTTACATAAAGTTGAAGGTTTCCAAAAACTGGCATGTTTTAGAAATGAATTTATTGAAGATCTTTTTTTTATCATTAATACAAATTTTTTAAACTGTTTAGGAATGTCTGCAGTACATTAGCACCTAAAATGTTTATAAAATAATTTTCAGAAAATCATGACAATCAGAATTCATAAAGAATAGAAGATAGAAATCATAATCAGAAGTTCTCAAGACTTATGCCAACTGCGTCCAATGTGGCAAAATGAAATGTATATTGAAAGAAAAGACTCTTTGGAAGTTAGACAAATAAATACATACAGACTCAATGGCATGTCCAGATTTTCTATCAAGCATGTCATGAGACTCTCAAACCACCTCCACCATCTGGACTTACACTAAATGGCTGTGTCTGTGTCCTTATAATGAGATCTATAAACATCTATATCAATACAAGGTTCATATTAAACAGTTTATATGTAATAATGAAATGTAATAATGACTCATGCGGTTTTATTGATATCATAGCCGTTGTTCACATCTTTTGATACAAAAAGCATGGTTTTCACACACCACTATAGCATTATCCTTGAACATGCCATGAGGGAAGAAAGCATAAATTAGGCGATCAAATTTGTGGTTACGAGTGTTCCATTTATATTATAACATGCATATTATCGACTGGGGTCTAAACCTTTAGTGACTTTAGAAATCAATGTCATCAACTATAATCCAATTCATTGGTTTGAAGTAACAATTAAAAACATGTTTCAACACACAATTTGATTAGTATGCATAATTATTATGGCCATAAAACAGACCACTTATAATGCAACATGATAGAAACATTTATATTGATACATTTTATGATATTTCAACATGTTATTTGTACATAAAATTAGCTTGCTATTAATGAGAAAATTAATATTCTATAATAAAAAGGTAATATGACTATCTGTGCACTTTATTAATGTTCATACTGATCAGACAAATATAATCTAATTCATAATGTAACTTGAAATACTAGCATATACAATACATACACAAACATTGACTACGATAGAATCGTATGCCAGACCTCCAGGGCTATACTCTTGCAAAGGCCGACAGTTATCTCAAAACCTCAACAATAAGACAGAAAACACCAATAATTCTAGGACGTACTTGTCAAACAACAAACCAGAGATGTAGAGCTGCAGACAGAAAACCACAACGCATGACAGAAGCGGCACATTCCATGAACCTGTCAAAGTGTATCTGATGCTGCCCGCTGGTATGCTATCACGCCACACTTTCATGTACCGCCACTACACACGCACTACACACGCGGCCCGCTTTCTTTCTTCTGGCACTTATTTGACAAGTAGACCCTAGAATTATTGTTGTTTTTTATATGGGCTATCGGTTTCATTGACCCATGAAGGTAATGCAGGATTGTAAATGCAGAGAATAAAATTAAAGTTAAATGTGCCTTTTTCCTGTTTAAATGCATAATATATACTGAGTGTGTATTTCCTCAATATTCCTATGTTTCGGTCACACTGGCTATAACAATGGGATACCGTAAATGAATGTTTGTATATGCCAGTAATTCTATAAATATTCATATTCACAGGTTGAATCTTTCTAACATGAGATGCCATATTTCACTTCTACCTCAAAATCTGATGTTTGAAACTGATTGCTTCCCTGCTGGTTATGTAATCGCATTCTAGGTATGCAAAAAGTGACTATAGTGATCGTTTAAATCACCTGTCAATCACATCAACCAGAATTTAAATGTTACCATTTGCCATGATTTACATGCAGCCTATCTCTAAGGAAATAACCCTATAATGTCTTGTGGAATTTAAAGTGCCATCTAAAATGGGGTCACTTTTTATACAGCAAGGATTCCAAGGAATTGCTTTCATCCTTTACATATTACCCGTCTCATGAAAAAAGGCTACTCTAGTGCATAACTTCTACAGACAATGAGTTTTAAAAAATTATAAAGCCTCCAAATTGCATGTGCCTATCACCTGGAGCACTAAGAAAGCATAGGTACTATTTGAAGTCATGGTTTTCACAAGTGGCATATTCAGACTGTGAGGTTTTCACAAGACATCCTTCTTCCATTACAATATGAAATTTTTTTTTGCTAACATGCTGGCGTGCATATTGAACCTCTTCATAATACTCATTCTCTAATTATATATTCGCATTGCAATGGACATAATTTGTGTGCTAAGTCTGTTTACCTATGACATTGCTCATACAATATTTGTTTACAAATGAAAATTGTACTTATTACTAGGATGTAGGAATATGATGGTACATGTACTTTCCCTTATCAAAGCAAAGCAGCGATCAGAGTCCATACTTGAATAAGTTATGTCTGGATTACGCATCATTTCACATTCCTATATTTATGCCTCTCTGTGCTCAGCTAATTGTCTGGATAACTAGCAGATATTACTGCTGTCTGTTAGAACAATATAGCATCATCAAGGGTAAATGCTATTTGCTGCTTTCAACAGGGACCTCATTTGCAACTGCACAGAATAACAACAATAATGTCTACAAAATGTTCTGGGGCCTGTTCTGGCCTCCACGTTTAGAGAGGTCATTGAGATGACTGAAAATGATACATAAATGTATGCTGCAATTGTATATTCTTGCAGTGTTCCAACCTCCTATTTACGTATGTCCATACTCTTGATCTTCACCTTTGACCAATGACCATAGACACTTCCCATCACCTTTGTTGTGAATTCATTTACCCAGTCAATAACAGAGCAACATGTGCATTAGCAGCGTGTGGAATGCTCATTACTGGAATAAGTACCAGGAGACCTCTAGAAGACTCAGCTTATGATGACCATGCAGCTTATGATGACCATCGGTCATTTTTACCAAGGTCAGCAAGTCAACATTATATATTAGCCTAGAATCAAAATGTTACATTATGGCATCAATAATTCTAGACGAGCCATTTGTGAATAGTACAAATTAATGGTTTTAGAATTTGTTGCCTCTTAATATCTATCATACACATGGCCTTGTGTTGTGTTGTTTTATTACTTCTTCGAACTTGTTGGTCTCATCTACAATTATAAGTTTTTCTACAATCTCATCACAATAAAGAGACGTGATAAATATCTTGTACCCATTGAGAATGAGTGCTACTCCACCTTCACAAATTCATATGTTGGTCTCCTATTCTCATAGCCCAGTTCACTTACAAGTACTATCAATGACTTTGAGTTAACTTTGAAGTCCCCTCAACATTACCGATCTCCCACCTCCTGCATTAACTATTGTTCCAACATTTGTAGGTGGTGGTATTTCTTGAATTCCCTCATCAATACCATCAAAGACCAGATTACTGCACAGCACAGGTCATATTCTAGGGGCAGCAGCTGCAATAACCATCCCAGCACAAAGTAGTCCCTCATTTACACCCAGCTGCCTTGTGTTTTTGTTTCACTGCTGATTGCTGTTTCTGTTTCAGGATGAAAAATGAGACCTACAATTGTTTTGCTGTTCCTTTAATTGCATTGATGGGTCCATCTGCCAAAATGGAGCAGTTGAGAAACTTATTGTATATGTCTGCATGTGATCGCACATACAGAGACTATAAATTATATTTTGAAGAAATGATGAAACACCAAAAGCTAAGCATTTTGTTTGATTATGTAAGTAGAATGTAACCTTGGTGTTGCATAGCATTATGTTTCTAACTTTAACTCCCCAAATCTGATGTCTGCTATCTGACATGGAGAATTAAAGCTAGCTGGCAGCCCCACACATCCAGTTTAAAACTCCAAACATGGAAGAAAAAATCATGTTTAATAAAAGGAATTCCTTCCGTCAAGGGCTGACCTTGGGTATGCATAACCAACCCCCTGATGATTTAACTGCCACAAAAGCAACATTTTATACCATTTAAAGGTGACAAAAGGTCACAACACAGAGCTTTGTTCTTACACAGAATGCATTGCAGACAAGCACCTGTTCTTCCACCTGACCCGATCCCAAGGTCACCAAGGTCACAATCAGCTTCACATTCTTGACAAAAAACACCTCACTAAGATGATGAATCTTTTTTTCCGCCCACTTAACAGGGCATTCCTTTGAGCTATTTTGATCATTGCCATTGTAATGATGCGTGTGATTATTAATTTGGCCAAATCTATCAGAAAGCTATGCTTTTATTGATATTTTTTATCAAGTCACTCGCATTTGTAGCATCAACAGCTTATGTTATGATAGGATGTTGTGGGTCGAGACGTGTATGTCGGCTGTCGTGGTCGTACCAGGTACCGAGTCATCGTTGTTGGAAACTTAATCACCTGGAATCCTACTGTATATGGAGATATGGCGCATGGAAGGATGTCACGAGACTTTAATGAGGCCTGCCAACTATTTGCCAATATTACTCAAATGAAAGAATTGATAGGTTTCCCTAGATACTTCAAATCATGATGCTGGGTGATTTCTTTTTTAATTTTTCTGCTTCAAATCATTTTAGGCATTAGGCATACCAAAGACCATTCATTAAATGAAGTCTATGATATGTACAAGAAGTGGTAAAAAAAGACAAAAATTCTTAAATCACCAAAATGTAAATGTAGCTGTCATACATTTATGTATACAGGTTTTCAAAATTGAGACTTTAGACGTTATGTTTACATATTGTATTTTGGTTTATCACCGAATCGCTTACATTTTTTTAAAATTAAGAGTAACACATATTTTTGCACTTTTTGTTTATGGAGGATAAATCATCCTTCATTGAGTGTTTTTAAATGGCTTTATCCTTCAGACAAAAGACTGTTTTTCCCCCAAGCTTTGCAGATGTGGTATCAATGTTACATAAATTTTCACAGCTGTTACAGTCTACCTCTATCATTTGGAATTTTGTCATTAGTGTGGGGATTAAAACCATGCGATCAAGGATTAAAGATAGAAAGATAACTTTTCCAATGATTATTATTGCAATTTCCAATGACATTTCTGCTACTTCTTATTGCAGTCAATACAAATCACTTTCAGCTACATTTGTACATCAGCTAGAAATAATGTTCTGAAGGCAAAAAATCAACATATATATACATGTATAATAACAATGCATGACCGAACTAGAAATTCTAGGTTTAAACAGTTTTACATTTTCATCTGTAATCTTTAGAATTTCTATTATATACACAGTGAATGCTTTGCGAATCTAAAAGTTTGGCAATAAAAAAAGATGCTGCACTAAATAAATATCTAATAACTAATGTCAAAGTGTTGGCCGCTTGATTAAGTCTCTTTTCTCCATGTAATAATCTAATATCCATGTGACATGAGGATGTTGGTACTGCCTCGCACAACATCTGCTGAGATCAAGCCTCCTAATGCAAACACCTCTTTCCATGACCACCCTTCTTACTAATACCATTTATTGCTTATAATGTAAGCACTTTGATCCCAAATAAAGACAAATGCTTTTGTAGTTGGCAATTTTTCAAAGAATCCCTAATGTCTGGTGTGACAGAATCTATTTACATACATGTATGTACCAAAGGGTACCTACCTGTACCTGTACCATAGTCTGACATGAAAAACTGACCATGTTTCTACTCTATTCTTTTCTTATGAAAATATGGCATGCTTACATAATATAAATCTCAGGGGTTATAATTACAGTGGGAGTTGCTGTTCAGTGGTACGGAGGTTCACTACATCTGCTACCAATGTAAGAGTTTGGGGCTAAAACTGACCAGGGTTGTACTGGCAGTTCTTTTTTGATAGCTGTGGAATGAAAATACGTTGGAAAGCTATAATAATAAGAGGCCATTAAAATTTGACTGATTTAGAATTCAATTTGTACGATTTTGTATCAAAATAGCTACCTTCCAATACATCGCTAACTACATAGTTAGAAAAAAGAATGGCATGGTTAGTGTTGGCTGGGACAAAGTAAGATGAATCTTCACCTAACTAAGACCAACATCACACACTGATTTATGTCTAACCCAATGTAAAAACATTTACTTGGTTGAATTATCCATGGAAGCCCATTTTAGACACATGGTAACACATTTACTACATGATAAACTTAGTAACAACCGCATTACACAACATTACAATATAAATACAATACATCTATTGGTCATTGGATTTTCTGAGATTTCAAAACATCCACTGGTCCATACAGAGATGGAACCAGAATACATGTAATCTCTGAACAGTCAAGATTTTGTTCTAAACAAACATAAGATCAAGTAGCACATGCGGTTTTCTGTGTTGTTGATGTAAATTACAGAAGATAAAAGAAAAGTCTTGCATAACGTATGATTTTACATGATGTCAGATTGACACATTAACATTTAACTGTGATATACAACACCTGATAAACCAGACTACAGATAATCATTGGGGTAAATGAATGTACATGAAACAGGCATTAATAGCCTACCTTTTAACAAAAACTACCTGTTTCTTTTAAGTATTAAAGATAGCTCAAAATCTCATCAACTACCAGACAACACATTGGAGCCAGAGAGAATAACATTACATCTACAACTGTAAAGATAAAGGCAAAAAGACAGCACAAAAGAAACAGATATTGGTATCACCATAACCATGAAGACAGCGCCCTAAAGACACGCCTAATGGTGCCGCCTGATAGCAAGTGTAACACATCATAGTAACCCTACCCCCACACCGCCCTATGAAGAGCCCGCTGCAAGTGACACCCGACCCCCTTTATTCATTGCACCCTGCCGCCTAATATAAGACTAAGCGATTTCTCCAGCCCAGCTATGGGACAGGTGTTCCTGCAAAAAATGTTTTCGTAGCCTTGCCCAGAAATTCGATGTTTAATTTTTCTAACTAAAAAATTGGAAGGTTCATGTTTTTATAGCCTTGCTTAGAAATTCAATGTAAATGAATACATGATGTATGTAAAAAATATCAACTTGTTTTATGAAGAAGGTTATGTCTTCTTTAGTTTGTTAGTTTGCTCTGTATGGGCCACGATCCTGTTGACCAGATGTACATTTAGATCTTATCAGATACTCTTCATTGGTACAGATCCACCAGATGCCAGAGCAATACCCAAAGCATCCTGAGGTGACAAATGAGTATATATTGAGTGACCAGATGATCATTCTTATGTAACCTTGGTATGTGTATGTACAGTTAGAGTGGTGCGATGTGTGACTTATGACATCTGCATCTGCTAGGCCTGTATTGCATCAGTTAGATAACCAGGTAACACACAAGTGCCAGCATCCCATGCTTTATAAATAAGCATATATTAGTCATCGGTCAACTCATTAGGTGTCATTTCAACTAATCTTTGACTTATTTGCCAGATTTAAGGCTTGTAGATATGATGAGGCATAAGGAATAGGTAACAACCTGCCAATTCTCTGATAAACAACATACTGCCCAGGTGAGTTATGAGCTACTGGTCACCCGTTAACATACTTTGAGTGACCAATGGTCATGTGGCATACAATAGGACAATGATCAACAACAGGCCTCAGGTGGCATAATAGCCAAGATAGCAGGATACATTCTCACTCCTCTAGATCGAAAACACAAGAGAACACATGTAAATGTTTTACTATGACCATTTTCCAACACAATTTCTTCAAAGACCTACTAGTACATAAAGTAAAACTTTGTACATGTACGAAGTACTTACTGTCTTAATTAATAAGTGTCTAACAGCCTATAGGGCATAGGTGTATGGCAAGAATCAACCAATGTCCTTGTAGAAGTACTTATCACTGATATTTGCTCTTGCACAAACAAGGCAATAACCTACGAACAGCAGTCTATCAATGGTACATCTTTTGCACAATGATCATTTCTTTATTCCAGGGATCAACATCCTCTTTTTTTACAGGAATAACATTTTGAGCCTTCCATAATAAGTCAGTGTAGCCTCTATGAATAGCTATGAGGCATGAACACAGAATCTGAGATCACAGAAACCTTGCAGATCAATTAGATATTTCACACAGATCATTTCCTTATTCACAACATCCTCTACAGGAATAACATTTTTTGAGCCTTCCAAAAAGAAAAACTCTATGAATAGCTATGAGGCATGAACACAGAATCTGAGATCAGAAACACTAATCACAAACATCAAATCTATTTGGGCACTTCAAAAAGAAAAACTTTGGTTTAGAAACACTAACACAAACATCCATCTATTTGGTCTTAGCACCTTTGATATGAGTACACAAGCATGAATCAATACCTCATCATAAGACTTGATCCCATCTACATTATGTAATTAGACAAATAAAATGGTCCTTTCTTGTGCGCCCATCCAATATGTAATAATTTTGTATTCATTTTAAAGCTACATGTATGTGGACTAGACTTTTTTTGTCAGTGCAACAGCCAATGTTTTTGTGTGTGTTTTTTTCTAAAAAAGATTTCGAGTATGTTTGATAAAGCATTCATTGCTTTTCACTTTTGACCTACACAGCACCTTTGACATAAACAGATCCATTAGTCCCCCACAAGCTTGTTTGATGACAAAATCACAAATACTCAATGAATTTGAACGAAGCCTTTGAAAAACAAAACCAGCCCCTTCCCTCCATCACCACCAGAGTTAAATGTCCCTTTAATCTGTAGCCGCTTCCTGGCAGTCATGTGACAGGCGTGCATAAACACAGAAAGATTCCCCCAGGTGGTCGGGCTTAATCAGTCTCTGTCAGCTGAAGCTTGAGAAGATTTTATACTGTAGTATGAATAATGTAAAGTCAGTTGAGTGTTTGTAAATATATGGAGAAAAACACGTCATGTACCCAATTGTGAGCTATTGCCAGATCATGGAGGTAGAAGTTGCCCATAACAAGCTACAGAGGATGTTGACGATTGGCATCTTTTACTGAATCAAACAGCAACCAGTCAACACAATGTTGAGATATCCACATTCATCACCACCGCAGTGAGTCCCAGCTGTGCTTGTTGTGTGCGCCTGTCAAGACTGTCAGTGCATCAAACACCCCGCCACCGTATAAACCCTGAGAGTTGAGATGTAAAGGCGGGGCTGAGGGCAGCGGTCGCTGTGTTGTGGTCGCAGGCTGATCTTGTTGTTATCACAGTCCCAGGGACTGAATACAATCATGTGTAGCCATTTTGGATTGTGATTTTTTTCTTAAGCGATTACTTGTGTGTGAGAACACCTCCATTGAATTATTTAAATCTAAGCAAGTTTACCAATGGCAGTATCAAGATTTATTTTGGAAAAAAACATTCACTTCCTCTACTGTCCCAAAGCATGCAGCTGAAAGGCTGTCACGGTTTTCAGGATTATGTATAGTTTCATCAGCTGTATCGTATTCTTTTATCCATGTATCCACCTTTTGAATTCTTTTAGTTGTGCAAATGTAAATACAATAAATTTCAACAAACTTCAAAGAATGCATATCATTAATCTAAGCAAAATGCTTAAACATTGCTTGTGCTTTCTCCTTTCATGTGTTTTCACAGAATCAAAAGAAACCCAAGCACCGATCAATCGATTGTTTTATTCTATGTCATGGTCACCTTCTTTCAAGTGTTTATTTCCACCATCAACAAATCGCACCGCAGCACGCTACAAGGGGGCTCTAATTTCTAGGCATATATATTATGGGATGGATTTCAAGGTGACAGGGGTTGCTGGGTCTTTCATGATGCCGTTATGTGTGAGTTTCTATGAAGGTGAGACCAACTATTATTTCCAGCACGAGGTTAATGTTACATGGTAATGGGCACATAATTGGTACCACACTTTGCATGCAGTATGATTTTCAAGGTCAGGTGCTTCTATTCCATCCATACACCTTTGATTAAGAGTACCAAGGGATGTGATGAATATGCATCAGTTTAAAGGTTTCATCAACTCACTGTACAATGTACATGGGGCCTTTCAACCTTGGCGCCAAAACCCTTGATTTATTATCTGTAAATTGTGATTCAATTCCTTCATTAATTCCTTCATATGTTACTATGATGAGTTGATAATAGATGAAATGTGATAATGTAATCATAACCATCCTACCTACTGTACACTCCACAACACTGCAAATTTAGTACTCACCTGAAAAAAAAGTATGGTGATATTAGATAAAATAATACGAACAATACATTGCTCAGGTGTTTGAAAGATTCTTTTAAATGAATATAAAAAAGAAATCTATTTCGAAATAAGGTCCAACCTTCCTCATCTGACAGGTATACAAATATATATGTGCATTACTTATTATTACCTTATCAGTGTATTACTTCTTATCATCTTTTCAAACAATAATTAATTTCTTCATGCAAAGTTGCAAATAAGGAGACAACACTGAAATGTTTTTTTACTAATGACTACCCAGGAGTCAAGCTGAGACTATGACAACACATTCAAATGCTTTCACTTGATGGGGGTGGCCTATCACCTTTAAGTGAATTAGGTGCACAAAGACAATTTACAAGTTTGCCTTCTGATGTTGGGTTCTTATATCATATTGCAATATTCAAAGTAGGGGGTGGGCCTTAAGAAATGAGCATGCATTTAAATGGATATTTACAGTAAATGTTTATGAAATACGGTACATCGTAAAAATACCATATCTTCCAACTCTCCATGTACACACATCCCCCAACCCTGGTGCTGTTATGAGCATGGGCCCTGCTGTGTTTATCAAAACAGACCTCATACTGGGCTCAGCCCCAGTAATTGCATTGTTTTCTGTAAAGGAATCTCTATTATTTCTCACCCATGATAACCTACCACAATGTTATGATTTGAAAGTGTATAAAATATGACACTAGCAACCACACTATCGTACCATGATTACAATGTCACATTGCTGGTAATCGCTACAGTTCTGCTTCTCTGATTGCTGCTGCTATTTCAGGTAGGAAGGTGGGAAAGACTTGGTAATAAGATAATAACAATATTATGATTTTCAAGAAATCAATGCTCATTTTTACCAAAGAGAAACAAAACGTAGAGCCTGATCATCAAGTGACCTAATGTTCAGACTAAATGTTCTGGTTGGCCTGAAGTGGTATCAATAGAAAGGTAAGTCTCAAACTTTTCTTTTGGCAGTTCACAAAGCTATCTTATTATTATTGCTTTGTGACTGCAAGAAGAAATGGTCTCTTTATGAAATTTGTAACGGTTATACTGTACTTTGTTTCATTACCTCATCTCCCATCTACTATGATTAAGACCAGCCATATCCATACTGGATATCGCCATCATCCCGCCTCATTACATTGATCTCTCTGATGTACTTATTCATTTGGTCACACATGGGTGGACACAGTATCTAATTTCCATCAAGTGAAAGAGACACACTGACCAGTTGACCATTGGTCACTGCTAGGTCAGTGAGACAAACTACATAACAGAAGTGATGCTTTGTATACAGTTTCCATCTACAAAACCTGCTGTATGGCTCACTAAGCAACTAACTTCCATGCCAAGGTTTCCATTCTTGATGTTAATCATTCAACATTTGAAAATTAATATCTTATGGGCTAATATGTAACACATTTGAGGCGCAAACCACTGTTGAAATACATGTATGCCATGACACAAATATTATGTAAATCATCATACAAGCTACAAGAGAAGATATATTTAAAGTTCAAGTATTGGACAATAAAAGCTGTGGGTGGCACTCATGATAAATATGGAGCTCTTGGGTGGGTATGATGTGATTGTAGGATGACATTGTACAAGGGACTTCCATGTCCCATAATAACTGAATCCCAGCACAAGCGTGGAACAAATCATGGAAGCATGCTGCCAAGAAGAGCTTTGCAAGAGAAAATATTTGACAATCATCCTGCTTCAACACCACGTCACTTCAATTTTAAATGAGACATTAGGGTATTCATATTCATTCATTATTACTTTTATTATATGTTATAAAATAGGCATGTAGATAGAGATAGCTTACTGGGATATCAAGGTTTAAACCATACACAATTGAATATGTTATACTGTTTGTAAACAAGTGATCTCATTGCCCAAGCGTTCATAGTGTGCGTACACACTGGAGTGAATAATGCACACTCCCATGCATTTCCATACATTCATAAGATCCATGGATCATCCGTCATCAAGGAACTCTCAGATCCATACTCTTGAAAGACACAAAACTTGTGTTGCATGCAATGACCATGGTCCAATGAACTGAGTGAGTAGCCTCCAAGTGGAGGGGCTAATCACAAGAACGCTGGGCCATTAGATGTCTTTTACACTGTATAGTAGCACATGCATGGGCGGATTGGGGGTGTATATCGGCATGCATGAATTGCCTCTTTCTTTTATATACTTCATTAGACAAACTTTTTCATGTCGTGCATGCAATGCAGTAGCGATCAGTAGTTATTGGTTTTGAGCAACTATAGAGAGAAAAACTGTCCCACATAATAATTTTGTGTTACAAAAACAATTTGTCTGTACATAGGAGCATGTAGGGATTTCTAAGGATTTTGAAAAGAATAATAATGAATTTGTTCATTTGTGCAGGTCAGACAATCTTTACACTTAGAAGGTTGTACATGGACAAGGAGTTGAGCAAAAAACAAGTTATGTGACAACCACACCAATGGCATGAATGTCCTGGTACAGATGTAAAGTAAATGTAATCACAGCATGCGTAGCACCATACACACATGTACAACAAATTATATTGGCCAGTTGCATAGCATCCATTGCAGTAATACACTTCGATTTTACTGTAGAGTGAGCCTTATCGTATGAGTGTAGGATACCATGTTTCTGTCAACACTCAGCGATTTGCACCTATTATTTCATTGCTCCACCCTGTGCTATCACAACAACCTGACAACTTGATAAACCTGAGAACACCAGTACTCATTTTGATACCTAAATTTGCAGTAACATGAAAAGAACAAGTATGTCAAACAACTTAAAACTTCATAAACATCTAGGCAACGGGACTATGTTCTCACTCTTTGACATTTAAAAGGAACATTGGACGATATCAGAAATAATTTATTCCTGACGTCATATCTATATTATCAACAGATACCTTTTGAAAATCTCTAATTTACACATTAGTATACTATCTATCAAACAAAAACTTACACCATCAGAATAATTACCTAATTCTTAATCAATCTTAAGCGAACAATTCTGTGAAACCACAGCACAGATTATCAGCATCATTTCAATATAATGGTTCACCAATCTGGATCAAACTGTTTCTTTGAAACAATACCAACTAATTGATACTGAGAAATGATTCTTATATCTAGCTTCCTGTGAAGCATTTTTACCCATGATCTGTGATTTACTCTAAAATCTATTCAAGTTCTAAATGAAATCTTTTTTGATAAATGAATACAAATCTTTAACAATGTTTGCTAATGTTGCATCTTTTTTCCAGTTCACAAGTGAACACAATATATGATACAATACTTGATAAAACATCATTACATTGTATTTGGTGATCAAACCATACAGCATTACACAGATAATGATAGATGCATTATTTGAAATAATAACTAGAATATATTGTAAGCAATAGAAACCCTTGCACTATTTCCCAGCAGGCCCTGACACAGATGTCACTAAACTAGGGTCTTCTGAACCTTCAAACTAATTATTTGACTTTTAAGACCCTTAATTGTAAGTCACTGTCATCGCCATCTGTATTTTAGCATCAGCCACTTAAAGGCAGATTTGCATGAGGTACTAGCAGATCTGCTTGAAGTGTGGACATAAAAATCGCCTCGGACTTGAAATTTGCATCTGTTGAAAAAGCAAATTCGTAGCTATTTACATACAGAATCGATAATTAGAGACATAAAGCCAACAGATTTTTCACATAAAGACGTTATCTGTATTTGGAAAGAGAAAGCTGGTAATCAGGACCAAATGACAGGTCGGGTGATGTTTAAATCCCCACTTAACATGATAGGCCCGGGGTGATGTTTTGACCCTGGGTGGCATGCCAATAATTGTAGGGATGCCCAGTATTCACAGAATGATAAAGGAATGATGAGGGTTAGGGTTCCAAAGGAACAAGGGGATTGATAATATTTGATAGCATACTTTGGTTTAAATGAGATTTCTTTATATCGCGAAATGATGAAAAGTGTCACCAAATGTGCTAAACCAGAGTGTTTGAGGTAGGACAAAATAACAACTGTAGCACACTCAAACACTGATCATTGTTTTCCATTGTGAAACACACAGACTTGTTAGAGAGGGATAACTAAGTCGGGAAAAATGGACCTAACTTTGTGCAACTGTAGTCACTACGAAATTGCTCCAAGGGGGGATGATATCTATATCTAACTTAGAACCCAATGAACAATTTTAAGTAATCTCAAACAGTGTGACCAGTAGATAGATAACAAACTGATGACAAACTAATATTCTAAAGTGTTTTTCCAAAGTTTCCTTGTGAATACAATGAGTGATAGGAGCTTGCTTGGTATAGAGATCAGAGAGAGATAGAAATTAACGCATAGTATTAATGTACCCAAATATGGACATGGACCGTTGTGGTCCATCAAATGTGCCAACTGCTCACTATTTCCAACTCACAAACTAAATTTGAGCACTCTAGCTTGAACGGTTTGACCTACAGAGAGGCAACAAAGCAGGAACCACTGGAATGACCACAAATAGAAAACAAATTTGAGGATGCTAATAAAGGTCTTGATTTGACCCAAATATGGAGTATTTTTGGTCGACATCTGATTTTTTTTCTTTCATTTTCTTTATGATGTTTAAACATTACTTTACTGATGTAATGTAAGTTTTAAAAAATGAATATTGTCATAAATCTTGTAGATAGATTGACGGATCAATGTCTTTAAAATTCTATTGAATTGCACTAATCCTAGGACCTTTGAGAAAAATAGTCATTTTGTGAACAAAGAAATTATAATATGATAGCTTTGAACTTCAAATAGATTGGAAGTTCAAACTGACCACACAATGTCAGCAATTGACTTTGCATGGTTGACCAATCAAGCTTTATTCTTCATGTTGGTTTCAGGCAATGGTCATTTCTACTTTTCAAAGGAACAATTTGTCTGTTGTATGTGAAGCCTAAAAAGCAGGTGGAGCCATAAAAATGACCATTCATGGAGATTCTAATTCCAGATGAGGAAAAAACACATGAACCATTCTATTACGAAAATGACCAGAGCAGAATAATGTCCCTTGACCATGCAGAAATTTTGAGAGTCAAAACAAAGCTTTAGATGGTATAGATAAGAAGTTGTGTTTTGTCTTGTCGCAGGTGGGGCAGTAAGCTCTGGATGCTTATGAGCTTTGGAGACAGAGCATATTGTGTAACAGCACCACAAGCTGCATGTGGTTTGTGTTCACTGGACAGAGCCTTAAGGAGGTCTTATTGTCTAGGGCACTGGGACAGACAGATCCATTGTTGCCCACTAGCACTGGTCACTTTTTCTATCTCTGGCTTGTTTTATGTGAGGAGGATATGGTTGTTTGAAAAAAGCAGCTTCTGTACCAATCTGCTGCTGTAGTCCAATTTGCTATTATTTAGTAACTGCCTTTCTGGGCATGTGCGTTATCACTCTATGTAAGCAGGAATAAAATTTATTCCTGATGTAAGGTAATTTCATTGTTTTCATGTAAATCCCTATGATCAACCACTTTTTACGGCAATTACACCAGGTCTACCGACACATTTGTTAGATTCATTGATCTGAAACCCTGGGGGAGTATAGTTTGTGCACTATAATTTTTTCAATAACTTACACTGTTGAATAGCAAATTCTAAACCCTAATGTAAAGTTTGGTACATAAGAGCAATTACAATGAGCATGTTTTCTACTTCAATCATCCACATGCGTCATAAAATGATGCAACATTATGCAAGCTACTGGACCCAATGGCGATTCAATATTTCAAGTATCACACAGGTCTTTTGATAGTTTTGTATCCTATGAGTGAGGTTATGTTTTAAGCAGGCTCTTGTGAAAGAGGCAAGTGTTACAGCACAGACATCTCTATGAATGTCACACACACAGAAACTACTGTTGTGGGGTCACCTGACCAAGGAGAATGTGGAGACCCTGTCAATGCTGATGTTCTTCAACAGGGCAAGCAGCTGGTGTAAGAGCAAGGAATGTTACAGAGGCCTCTTTATCTATCTAAGTCGTATTGGTATACAGTAGATCTAATATAATCATATACTAATGTAATCATATTTTTTCTTCGGTTTGACGTTATGAACTATGGTCATTAACTACATTTTCACAATAATATTAATTGATTCGAAATATCAAAAGAACAAAGTACTGGTAACTTATATATCACTAATGATTTATTTTGTCCTTTTCAAATCTTTAATTACTCATAGCCATTTTTGTCTTTGTGTCATATCCTACTAGTGTTTTTATTGCAAAATAAATCATATGACATTCCTGTACTTGCTTAAAGTAAATCTGTGAAATAGACAATACAAATTGTTGCAAGGTCCAGACAATCATGTGACCATACACAGATGAGGTTACAGGTTGTATTCCTAAATAAAATAATTGGAAATCAAGTAGTTTCCATGTCCTTTTGGCAGCATTTTTTTTGCTCTGTATCATATAAAAAGTTGACCTCATAGAAATGGGCTATTTGCAATGATCCTATCATGATGCTATAGAAATTGTTCAGTTGTGATCACATTTCTAACTCCCAAATCAAAGAGGCTGGTCTACAAATCACACAAATGGACACGAAAACTGTAGACAGAATGCTAATAAATTTTCCACATCAAAAACAAACCATGTTTGGACATTAAATAAAAGTGATTCCCGTTTTAATGAGTTCCTCAGATCATTTTCCCAGCATCTGTTTTTATGTGATTGGTTGGTGATAGGACATCACTTTAGTCTCTATCATAGTGTGATGTCAAGCACAAAAAGCGTGTCCTATGACAACAATACCACATTTCTCACACGTCCTTGGCTTCCAAAAAAGATTCACTCTGCCAGTGAGATCAACTATCAACTCATGTTGGTTTTTCACAAAACTCATTAAAATGATATGAGCTGCTGTTTGAGAAGCCATCTAATGAGGTGAGTGTCACAATGGCTCCAATTTCAGTGCCCTTGGGCCTTTAATTGTTGGTACATTCATGAGGTGAACACTCTTCAGGGTGACAATTATTTTCCTTATACATGTTTATATTATTCATAGAAAGGTTACTCAACTAAAATGTTGTTTATAGAGACAGATGTTCTAATATTTGTTTTAATCTAAAATTAGTGAAAAAATTAGTGATGACAATAACTTTGGCTTATGAAAATGAACAAAGATATTTCACAATGAACAATAAATAGCTTTTTTGTTGTTGTTGCAAATGAGAAAAATATCAAAAATAAATATCATGTATTTGATTTGTATTTTTACGAAAAATTACTACCATTGCATTATGGCGCACTATCAATTTGGAAGTTTTATTTTTCAATTCTAGGCATTACCTGCCAGACTGAGACCATGAAAGTAAATACAAGTCAATTTTATCCTTGGGGCAACAGTAAAGCCAAGATGTAAGCAGCCTGCCGCCTTCATGTTGCAACCCATGCTGTGACCCCAGGGATGATATGAAAGATATTAGGGCACGAGGAAAGTGTGGCAGCTGAGATGTTAGAGGTGCAGGGCAGATGATTGGAGGGTGGGTAATAGCTAGGCGGGGAACCTCTATTACAGACAGTCAGGGGGTAGGCAGAGGATTATACAGCACAACTTGTTCAATACGACAACCTGAGGCATCCATTAAAAGTTTATCATACAGAGGTGGTCATGTTAATGAGTGTTCGATATTCCTCTTTTGGTAATATTGATAGTGAGCTGTCACTTTATAGAAGTTATTAAATTGTAATTTTATCAAATCTTTGTTATTTCACAATTAAAACAAACATAGACTATGTACAATTTAGAAGAGCCTTTATTACCCGCCAGTGCAAACCCCACCAAAATACCATGACATATGTAACATATTACAATTAAAACTAAATCGAGTAATATGAAGTACTATTGTGACGTCATGTGTCCTTCATAATGTATGACGTTACAATACATTGAGTGTTTACTACCGTAAAACAGGTAATTATAGTACCTAATTTGTTTCATAACATCAATCGCTGTTGAGGTCCAGTCCGATGGTCTTGGTGCATTACAATTAAAGTTGTATTAGCAACATGTCAAAAGGATAACTTTGAAGTGGTCGGATTTGTTGGAAAATGAAATTAAAAGTGACAGCTTTATTATTACACCTTTTTTCTCATTCTACATAGGGTGAGGATTTAGGTAGTACACTATCATAGGCTTTTGAATGATTGGACATGGGGTGGGGATTGCAATGGTATTAAATCAAGTGGCAATTGTTTGGGTGTTCGAGCACAAGCTCAGATGGACCACTTGAAACGCTTTGGTCACAGGAAATTGCTACACATGTGTAACACATAGACCAGAGTTTATCTTTTGATTAAGTGATTATCAGAATCTTTAACAGATGTACAAGCATTAAATGGTAGTCATGCCTTTGGATTTTGGTTGAAGTTTTGAAGGCTATCCTGGTTGTTCACACACAGCATCTCAGAGCAGAGCATATACTAATTTATGATCTGCGCTGTTTAATAGTTCTCTCAATTTCAGAGTGAATAGATGATTTCATTTATCGGACGAAAACGTATATATAATTGAACCTTTAGTAATCAAACATAACCATAATATAAAACTCATTTATAATACATGTACGTGTATCTTTGAAATATTCCATTCAATGCCCATGACTTGATCATTCATACAATTTTCACTATAGCGGATTCGATCACCTGGCTGTGGTTGACTTCGTAGACCATGGTCAAGCATGTGTGCATCTATACATCTCTGGCCATACAGTCATGCTATAGTAATTGCCATTTAGTAAGCAGCCATTATTCAACAATTGTCCAGCATAAATGAATATTTACATTTTCAAGATTTTGACACAGTACCTTATAGTTAACCCATTACCCCTCACGTTTTATTACATGACAGGCATTGTATCCTTGCAAATATTTGCAGCATAGCGCGTATAAAATCTTTCCATTCGTCGGAGCTGCATTGCCATCTTTAAACTACCATAATTTCCTTAAAAATGCTCGTATTTCAACCATCTTTTCACCAAAATACAAAGCAACCATTTTGGCTTACCCCATTCCCAATTTCACAAATGTTTTGAAACAAAGCATCACATTTCCAATGGCCATGTTCGGATCGGTTAGGACTGCGGTATAATACCCGTATTTGCAGCGTAGTTTCGTATAAATAAATCACAGTAATTTAGAAAAAAATTAAAAATATTTATCGGGTGTTTTTGGAACTCATTTATATATCATAAAAAAGCTTAAGTTGTTAGAAACACGAATATGTATTTCTCATCAAGATTGAACCATTATGTGTATGTCTACTGTACAACGCGATCAAACGTTTTTTTTGCATTTGGTGCAATGTGGCAAACATGGCGCCATTTCAAAGTGCAAATTAATGCTGTCAAATGAAACTTTTGTATATTCTCTTAAAATAAAAGCTAAATATTAAAATCAATTATGCACGACGATTCCTCATACGGTTTTACATATAGTTATCTAGTTTTAATCATGATGGCACCGCTGCTATACCCGAAACGAATGACTTGTATAACGAAGCTTTAGACACCCAAACATGTGAAATCAGCCGGCCAGTTTAGGCCGATTTGAGGGAGACGGCCCAAGGCCGGTTTAGGCCATTTTGAGGGGTAAAGGGTTAATATGCCGAAATGAAAATTAGAGCTCTCTGATATTCTGACACGTCCATTTTGGATGGAATGATTGCATAGTAGATGATGAATCCTGCAGACAAAGTCGCCCACAATAATGCATGACACATAAAGTGCATATCACCATCAATGTCTGGTCTGAAGTATTTGTACACAACATCAAATGGACACTGTCGACAAATGCAGATCAAACATATTTGTATGGGTAAACCACAAAATGCCCACATCAGACAGAAAGTGTATCATCTATCACCCTCCTTGTCAAAAGTTACTCTTGTACAAACACTGAGTTTAGGGTCTTGTACATGTATGTGTCAATGTTGTGTATCTATGAATATAAAAAAGTGCAAACATCACTTCCTCCTATATTAAAATTTACCATAGTCAATATTATTTCATATGAAGTTGGACTGACTATATATTTGGAGTTTCCTTGATAAACATATTTAAAAAGGGAAATATAAAGTTGAATCAATGCTCCCTGAAAATCTAGATTTGAATATCTTTCTTTGCTTCAAATTAGAATTCCTAAAATTTCTGTTTTTCTATCAACACAAAATATTCAACTATCACATCAAATATTGAAATTTGTCCACCTCATCTCAATCTTCAAGATAAATCTACAACTTAAGAACCAAGCCTTTAAATCTGAGGTTCCAAAACAGTAATAATTATCCCAAACGCTCTTTGATATGTGACTTTTCTAATTTCAATCCTGGAAGGTTTAATGAAAATTCCCAATAAAACATTGACCTTAAACTGGGAGTGGGTCCTTTAAATCAATCACTTAAGGCAGGTAATTGCAAGATGATGACCTCTTAAGGCCAGATAGAGGTATCATAAATCGTATGGGGAATTGGAACTGTACTCCTAATTGATGTAGTTAGCGTTGAAGCTTTGAAGTGGTAGCATATATTATCAGATCAATTAGATATAGAAAAGCCAGAAATCAGCAACATGAAAATGAGATAGAAAGATGGCAAAATTATCATTAAAAAGAGGATTGGTGTTGCTGTCGGTCTTGATGTTAGAAGATGAAAGACTGGCATATATTATCCTTCTTTCAGAGCAAAAGTTGTTTGCTTGATGAAAAGTTTTAATGTGCTAATTAGTAGGGTATATATATCAAACAAATTATTTTTTAAAACAGATAAGTAACATTTTCTATACAAATGCCATTTTGATACACATACAATTCAAACAACTTTGCAAACCATGAAATATATGTTTTCGCATACATCATCAATGTTAAGTACTACTTTCCCCTCAGAATATCTCCTCAGGGACTTACTTATTGTCATAAGTACAAAAAACTACAACTTCAAACGTATGATTCATGTATATCCACATTATACATCCCTTCAAATCTACCTATTACACCTCACTACCCTAAACCTCTTCTGCCCAACAACAGTTTATGATAGTCTAAAAGCACTTTCTCATTGCTTGTGCATCATGGACGAGTGCTTCATCTGAATACATGAAACAATGTAACAGACACAGAAACCTATTTCATCCAAGAAATCGCTTTCAAGCGGCTGGTGCCCAACTTTCAATTTGTAACTTTATTGTCTGGGTTCTAAGCCTTCTCATATCAGGGCGCCCCATGGGCCTATTTCTTATCCCATCACTACTCAGCTTATTGCTAATTTTCAGGTAAACCAGTAAGGCACCAGTCTGAAGCATCTAATGCCCCATTGTGGCCCCTACAGTTCATACTGAGGCCTTTGTATGCTTTGTCAAGGGTTTCTAGGAAATCCTCTTAAACTTGTTGGTGGTCCTCACAGACGAAATTTTCAGACGAGAGGGAATCCCCATGAGGAATGGTGACCAGTTCATATAACCAAAGGACCAGTGCAGTATACATTCGCCAATAATTATTCTTAACAGACACGTAATTTTATAACGCGAGTTAGATTGTGGTTTTGTGGTTTTATCAAACACCATTAGCAGAAATCTTTTATGTACATGACTAAACGAAAATAATATCATTACTTATTATCATTTTCCTCAATTAGTAAAAACATAAGAATAAAAATATATATACAAAAATGAACTAATTACATTTACAAAAAAGGATATCAATCTTAACTACCCTTTTTGGGATCCATCAAATATGTACCTGGAGGTAGTGGAGGTAGAGAGACTGCATGTACCTTACATATACCATATACACACAAAGTTCAAATTTTAATTCCTCTTCATTATGCTAATACCATACATGTACAATGTTAAATTTGTTCGGACAGACACACTTGAGGGTGTCACGTTTTGTGTAAAGGAACTTAAGTTTGTGTTCCAATGAGCCCTGAATATGTGTTATGCCATTGTAGACTTCCTAAGCTCTTTTCTATACCCATCAGATTGACAGCAAGATCAGAAATCTCCATACCAGTTTGCAAAAGTTATTATAAAGTTTGGTTGGCTATCTTATTGCAGATGAGCAGTTTCTATGGAAAGTATAGCACACAAGTCTGAAGTTTCTACTATTTGTCATCACGAAGTAATATAAATATTTATGGAATCTTCAACGTCTTGTCATTTATTCAAAATGATAAACATACATACTATTAATAATCGTGCAACATCCCCGTGATTTGAAGCAAAACAATGGTCACTACAAACATCAAAGGTGTTGTCAGAGCAACCATCAGGTGCCTGGAAGTCATCTTTTTCAGTGGCAAATCAACAGTCATTATGGAAAGTGACCATAGAAACCCCTAAGATGACAAGGCACAAATGATCCCCTTTGAAGTACCGTAAAAGTCGTCTGCATGCACAATCCCATCATGCACCATTTTTCTCCCATTGTGTTTTGAGAATGAGGATTTGAAGCACACGCATTTATGATTACAAATTGGCATGCCTTTTTTTTTTTTTTTTTTTTGGGGGGGGGGTTAACTATTCCTATTCAACAAAATTAGATCTACATGTATCTAAGGAAGATTTGCAATTTGTAGGGGTTGTAATTTGCTTAAATAGGCGAAAATCAAGAGATCAAGAGAGATGTTCTCAAAAGCTGAAGTTGTTTCACCAGTGTGAGAGTTTCATGTAGCTTAAGTTGTTCAACCTTAGCACATGGTGAATACAACATCATAATATAAGGACCAGAAATCCACATAACAATGGCATACAAATCATGTCCTAGAAACAACAGATACATTTGATCCTTTTGATCCTCAGTATAAAGTATTTTCTTTTCACCTTTTATGTTCTACATATCAAGATTTGAACATCAATAATATTTGTTTGCGAGATAAACTAAGTATTGTGATATGCATTGTTCGAGATTTGTACCACCAGGGGCTCTGAGTGGAACTTGTTTCCATTCCATTTTGGTATGTTTGTGTAGTTTATTGAGGGCTGGATGGTCATTAGTTTCTGATAACTAGTAACAACACTACCCATTTCCACTGGTGGGAATCAAAAGGTCACATAGTGAAAGACATATTTAGAGTAAGACATGAATATGTCCTTTAAACTTGATAATTAGTTTCATAATTACTAATGTACTTTTTCAAAAATGTTACTTAACATCATTTTTACAAGCTTTGGACAGATCTTCACACAACAGCATGTTCTCTGTGAATCGGCCTCCAAGACTAAAATCTTTAATGGAGAAGAAATCAATCCAAAAGGAAGCACGCTCAGATCAAAGGAGGAAAGATGCCTTATCAAAGCTAGCAACATAAACGAGAAATCCAGCTGCTTTATGCTGTGACAATGATGGCCATTACCAAACAATCTGTAGGAATTCACACCATTTTAACATTTCTTTTCATGTGGGATTCTTTCAAATCATCATAGTCGCCCCTACTAATTAAACAATTAGCATGTTGACCATGCAAACATACAGGTTTTCCTTTTCATGTTATAAGGGTTAATTGAGATTGGATTTCAAGTTGATACAAAGCTAGCATGTTGTCTCCAACAATTCTAGGACTTACTGAAGTTTGTTGAATTTGTGATTGAATGTGAAATATGATCACGACTGGGATTCTTGAATGTATTCCTAAATTTAGGATTCTTATGTACTAATAGCTTTGAAAATTCCACCCCGGGTTCATCAGCTTCAGAACATATAAATCAGTTTGTTTTGGTAAGAACTATTGAAATTTTATACTGTTTTTATATTTTCATATTCAACAATTGAATATCATTTTAAATATATAAATACAATTTATGCTATTTAAAAGCATTTGCTAAATTTTATACAAATTAACAAAAATTTAGGAAATAATTAACACATTATTAATAGCATCAGAGATGAGGCCACATTCTTCTTGCAGTATTTCAACACCTCACTTTTTCAAACTTTACATCCAAATGCAAATATAATACAGACGTTCCAATTTTTTTCAAACATGCATGAGCGCATCGTGGATATACATAAGCAGACAACAATTTACTTGATAAAATCAACATGAGCCATTGTACAATTTACACATGTTAGCAGTTTATAAGAATCAATGTTAATTCCCATAATGACCCAAACACGTTTCCATTATGACCAGAACACATTATGACCTTGCTGACTGCTATGCTATTACCTATTATATTTTTCTCTTTTCAAGTTTCACGAAACAGAACACTAATATTCCATCTGCTTACAATTTGAGGCGGAGGTTTCTGGGATATGTTTACTTTTTCACGCGTGGCTATTGTTCGCAGCTACTGTGTGGCGTGTGTACGTATTGTCTATGATTTCTGCAGGGAGTGTGTACATAAGAGTTCGTATTTCTGCAGCACAAATGCATGGTGATCTTGGATTTCAGATAAATATCTTGGGTTCTCATCACAAAGTGTTGATGCCTGATTGTGACAAGTCTTGACTTCTATATTACACTTACAATAAACTTTAAAATTAAATGCATATCAAACGTTATTGTTCTTTGGATAAATTGCTAACAAGGAAAGAAAACTTTGAAATCATACATTTTTAAAAGACTTTTTGATACTTGATCACTTAATGCATTGTGCCATTTATTTTCATTTATGAGTCCCGGTGAAGCACTTATGTCATTCAAACAATAAGTTTCTAAAACTAGAAGAATCAAACTGATGACATAAAATCCATTTTGGATACCTGAAGAAAAAATGTGATAGAATACGTAAATGGATGGAGAATTCTGTCATTCTGGACATAATTTACTTTATTCAAATCTTTACACTTGCACTTAGTGGACATGGTTTATTGGTACCCAAAGGTATGGACTGGACGGACACATTTCTATGCACATCTGTGTAGAGTTTCAGCAACCCACTACATTTGTTTTCTGCCTCGGCTCCTGTTCTGTTTACACACACCAGACAGCCCTATATTCTACCTCACGTTTATATGTTTTGCAGTATGAGTGCCAGATCGGAACCTGAGCATGTCCACATGTTGATACTGAGCACACACTCTTCAATCATATTTCCCCAGTATCACTAACTAGTGCACTTATTAACCTGGCTAAGTTCATCATGTATTGTTTTTTGCAAAATGAAACACTATAAACTGTATGTAGAGGATGACATACTCATACTTCCCTTGATGTTTTAAAGTAAATATAGGCACTACATCTCAGTAACATATTCATATCATGTCTTGAGACAGTTGAGACTGTATCTTCAATGATTGTTTGGCTTGAATGTTCCTAGCTCTCTTAGCGTGATACAACCTGTGAGACATTTCCAAAATTGCCAGTCCTGTTTCATAGCCCTAACGGTAACCCCATGATGTAGGTGGTAATGCCTGTGATTAACATAGACCATCAGACCATTTCCAGTGGAAAAGAAATAGTCACAATAAACCAATAAAAGTATAAATAAGCAGATTTTATTTCAACAACATTTTGCTGGTTGTAAATTGATATTATAGAGTATTAAATATCATATAAAATAGTTAACATTTTTAAAAAAGATGAATAGAATGAGTGTCAAAATACAAACTGTATTGACCATGTTAAGAAATAGACAACGTCTGTGAATTATCAAAGGCATCATTCTTTCTTATAAAATGCAATAATTTCTTAAACAACTTAGCATATAATAAAAAAAAGTCTGTATTATTTAATGAAATATTCTACCACCTATCATATTCAGATTCTTTGTCTCTAGTTAAAAAAAAAGTTTTTTTTTCACCAACCTATTTATTAGCAGAAATCTAATTAGAAGGCTACATATCAAAAACTTAATAAAACATGTATCAACTTCCTTATCTTGAAAATACCTACTACGGGCCTTTAAAGCACCGCCTCATGTTTAAAACAGTGTTTAAAGGTCCATATTGGACATACAAAGGCCACAAGCACGGAATTTATTAGGCCACGATAGAGTGATTCCTTGCTTCACTTAGGTAAAACGTCTTATTGCTGTGATTCTTCTTATAGCTAGATATAGCATTCAGAAATTATGAAACAACTTACAATCGCCTAACATTTTGATCATAATGCCCGCTGTTAAGACATCAAAAGAAAATTTGAATTTCCTATCCATCACAATAATTAGTCTTGCCTGGAGGCTTTCTGCAGTAAGACATAACTGTGCACTACAAAACACCTCTGAGATCCTGGCCTTAGGCTAGCATTTTGATCATAACAAATACACACCTAAACGTTTTTGCCTCTCAAGCCATTGAATACATATCATAATTTATATTCTTTTGATGATGTTCAATGAAAATTCCATTAAAATACTATTTTTGAAATTGTACAAATATTTTCATCTTCCCAGCAATATACATTTCAAATGCTTCGATAGTGGGCAGTTTCTTTCCAATGACATTTTGTGGTCAATGGTTTCAATTTAGGATAATAAACTACCCCTCATAAAGTTGACATTTATAAAACATTGTTTTTAAATGGTCTCCAAATACAGAGTGAGTGGGTGGTCAACTGGGTCAGGTGGTAAATGTCTATTAACATTCCCGCCCACCCTACCACAGGCACACAACTTTGTCAAATGATTACCACTATACAATCTCTACAATACACTCTAATTAGCTGACTGCTAGGTAAATGGTATACTAGTACATCATTTTTGACAAAGTGAGACAAGTCACAAGTCAGATTAGTCACTAAATCTAGAAACATACAGAACTACTACAAATCTTTCTAAACCAAAATACAATGTATATGGATAATGATTAACAACAAATTATAATTTAATACTGAAAAATATTTTTCAAACATTTCATGCAATTTTTCATTCTCTTGTGTATACCCACCTTCCAACCCTCTCATTATCACTTTGAGCAAAACTCCAGGGTATCTCACAGTGCCACTGGCCTAATTCAAGTGATTGGACCAAGATTCTGGTGATGAAATATGATTTGTTTGCACATAAAACAGTAATGTGCCGAAAAATTACACTGATTGACAGCAAAATTCCTGCTCAAAATGTCACAAAAACCGTAGTGAAAAGAAGTTTTGCTTTTAATAAGAATTGGAACAGAAACATCAGGATGAGTTGAGACGTTTTGAAGGATTTTGAGTTAGTTATCTCAGTACAGTCAAACATCCTCAAGTGATGAAATTCATATACATGTACTAGTTGGAATGAGAATGAGTATAACTAATGACTTCTTATAGTTTTACATGTACCTTTTTCACCAGGTTTGCAACACAAAAACGTCTTCTCATCAACATAACTTTTTTGTAAACTTAAATACTCTTCTTTGTTTTTCTTTGCAAGCAACCATCCCTATAATTGGGGGAGGAAAAAATAACAGTCTTTCCACTTTCAGTGTTCTCTCATCATGTGGTAGAAATATATGTAATTGGTACGTAATTGGTAATACAAGATGCACAGTGAGATAGGCACCAGCCATTCTACACCTGGGTTTGCAATCAGATAGAGGATGATCCTCAACCCATAATCTTCTTATCCTTGGATAAAAGATAATCCAATCCCATGCATGATTACATTGGAACTTAAGAGAGCAACAAATCAACATAAAGGTACATAAATTGTGAACAAAAAGTTAAGTTAATATACACATCAATACAAAAGCTAAAAGTATTCTAACTCGTAAAAGTTCAGGTTATGACATACATACACCTACATGTAAAATTAAATTTTAAACATTTATTATAGTAAGATATAAGTAATTCTATACTTGTATGCACAGCAAAGACAAAAATATCTAACTTTGAACTAGTAATGTAAAATAAAAATTTATTCTATCAGTTTCTAAAAGCAATTGTTGTTACTCTGAATAAATGTTTTTGGTTCAGGTTCTCTTTCAGTGCTCATATGTTTGAATATAAACTAAAAACAATCAATAACATCTAATGGAGACGATTATGGTGACCTATGACATAGACACACAGTGCAATTGTGGAAAACTTACCAAGAGTAAAAAACCCACGATTTTTTGCTTTCCGGATCAATGAATTATCTGAAAATATTATATTAATATTAGGTTTTGAAGGAAAACTACAGCAAACACTTTTTGATATGACAGCGGTTTTGTGTTTGTGTTTGAGAGTCTATTTTATATTTTCAGGCTTCACAAATCATATCATATCAAATTGCTAAATAATTGCTCTTTCTGAACTTTAAAATCTGAAAGGCAAATTAGATCTCTAGCTCTAATTAGACAACTATCTGTTGAATCAAATGCCCAATAATGACAATAGTACGCTACAACATAATCAAAACAAAATTTCTCAGGATAATGTTATATGCAAACACATTACATACAAAGCTTTTTTATTATAAACATATTGTTGAACAAATCATTGCAAAAGCAGCCAAATGTATTTCAACTTCATTATATTGTGATTAAAACTGCCAAATTTGACATCTTCAACATCTATCAGACTTAATCTGCGTTTATTATATATGTATACAGTAATACTACAAACAATCACTGAATTATTTGTACAGAGCACAAAGCCTACTCCATCTTTGTACCCCTCAAAATATACCTGATACAGTCAATCCACGCCACAAATACATGAATGTAGATCTTATATGGATTGTTTTAAACTCACTAGATATAGGTTAAACAAGCTAGTGTTTTAAAACATTTAAAACAAGAAAGAGTAATTGATAAACAAGATGCCATAACATGCTAAAAGGTGTGTCTGAGTTTGTGCTGTAGTCTTCTGCTCTTCCCCTCCTATAGCATCATGAGGAGAGCATTATGTCAGCCTGTGCAATGTGCACTTCACAAAGCGCACTTTACCCCAACAGTCTGATCCCTAATGTCACTCCCTAAACCACAAAATAACAATGTGTTGGGAGCTTCATGTTGGGTGGTCAGTTTCTGCTATAAAACATATAATCTGTTATGAAATTTGAAGTCAAAATCCTACTGGAAGAGCCCATCAGTAATAAAATAATGTTTTGCAAATTTTATTATAGACGAGGTACACAAATTATTAGCAATCAAAATACAGTAATCCTTTAACATGTAACATATATTAATAATTATAATCAATAATTATGTGGTGAAGTTATCTGAATAAAAATAATCATGTTACAAGTACATGGTCTGATCATTTTTTTCTGTACAAGCACTGCAGGAAAACAATTCAATCAAAATGAGAATTTTTCATATAATCTTTACCAAACTAAAAAGATGTTTTGAAAATCTGCACCAATACAAAGAGGCTAGAATTTAAAAGAAAAATCAAAGTTTATCAACATCATTTCATAATGATAGAAGTAATGAAAATAGAAGAAGAAACTCAATAGCAATGTCATCTAAATTCCAGATGATTCATAACATACTTCGTATACTTAAACAAAGGTATCTGTATCTGACCGAACAATAGCCTCCTGAATATATGTGGTCAACATTAAATACCCCATCAAACGCTTCATCCCGAACTTTTAATAGTGATTTTGGGGTTAGTGGTTTGATTCCATAATGACTTTGTTAGCATATGGTTTGTGCCCCAGAGATTTTTAAATAAAAGGGTAACATCACTTTGTCTACAATGGTAAGAGGCACGTGGCCTTTAGGGACACATTATTGAACATTTTAGGGGTTCATCAGAATTACATGTAGTCACTCCATAAATTGTTTGTAGCATCACTATCACCTATTTTTTGGCCTGTAAATCTTTCTCCGAGTCAGAAACATGGTCTCAATGAAATATGTAAATGTCATAATTTTAGAACTTTTTATTTACATATAGATAGATAATCTACCATAATCAGAGAGGAGTCGTGACATCATTATGACATGATATGAACATTACTAAGCCCTAATGTTTGCCAACATGACATAATGAAATTAGTGTGTCATCATTATTACTGGGTTACACTGTGATCACAATGGATAAAACTTCTCATTAAGGTGTATAGAATGACCACTGGGCTCATAATCTCCTCTTGCAACCAATCTTTTTTTGCAGTGAAGATCCAGGACCACATCATTTATTCTTACTTGTTCATATATTTATCAAAATAGCTCACAATTATTGTATATGGAGAAATGGAAGTGATTTGGGTAAATTGTAGGAATTGACCACAAGAAGTGGTCAATCACCATTCTATCATTACTAAAATCCATTTTATTTTAAAATAAATCATATTATAACATTCTCATTGCAAGTCAATTTTGTTTTGAGCGCGCGGAGACCACTACTACGGCGCTAGTCTAAACTTTTGCTCTCCGCTACACGGAACACGCCTTGCGACGTCAGCTGCTGTATTGATAATGTGACGAGTTTAGACTAGCGCCATAGTAGTGGTCTCCTCGCGCTCTGGAGCGTGTTTTCCATCGCAAAATTGAGCACGCTGATTGACCAATCAGCGTGGGTTATTGGCGGTGATTTTTGCACGGAATGATAGAATTTATTTTTCACATCAATGGACAATTATTACTTCTACCAAATCTGCACTTGATACCTCTATCAATATCTAGCATGTCTCTAGCAACCACTATGAGTATGTCCCGTTCTTGTACTTATGATATGAAATAAATATCAGTGCACTGACCATGAAATACAATCCATTGAATGGCTGAATACAAAAAATAACCCAATTTACCTCTTGACCTATGGTCACATGATACAGGACCATACATCACCATCCACCGATGGTAAGTCCCCCAAGAGTTACATCTATTTTCTCTGAGGCTTTCTTCTGTCTTATTCAATTGACACACTTGTCCAATAGCAGTCTGTGTAACTGTGAATGATGGGGGTTCCACACGCAAAGCTTTATCTACTATTATAGCAGAAATATGTCTAGTTGATCCTCTTATGTGTAACAGCAGAAATAAGATGCCTGTTTTGATGTGTTCATGTAATAAAAAACAAAACTGTTTGAACTGTGTGGACTGTGTGGACTGATGCTAAGCAACAACTTTCAGCAATAGATAATTGTCTACTGTAAGTTCTTATCCATGAAAAGATTGCATCTTCACTCCTCCTAAACAACAAGTTTGGAAAAATTGTGCCAAAAATACTTATTAATGTTACATTAGCAAAAGGCATGTGGGTCACATGGTGCAGCGAGTCATATACTGGACAATACAATAAAATAAGATATATATTTTATTTTAACTTACACAAACTTTGATGAATTATCTAGCCAAAACTTTGTCATTAACGCTATATTATGGTGCTAAGTGTGTCACCGGCTGCAGCAGCGAGTTACGTGCTGGACAATGGTCAATGTGGTCATTAGGGTCGCTAATCTCCACAGTGGTCGTGTGCCAGAGATCATTGTTTGTGCACAATAAGCGCACCACTAAGTGGTCATGTGGACAAAGGTGACTCGCCCCCGTGGACAAATCATCCTACAATGACTTCTTTTTGGCAAAAATACATGGATACATTTTTTGTAAACAATCTAGCTACAGCAAGATTATGTTGTGGGGATCGGAAAAAAAATGATTGGATTCTATGTAATAGTGCAAATGAATTTTCATTGGCCATATCTCAAAATCTTCGGTAAATCCATGCCCATAACCAGTCAGCTTCAATGTTGAGTGTCACCTGCCAAAAAAATTGACTACCATTTCATGATCAGTGAGTACATGTCTGTAAGAGATGCTCGTAGAGTATTACTCTATATGCACTACAATAAAACTTACTAATGTTTCAGGAAATACACAAAATGACTAAATTGTTAATAGTTTGACTCTAATGATCCAAATTTGATATTTTGGCATGAATTGGATTAATTTAGAAGAGATTACAATTGGCTGTTGGTCAGATGATTAGAGGCGTGCATCACACAATACACGATTATCAATAATTGGTGTAAAAATGCAACAATAGGCAAGGTGACAAATGATTGGTAGGTATTCAGATAACTCATTATGATATCATTGTTGTTTACAAGAGAAACATCAGGAAATAATGACCCGTTTGGTTTCCAGTTATGTTGTTACATATTTTCTAATATCATAGAATAATTTCAATTCTAGAATAAATGAGATGTCAAAAGTGGCCTTTCCTACTTATATTAGACATGCTCGACAGACCTTATTTATCAGGTCAAATATATATGAAAAGAAATGAAAATTCATCTATGACACTTTAAAACACGATCAAACTGCCACTCAACAAAATGTTTGCCATATGGCATATGAGGATCATCTATTGAAGAAATCATGTCTTTTTTCTTCTCAATTAAATGCATTTTTGTTATTAGGCTACAGACCCAAATATGTACATTTATTCAATGTGAAAATGGACCTCATGACTAACACACTTCCATTTAAACATTGAATTAATATCACTTAAATAGAAAATGCTTTTAAATATACCATAAAACAACCATCACAAAGAAAAATAAGATGAACCATATGTTGATGTTAGGAGCACCATTTACATTTTAGGAGAATTTATTTGAACAAAGTATGGAGTGAAGTCTTCATATACAGTTGGATCTGTTTAACTCGAATTTGAAGGTGAATTAAACATTCGAGTTATCCGAAATATCCATTGATCAGACTTAAGAATGTAGAGTAACATGAATGGGAATGGTTATCCATAAATTTGAATTATCATAGATAATTGGTGTTTCTGAAATATAGTTCAATTAATTTCTTACTGTATGTATCCGTATATTTTTTTAAAACACAAATGATAGATAGTTTTAGCCTACTAAGTCATGCTTGTAGAAAACAAAATATTATTATACGTAAAAAAAAACATTTGCTATATAATTATATAAAATATTATTATCTTTTTATCTTTGATTTCTACTACAGTTTGTGATTACTGCTGGTACTTAATGGTAACTTCCATTCAAATAGTCATTTTTTGTGCTGAGGCATTCCTTTATAATTGCAAGATCATTAAAAGTATTCATTTCTAATCTCCGTGACATATACCAATGTCACCAGTATAATGACAAAAATATTGAAAGCTAGCATGCTTCAGAGATAATATTCCTGACGGTTGCTTTGATCAGTCTGTCAGCAAAATTTGTACACACATTAGAAGCTTTCTCTAATTGGAAATTGTAAGAGCCCCTCACCCTTCATAACCACCAGTCTAAGAATATAGCTGTACCAAGCTTTACTTAATTAAGACCTTGTATTGTATGTTGGAGCCTCACCTTTGGCTGGGGTGTGGCGGTTGTCGAGGGTGGCGCTCCGACTGGTGCTCGTCAGCACGTCCAGTGCCGCTGAAACAAAACGTAAATGTCACATTATATAAAGACTGTTTCATATTTATCATCGCACTACTATTTACATCTACTATTTATATGATATTATATACACTTAATGGTAAGTCATTTGGTTCATGGACGTGGATTTGTTTGACGTCACATTGGTCGCAAAACTTTGGACATGTACAAACATTTTTCATGGCAATACAATTTTCTGTGAAAACCTACTTTTTCAACATGATTTTTTTTCATGGAATCCTGGCTACTAGTGGTTTATGTGTAAATAGATTGTACAAACAAACCAAGTATCAGCTGAGAGATAAAGTGTACACTCAGCTGTACACTCAAGTGTGTATGTTCCATGAAACTGTTCACAATTACTGAGCAACCTTTTGGTCAAGGTTGCCTAATGAAAACCGGATGAAATGTGGATATTGGTATAGCATATTAACTTAGATATAAGTATTGACAAGAGGGTTTCTTCTAAGTGCTTATTACAAGTGTACATCTTGTAGCCTCTACTGGGGTTTGAGCCCACGATGCTCCATTCTCACTTAAACTCGGGCGTTACAACATATAATCTTGCTTGTTAGAAAAAACTCTCACATCTAGACCACATGATAAGATGGTAGCAAATGTCTCTTTAAAAAATATTCAGCTAACACAATGCAAACTTGTTTGCTTTCTATTCATCAAATTTCCCATCCAGCAAATGGTTTGAGACAAATTACACCTTATAGGCATTAGTAGAGTGTGTATACACTTGTAAGTACTTATATTAATGGGATTTTAACTGATGTTATAAAAATAAAATACCTCTCATTAATCATGCTGCACAAACAAACTATACCAGACCAATCAAACAAAAGCAGAATTTACTGATAGTAGAATGTTTGTATAGTGATGTGTACATATTGTCTGTGGAGAAAAAAAAATAACTTGGCATGATATTCTAATAAAAGACTTTTTTATACAAGATAAGATAAACACTGACAAATTGGTTTTATTATTGACAAATAAATATTGGTTACAATTATCAAAATAACGATGCTCTAGTCAAATAACAAGAGACATAACTAACTCTATGTAAGACTGTCCTTATGGTACATAATGCAAACAGCCAAATCATAACGCACCCCAACATCAGGACATTTAAACTTAATGTAGACTACTCAAGTTGTTTACACATATTTACAAATCTTCATCATTATGTCAATACTGCAAATCAAGTAATTATTCTATAAGTAATAAAAAAATGCTGGGACTGAACGATACTGCGTCCTCAGAATTTAGATGGGCGAAGCTCCTCCAAAATGACACTGGGTGATAAGAGCTGCTGACACATGAAACAATGGAATGAATATATACATAGATTGTCTTCATAGATAAGGATGGAACAACATAGACATTTAACAACACAATTTATCCTCATTTTTTTTCTTTTGTACTGATCATTTTTCATCTAAATATGGCTCACATTGGTTCGTTTCAGGCTTGGGGAGGGTGTTACTAGGTGAAATGTCATAACATTGTGCTATTGACAGAAAACGGAAACAGTTCTAAGCCCTTAACTGACATTATTTTAGCAATAAGGCACAAGTTTGCAAGAATGAAATAGAAAACCACCTGCACATACATGTAAGTTTAGTATAGAACTAGCACAGTTCTTGCATGATGATATTGGTTTTCCGTAATGTTCCTAAATCATTCATATAACCTGAATAATTTGATAATATTTCAGCCAAACCACAAGCCTTAGATAATTTATGAAGGCTATTATAAATACCTGAGGATCTCACAACTTGATAAAGCCTCTTATGCGATTTTATAATATATGCATTTTATCAGAATTAATAATATAGAATCTGCATGATAGACAATTTGTAAATTCAGAAGCCAAACATGTTTTCTGACAAAATCTAAGTTCTAATTATCATAAATAATTTCTTTCATTCTGTGAATATTGGTGCAATCAGTTCTTTGTTTGTAACCTGAGGATATCTGTTAAAGGTGCACAACAATCCTCTGACCCAGGGATTTCCAGTGTCTACAGTCACACACTCTGTGTTGTGTCATTGTTTCATCTCAGCTCAACATCATCCTATCTTAAAAAGGTACTTATACAATAGTGGAAATAGCTGGTTTTAAACGGAACCTTGACAGCGGTACATAATCTCATATTTTGACTGCCAGCCATATGTAGCAAAGGGTTATACAGAATGTGGGGAGATTGAAACAGATGAAGTCGGAGCGCAAGTTATTGATACAGATGGGCGAGTGTAATGAGATTGTGGCCATAGAGAAGTGCGGCTGTGATCCACATTATTGTGCTATACATCATCTCACAGTGACGCTTCTCGCACCAGACTTGATCTTCATTTTTGGTATAATGTGATTGAGTCATCATTAGAAATTAGTACTTACATGTATTTGGTCAGATGAAAATAGCGCTGTTTATCTTAAAGTATCAAATTACTTGATGAAAACAACAAAAACTACAAAGCCGTTTAAATAAGAGAAAAAATATCACAATCTACAGTATTGCTTTGGCAACCTAGTACTTACCAGGTGATCCACCAATCCCAAATTTCTTCTTTAAATAGCAGACAAATTTTGATGATGTCATTTTGGAATCCTACTGTATCCATTGAATCACAATATACATATTTTTTTCAATTTTCAGTTACTGTTCATTTGAATCATCCTTTCTTTCAAAGAGATTCTAATAGTACATTCACTTTGTTTATTTACAATGTAATAATTGTTATGATGATCATAGAAACTGTTTTGTCGAACGTATACGCTAAGATAAGTTGAATTGAATGGCAATCAAGCTAAAATATAATCTAGAAATAATGTTAATACCAATATGAACATATTATAAAAAAAAGCTTGTGAACAAAGAAATGTCTAGCTCTGGGTGTCTTGGTACCTAAACTTGAGCAGCAAAATAATTTGGTTGTTACAGGGCACTGAATACTATTATGGAGTCTTCTGTGAGACAAAAAACTACTTGTAAATGTGGCAATGAAGTCATCTGAGCATAGCAACATAGGCTATTATAAACTACTTTCACATACACAGCTGTAATCAATAGGAACAGACATGTTCTTTTTACCTATTATGACAAATTGTATAGTAGATTTGAAAAGACAACATGAGCCTATTTTGCAGGACAAAGCATCATGCCTAGATGACCAGGTCATTAATTTAGCACAGTAAAAAGTGTTCATTACAGGTAACACGATACCCTTTACTCATCTTTGAGCATTGAAAATTACACAATGGTCTTGGCATAGACATTAAAATGGTCTTGTCTTGCCTAAAATGCTCATTGCAAATGAATATTAACATTTATCAATTGGAGATGAATCCCTAACAAGCGTTATAAATAATGTACTGTTGCAGATTCTTTTTCAGATACACAGTTTTGAAAAACATTAGTCAATACCATTCTGTACACACCCAAGTACATGTATATGATTGTCAAGAATTTACACATACCGTGGTACATGTACAATAGTGCACAAATTATTACAAACCATTCAACACCAACCTTAACATGTTAACCAGCAATCCAGTTAGTGTCATTTAAAAATATAAACTGAACTAATAAATGCTCAGTTCACAAGGCTTTTGACATACATGTACTCCTGGTATGATTTTAAGCCATACTGGCCCGGTCACAGGCGGACATGGGATTTAGCTGGCTGATGACCGAAGCTCACCGGCAGCATCGGTAAGGTGCCATAAAAGTTTTCTCTTGAAGTTAAAAATTAAGATAACCACAGGATTTCAATAACTGGTCATCCTTTACATATCGGTAAAGTATCAGCAGATATATGGCAGATATTTGAGCTGATAAAAAAACCTGACAGGGTATGATGACCAGAGGAGGTGTTTACAGCATCTTTATTTCAAGCAACTAGAAGATGTCTATGGTCTTGTGTAAAAATATAGTTTATCACAACTTGAAATCAACACATGAAACATTCTGTTGAATCCTTCAAAATATAATTATATATGTCATAATGCATTAATATAATACATTGACAACGCCTGGTTGGCAAGTTTATCTGTACTTTCTACGTAACCAAGTGAGAGTCCAATTTCCTCAGGTACATTAAAGTTTTGTCTTGCTCTAAAGTTTAATGATGTTTCTTCTGGATGAAACTGATTAACATGGCCCAAGTTCATTATATCTGAACTTCCAGCTAAATAAACATACTTTTTATTGCTATGTTATATAGTCCACAGTTGAATTTACAATATTTTCTCACAATCTTCATGTTTTACAGCATACATGTATAATAAATGCAATAAATGTATGCAATCATGCAAGCTATACATGTGCATGTTGTACGTTCCTCACAGGTACATTGTAGGCAGGAACTATATCATCCATGTAGACTTTTCATGAAGCCAGCCAAAGGACATGTGTCCATAAAGATGGTGTACATAAAGATGGTGGCCAAGATGGTTTGAGTACAAGAGAAGAAACCTATACATAAGAGTGAATGGCCAGATTCATGATTGGTAGGTACAAGATTTGTTAGAAGAAATGATATAACATTTCTTATAAAAATCTTTTTCAAGAGTCTACTATATCACAATGTATCTTCATGGAAATTCTCACAGCTTAATTGGTATCAGATGGTATACAATGGACAATGACATATCCATTTCTATGGCAACTAATCCATTGATCCCAATAGTCAGCCCTGATTGATAATCAGCAGGACGGATAGGTTAATGAGTGATGGATTAACAGCTCAAATCATGAGATTAACATGTTCATCCCTCAGACGATATCAACTAGATCTCTTTCATGGAGATAGCTCAAGCTGTAGTTTGCCACTCCAAATCCTTTTTCATTTTAAAAATAAAAGATATATCTTAATGAGTGTATACTTAATGTCATGAACATTACAATCAAAGATTCATAATCAATGTTTTAAATTCTCTATCTGAAACTGATGTTGTATGAAATGCTCAAATTTTACAAATCACGTTTGGTACATTCACAATCAGTGTGCAGCATGTAAAGTTCACAGAGAGTAATTGATGTTCGAGAGTGGACAGCAGAATATTCCTGCTTCACACTTCAATCTCGCAGCAAAATAAAGTGGTAAAATGAAAAATATGTCCTGAAGTAATTGAATTCCCGGTGCATTTTCTTCTGCAATTCAGTTGAAATTGCTTCATCCTGGGCTGATTTGATTCCGGCAAAAGTATTTACAATTTGGTGGCTGAGATACCAATTTAAGCTGGTGCGATTTATTTGCAATCGCATCTATCAAACAAAGCATTAATTATGGTTTCTGTTGGTAACTACATGTATCTAAATATAACAGGATAACCTATCTTTGTAGGTTCAACTTCAAGCCAAATAAAAACATTTGATAAATAATTGCATTTCATATACTACTCATCATCATGCAATGAGCACAGAATAGAAATAGAAACATATTTGTTATCCTTCGCTTTGCATATATGCATGAGGTTTTATATCCGTGTGGGTGAGATGGAGGTGTGACATGATTAAACTGGGATCAGGCATGACATGCCGTATTTGGAGTACATTATGATCTGACATTTGATTTATTGGGAGATTTTGCCTTATTGATCTACCATGCGTATGATGATCCAAATCCATTTAAGTGCTGTGAAAACTTAAATAACATTATGACAACTCTACATTGCTTCAGGTTCTGTACCAGTCTGCCTGTCAGTTTGGGGTAAATACTGGACATTGGATAGTTACTTTTGATATTACGCATCCTCGAGATTAGCATAGAAAAGTTAGGTATGGACTAATTTCACTGGACTGGCATCTTGACTTCTTGAATCCAGAATGTGAGACATCAGATACACCAGTAAGTTTGTGAAGCATTATGATGAATCTCATATCCCATTGTACGTTTCGTTTTATCATTCACTCTCCCTTTATCAGTCTATGTTCATTATCAAGCCATGGGTGAAATGGACCAGTTACTGTGGAAGTAAAAGCAGGACCTTGCAGTGATGCATAAAAATCAATTAAACAACATAGCATTATTATTATTAAGCTTAAGGTCGCTGAACATTTCAGCAGTTGGTTGTGACTGGTTGGATTTTATGACCTACTTTCACGAATATTACGGAGTATATAGCCATGAGATATGACAATGCTCAAACCCTGACTATATGAATAATGACAATACCTAGTCTCTTTATAACTCAATGCGGAGACTTCTTTATCACACATTAGTAGCTTAACCTTGTCATGTCACCTATTTTTCTCACACAATACAGGTCAATACATGTAACTTACCTCACTGAAAACCACCAATTTAATATTTTCAGTCAATTTATTCTGATAGCATAAACATGTTCACACGTTTTTTGGCACATAGACAGTTACAGTAAGATTTATTGGAAACAATTTCTTGGCTTTCTTCACAACACTTTAAACTATGAGCTTAATTGATGTATTTCTATTTCAGACTGCAGTTAGTTCAGGGTTCTGTAATTGTAATTTATTGAAACAATCGTAAGTTGTCAAGACAAATAATGACAAATACAGAAAGAGACAAAGTACATGTATGATCAACTATCCTAATGTGTTGTTGTTTTTTGTCTATTAATGGAAAATAATTGATCACAGTATCAAAACGTATGAAGATAAAATTTGTCAATGACGATGGGGGTTTCATCCTTAGCGTACAACAAAGTGTACAACCGAGCAGACAAAGCAGTGTGTGCACACTGCACAAGGTGTGAAGTTGTGGAGTGAAATGTTAACATTGGCCAAAGGCTGAGAAAAGGCAGACTTCGGCATTCTATATATCTGACAAACAGTTAACCCCAGAGGAAGGTCACCACAATAATGCTATGAAGTATGAATTGATACAGGGAACCAAAATATGGTAGATGCAGTGAAACCTTCTCAGCACAAAAAATTCCCAGTTAACTACAAGATGTAAATGTGCTGGTTTGAAGTTGTAGATTTCTATACTGCCCAAACACCTGGTCAAAGGCAACTTGAGAATCTGGAAGAAACCCACCAAAATACAACTTCAATGTGATAGTGATATTGCTAAGTGTTCTGACCTCTTTCTTGTAAAAATTATATGTTGTACAATTGACAATTCTAAGGTAAAGTTTGAAATACTTCAACAAATGTTAGATTTTCCGTATGTCTGCTGTGTATTATTCTATGAGAGGATCATCATTTACAAGCATCAGTAGCAAGACAGAAATCTTATTTTTCACTGTATAATCAAGGTAGGTTAAAGGTTAATTATCAACTGTGTGTATCTAGTAACATACCTCTTAATTTATATTTATTAGTTGATTTCCACAAAGAAACTAAATATCTGTTTGATTTGTTCAGATAGCAAACTGTAATAAGACCTGTGGGAAAACAAGATATTACATGTTAGATCTAGGCCCTTCGTCTGGTGCAGTACCATAAAGTGGTGTGCATGGTGTACATGTATGACACATTTTCTCTTCCAAGCAAATCGTATCCTCAGAGATCGTATCTACTCATAATCACAGTCAATCATGGTCCATATGCTTCAACATAAAATGGTTTATGAAAGAGAAGCAACAAAATTCTTGACTGCAATGAAAAATATTCATTTTGCTTTACAATATCCAATAATGTTATACTTGTGAAATTTGCATAAAACTGCAGACAACTAATGGTTGTAACTGAAGTTGAATTTTCCTTCCTCTAAAATGTATCAATCTACAGCAATATATAACAATTTCAATAAATCACTTAGTTAACTTAAGACTAAAAGATACTGAAGAATATACAACTGCTATCAGATAATCTATTTCAAATTGGAGACTTTAAAGATTTTATGTGTATTTTGTCCTTAGTCATTCCAAAAAGACAACATTCTTTCCCCACTCCTTGCAGATCTAGACAGCGCCCGCACCCCCTCCCCCACTCCTTGACCCCCACTCCCCCTCTTTCCCACAAAAATACTTCATTTTTATAGAGTTTTGGCATGTCCGCCATCGATCGCAGTTACAAAAACATGAAATCCCTTAAGTGTGCTCCCACCCACCCTTTTCCAAAAACTTAGATGTGTCAATAAGTTTTCGATAACATTCTTTACTGTCAACTGATTTTGTCAGTTGTGAATGTAAATTGGGTTCCCAAGTAACGGTTCCTTAAATTCCAGACCTCTAACCACAATCTGCATTGATCATGTTGATCCAGTAGGTATTGACCTTGACCAATTCACATAGATGAGTGAATCATTGAAGGAATTCTCTAAATCAATCATAATAGTAATAAATACTGTATTCGCTCTCATTAGCGCACAGTGGGCTTGCAAACAACAAATTTCAAACAAAAAGAAGTGTCAAATATTTTTAATTAGCGCACCCCGACAATCTTTAGCGGTTCTTGTATTTTTTCTTTTATACTAACAGCAAACATTCTTTCACAACACAACCGGGTGTGTTTTTCACAACACAACCGGCATGTTTCACATGTCTTTTTCACAACTTACCACCGCATACCCGCGTGTTAGCCTTACAATATGGCGATAAAAACATGAAATCTTTGGGGGGGAAAAGCAAAATTTGATTAATTTAATCGTTGTGAACAGGGGGGTGCGTTTATGGGACAGGTGCGCTAATAAGAACGAATACGGTATATCTTTTCAAAATTGAGGATATGAAAACTATATAATCTGCATATGTGATCTGTGTCACAGAATCCTAATGGAGCATTGAAATAAATAGAATATGATCATTAGATTAGGCCATCCATCCTGACTAACCAACTGATTTATTGTGATCACAAGTACCCCACTGTAATTGGAATACAATAAAGTTGGAAAATTATCTATTTGTTTCAGTCTCATATTCAAAAACTACTATCTTATGGAATGACTGATAATCATTTAAAAACAATTCTCAGTAATCCATGACTACAGACATAAAACATTGATTTATTTGATAGTGATAGAACATTTACAAACTAAAATATTTTGGCAATTAGATTTTCCATCTTTCTATTTTTTATTTGAACATACTTTCACACATAAGAAAACCGAAATAATTATGAACTATTCCAGTTAATACCTCAATACCCCACATATACTATCCTTTCTGGCTAAATCAGTAATATTCATTCAGAAAATATTATTCCATTTCTTCCATTTCTCATCTATTATCCTGTCGATTTTCTTCCAGATAATTGCCCACCAATAACAATGCACCATACATCATGCCAATAAACTGCCACCTAGAGAAACAATAAGCAGCACCATCCTGCTGCAAATATGGTCTGTACACACAAATGTTTCAATCCACTACCAAGAAATATTTGAAATATGCACACATCAAGTTGTAACTTCTTGTGTTTGAGCTGTATGATATAAAATTTAACCACTTGTGTCAAATATCCGTGTGATGGCCCAGAAATTCATGGAATTTACATACATCAAGTTTACATCCTGTATCGACTTGCGTAGACTCACCACTTGTCTGCAGTCAGAGCAAAGCACACAGGCTAGACTAACACAAACTGCAAAACCCATCTGAAGGTGTTCACAAAATTAAACAGTTATCTTTTTAACTGCAAATACTATTTACAACTATGTAAAAACATCCCATTTCAAAGGCTTGAACTGAGTAACATTATTTTGTAAAACAATGTATCAAACCAAATACCTAGTAATACATACTAGTAGTATGAAGAAGGTAATATGGTCAATGCACTGTACAGGATGTAACCACAATAATGTCTACTAGCTTGTACATGTACAATACATGTACCTATTTGAAGTGTAGGCAAACCATTATGCTAACATTTCATAAAAAATCATAAGATGATCTTACAGCCCATTGTGTGTCTTTGACACTTGATAATGACAAATGCATTTCTCAGAACTCAAAAATTTTTTTTTTTTAACTATTGTTGAAATTTCACAGAAGTTCAACATGAGAAAGTTCACACTCATTTTGTGGAAACATTTTCAACAAAAGTGCAGGTAAGAGATGTTCACGAGATGTGACATTTCTGCTGCCCTCACAATCACCACATTGTGAGGAAAATGAAAGCACTCGACACCAACCTACATTAGTTCAGATCTTATGCTTCCATACTCTGTGGAATCTACACATAGCTGTCTATGGCTAACTTTTTGCCTGGGTCAAAACTCAAGTACTCTAAAAGATTTCATGATTTGGCTTGCTTTTCAGATTATAATTGTGGTATTTTCACTACAGGAATCAACCGTAAATGTCATAATCCATTATAAGTCCATGTATGTTGCTAGAATTTATGCATTATTTTGAAGACATTTTAAATCAGTTCTTGTTGCTTAAACACAATTATCAGAAAATGACTTCAAATTAGAAACAGAACTATTTTAGAAAGCAGTACTTATACAGCACAGCTCTTTTTTGAAATTAGGAGAGTGCTCATATGAACTAGCAATTTATTTCACCCATGTGATATAACTCACTTACAGACGCGCGCTCATTATCACAACCTGAAAAATAATGTATGCACTGATCACCTCTGCATAGTGGCAGGAATAAATGACTCATGTATTCCTGATAGTGGTCACAATTAAAACTTTGTCACTAGTCTTGGTAGTCATTCACATGTAGTTTACTTCAAGTATACGATGGTTATTTCAGCATCAGGACTGCTTTCTACAAAATGATATTAATCTCAAGGACAGTGAACATGAAACAAACAAAACCAAAGATCGAGTTTTCTTTCACATTTGAAGGAGCACATATGATCTTGTAATTAATATGAGCGGATCTACTTGTATATGGATAAATGTGAAAATTAAGTTCAGACACTGTAAATGACTGGTAAAGTACATTGTAATCTTATATATACAGTCTACAACTATCCTTTTGTGCTAGTTTTTATAAGCTCACATTGATAGCCTTTCGGACCTTCCCGGTCCTTCTTCAGTCTGCCAACTGCCTAATCGTCACGTGATCGTGGTGTGACGTCGTCGGCAGAGGCTGGTAGGATGTTGGTGTAGATGGCTGGCAGGTCGGGCTTGAGGCGCCTGATGTGAATGGCCTCCCTGATCTTTCTTTCAAAAGTGTTCTGGTCACGATCTATTATTTTGATGTTATCCAGGGATATGTGATGGCTCTCTCTGTCTGGTTGGTGTAGGTGTAAGGAGACGTGTGAGGAGGTGCTGCTGGGGCGTCTATGCTGTTCGAATCTGGTCTTAAGGGTCTTTGATGTTTCACCCACATAGGAGCTACTACATCCTTCAGAGCCTGATCCACCACAGTTAATTTGATAAACCACACCACAAACGTCTTCTTTCTTGGCTGGATCCTTGGGTGCTACCAGTAACTGTCTGAGAGTATTCACCGGTTTGAAGTAGGCACTACATCCATAACCACTCATGATCCTTCTCACCGCCTCCGACAAGTCCTTCACATATGGTATTCCCACCATCGTCTTCTTTGTCTCGTCCGTCCGGTCCTTCTTCTTTCCTGCTTCTTCCTTGTCTCTCAACACAGATCCTCTTTTGATCGCCCAGGGTGGATATCCACATTTTGACAATGCCTCATTCACATGTTTTATTTCCGCTTAGGCAGTTGGCAGACTGAAGAAGGACCGCGAAGGTCCGAAAGGCTATCAATGTGAGCTTATAAAAACTAGCACAAAAGGATAGTTGTAGACTGTATGTATAATGTAAAAACCTTGTGCAAATGAGTGTTCAATATAGACTACATTGTAATAGTGAAATGTTTTGTCTAGATAGGAAAACAAAACTGTTTCTTCCAAATAGGATCTTCAAACACTGAGTAAAAACAGTGATGTGGGGGCATACAATGCAAAGCCAGTAAATGTATTCTATTGTTGCCATGGAACATAATAAAATTGCAATTTGTTTATAGCCTACCTTTCTGTCTTTAAGAATGTTAAATGTAAATGTAAATGTAAATGTCTGGTTTATAGTCTTGATCCAAGTTTTGATCTCACGACTTTACAATTTACACAAGGTCATTGGCCCACTTAATGATCAGCAATTGATCATTTCTCATATGCTTGCATCTTCAGCGCACAATGCTAATTACTCACACAATCACTCACTCACTCTTTCAACCCAGTGACCTGTACCTAATTAACGTGTAGGTGCCACAGAGCAGTGTGCAACTGCTTTTAGGGATGAGTTTGCTCAACACCCACCACCAGACCCGACTGGGAATCGAACCCACGACCTTCTGGTCATGAGTCCAACTCCCTATCCACTCGGCCACGGAATGTTACTTCCTCATTCTAATCTATAGTGCCAAATCACATATGATCTATGTTAAATGAAAGGAATCTGATGTGATGTGAATGTACATGTACCCCTGGTAAAGCAGGATGTACTTCCCTTAGTTTTGATGTTATGCAAATGGTATTCAAACAAAAAAATGGATTAATGGCCTCATTGACCAATTTGCTCATTACATGCAAAAAGCAAGACATGTAAGACAAAGAATGCGTATCAAAAGCAATGAGCAGTGAATCCAACAGTAATAGAATAATGAAGCAGAAGCATTACAGTCATTGCTATCTCATACCTGGAGCAGTAATAACCCCCCATTCTATTCAGGCCGCCTACGGCATAGTACGTCGGTGGAATGTGTTTTTGTAAATATTTTGTTACTAAAAATAGCATTTTGGGGATTTTGGTGGGTTACATGGAATCTATTCCAGAATTTTTGTTTAATACCGCCAACGAGCAAGACCGGCACGAAGAAGTCATTCCACTAATGCCGCCCTGTGGTCTCCGTTACAAAGGGGACACCGCAGTACATTATGTAGGCGCCAAAAAGCAACGGTATCCTGCGACTTCTCCTAAGAAGTCGCAGGATACCGTCGAGGCCCACACCGTCTGCGAGGTTGGGGGCTCTATTGATTTCCTTTGATCTCACCGACACCGCTATACATCGCTGACGGCCTAAATGCACCATAGGCGGGGTCTCACTGACACCGCTATACATCGCCGACGGCATAAATGCACTATAGGCGGGGTCTCACTGACACCGCTGGACATAGCCGACGGCCCACCTCTAAACACCGCTGGCTGCCTTAAACACCGCAGAAGGGGTCTCACTAACATCGCCGGCAGCCCACCTCTAGACATGGCCGGCGGCCTAACACCATAGGCGGGGTTCAAAGTATCGCCGGCTGCCTAAATGCACTGTTCGTCGGCGGCTTCAAAGAACCGTGGGCGGGGTCCGTCGGCGACTTCAAATACACCGTGGGCGACATCAGCACGGTATGACCCCCGCCAGGTTGGAAAACCCACTTTCAAAAAGTGCGGTATGGCGAAAAACAAGCACGGTATGTCGAAAAACAAGTGCGGTGTCCCATGCCGGCGGCATCAATAGAATGGGGGGGTTAGACATTTCAGTCAATTTCACAATAGCATGGCGAGCAGTTAGCAACCACTTGGCGATCACTTTTGTATACAAGAACAATAGAAAATCTCACAAGAGCTGTGTCTTTTCTTGCAGTTGAATTTGCAATCACAAGTGAATTTTGACCATGCACAAAATATAATTCAGGTGGCAGAATGGTGCAATTATAGATTTCTCATACTGTAATAAAATAGATCACATGACTACCTATTCACTGACCATGAATGTTGCTCAACCATCATATAAATGTTTAAAAAAAAATTAAAGATTAAAGTATCCATAGCTTGAACAGCAATAAGTTAGTGTAAACATCACATGACTACCAGGGTCATTCATGAATGACAGGTGTTGCCATCTCACCACTGGGGTCAGCAGCATGTTACACATCCAGCATCTATCTGATCTCGCATCCCCTGAGTTTCCTACTCTCCTGCTACACACAGTTTACTTTTAAATCTCTCATGTTAACATATGGCTTAGCTCCACACACGTATTTATTATGAAAAGGAATGGACGGCTGCTATCATTACGATCACAGTATATATACAGGCTCTCATCACATTCAGTCAGTAGAATCCATGACCTGAAACAACTCAACTCTTTGAATACTTTGATCATGCTCATGTAATGCATTGAAACCTTCAACAGCACCAGATTTACAGCTCATTAGGATAGCTAGAACTCCATGGTCAATTAATTACAGCATAATCACTTACTAGTAACCTCACTACATAACAAGATTCTAGTCAATTAATAATTATGGTTCAAATCACTGATGTTGACAATCACAACAGGTGCTGCATCATGGGAGATGGATCTTCCTTATGAACATTTTTACATCCTTTATATAATTGTTTCACCTGATTACACAAAGGATCATCACATATTTTGAGGGTAGTAATGCTTTATCCTCATGATTACAGCAACATAACAATGATCAGGTTCAAGGGTTTCTTCATAGAAATAAAGAAACAACAATAATTGTATTCCTAAATCGACTCACTAGTACATGTTAAAATGTTTGCCATTGTATTGCTTAGAATCAGATGTCTATACAGTACAAGATAGATGGCTTAACAATATCACATTCACTTTAATTCATTATAGACACTAGGTTTTACATATCTTCACCAGCACTCTTTTCCATAAACTCTGTGTGGAGTATTCAGTACTAAACAATGCAGTGTCATCTCACAAATGTATTTGACACACATTCTTCACAAGAGTAGTTTTCATGGTGGTCACTACATAGGACATGTTCATCAGACTCATCAATGCAAGCCATGGTCATGGACAAATTAGCAGCATCACCACAGCGCAATGCTATCAATATCAGGCTTTGATCAGAGCAGCTGTTATAATTGTGCACTAATCACTGACCTACCAGGTATGACAATCAGTGAGCTGCTAATTGAGATGGTGATCATCTGGCAATTTAGACAGATCACGTGGTATCATCTGTGGTAGATGCATGCTTGGGGAAAGTGTGGAGGAGAGAGGTCATATGCATGGACTTATTTTTCTTTCTTGACCATGGTGACAGACCATTATCTTTTTATGATTAGTGTTCGTTTGTGAATTTGCGCCTTTCATGAACATAATACTGGCCACTTTCCACGAAATCATGCATATGATCATTGAGCTTATTGTTATTAATCATGGGGTGCATTATGTGTACATTGGAACATTTACAGAACATTCTCTACACCAATACATAAAACAAACATAAGATCGAAATAATAACTCACAATAATCATAATGGTCCTATGCTCATGCTTTATTTACATGAAGCTGACTACCTTTAAATTTATATACCCGTAGTAATTCAAGCCAAAATATGACTTGCAGCCGAAGAATTGTATATACCGGGCAGGACTACCGGGTACTTACTTCCAAGAAGGCCATTCAGAGGTCAACATTATTCAAAAATGAATAGTACAAATTTGTAATGGTAAATGTAAACATCTTTGAGATCAAGATCTGGAAATGCTTCCATGAAACAGAATAGCTCCAGTAAAATTAAGCAAATATCCAGATTGTAACTACAGTTAACCTTTAAATGTAGATGTTAAGAGTACTGGCAAAATATGAACTTTTTATTTGAAAAATACCTTCTCAATTTAATTACTACATGGGCTATAATTGTAATTACATGCAACTCTACATCCAAAGTGGCCCCTCACCATTCGACTATTGCCATGGTCTAAGTATGTAACATTGTATCTTAATGATCCCACAAACAGTCATAATGATCGTTCTAATAACCACAAAGATCCCACTAATGAACTGTTGACCCTATCACTCAGCTGACTGGCCAGAAATGTACCATTTGACCATGTTGAAAGGTCAGTCCTGACCCACAATCTTGTCATTCCAAGATGGAGCATAATCTATAATAGTTTCTTATTGAAGTTCTAAAAATTATGTTCACAAAATCCATCCATGGTTTGAAACAGTCATTTCATTTTGGGACATGACATATATTTGTGGCAGATTCGAAAGTAGCAACAATGTTTATATTTGGTCTTTGAACTAACTGTATCGTATTGCCCAGAGTCATTCGCACAAATGCTTATTAAATTGTACAATGTACAATCAAAGGATAAACTTATGGGGAGGTACATTGTACATGTATAAAAAACTCAACACTGAACGCTTTTAGCAGGGCATCACAAAGGGTAGCACGAAAAGGGTAGCTCTTCAAAAATGGTTGCACTAGTATAGTTATGAACACCATTGGGAAGTACCAGAAATCTTTGTAAGAAGAATGTTTTGAATGTTTGCAAAACTGACTATATCACCAACAGCTATGCTATAACGCTATATAATAACTTCTACATCAAAGTCAGATCAGTCAGACTGTACCTTATGTTATGTTATTAATGTTTATTTGTTTTTTTTTGGTTTCTAATTTTAATTTTGAATTATTTATATTTTCCCTGAAGAGGACACTGTTGTGTTGAAACGTAGGAATTATTTAATAAGGAACTATGTAATAAAATATTGTGAAATTTCAAAAATCTGTTTTTCTGTGATTCAAAATAAGTCTCCACAAAAATACAAAATCTGACAAAAAAAAATTATAATTACAAAGTCAGATCATTGCTTTCTCACTTAACTCTTTACCATATAAAAATACCATACCAATGATTTGATGTCAGTTTCAACATATATCTTAAGACTGTAAAAGTTAAAGTGTAAATACAATAACAACGTGAAGGAAATTCTCTTCTTGTTGTTTTCATGTATCCAGTTCATTACAGGAGCTTGTTACTGGGGTTCCGCTCACTATTGATCCAACACCAGTAACCTTTTTGCACGCCAAGTTCAGCAAACACAGAAACTGTCAGTTATTTCACTCCTAATATATTTGTTCTCATTTATATTTCAAATTCATGGTGATGACTTTTCAGTGATAGACTCGATCATGGCTATGATTTCAATAGCAGCATATACAGCAAGTATAATTACATTTTGAATCCTTAGTAGAACAAATGCACCAGTATTCAACAACACTTTTCTGATTGGTGTGCCATAACTACAGTCAATTATGCATTGAACCTCTGTCCTCTGTTTCCATGGAGCTTGAGGAAAGAACAGAAATCTTGGACACATTGACTTTACTTGTTGCTTTTGTCACTGCATTGAACAGCTCAGGACGGTCTGCCGATTATTGGAAATTGTACATGCAATGAGTGCAACCTTGAAGGTGTGTAATGAATATAGGTGCAAATGCTCCAGAAACACATTGTTAATAAATGCTCTTATGACTTCCCATTCCCCAACCCCATTCAAAATGTACAGTCCATTCGATCACTGGTTTTGTTTTGTTTCGTTTTTACATTATTTTATGCTAACCACATTTTTAGACACCATGCCTACTAGAATTTTGACATAGACAATTTTCTAAAAGGTGCAGCACATGAGTTGTGCACTGCCAATGGCAATGACAGTTACACAAGAGGTATACAGTTGACCGCTTCACATCTTGTATACAGTGCAGGTTCCACTTGACAATCAATGAATGAGCTAATCAATTATATTGGCAATAGTTCATTGTATGATTATATATACGTAATTAGATTTTCTCGGTTGCCACGTGTTGTCCTATATAGAAAAGAGGTATTACATAAAGTCCTGCAGTTTATGGTTGTTGCTGTATCCCAACAACTGTTTACTGAAAAACAGCATGTTTTGATCTTTTGAAAGTAAAAAGATTCTATCTTTTAAGCCAATGGGCATGTATTCAAACGGTAAGCACACCACCTGTTTTGGAGTAATGAGCATGTATTCAAACACTAAGCCCACCTTCAATGTTAGGCCCATGAGCTTTAATGAGCCTAAATACTGTAAGTTACAAATGTATGAACTTATGCAATGCCCACAATATGTTAGTGATTCTGATAAAGCAATCAATATTGTTGGAAAGACACAGAAAAAATTCTGAACATTGCTTCAGGGAAACAGCACACAAAGGAGTTTTAATCCACTGCATCATCAGCAAGTCAAATTTGGATGGTGCTGACAATTTTAGTAATAAATCTCCATTAACAGATTCACAACAATGCTCCATCAGATTCAACTATCAGTGCATGCTTTGTTTTAATAGATAAAACTTCCATTAACAAATATTTGCAATGTGCCCGTAAAACACTGATTGTTGTCATTTCTCCTACTCTTCCTATTTTTATTTCCAATCACCATTGTTTTTACATTAAAGAAGCAATTATATAATGTAATTAAATAGTTTAGCAAACATATCTAAAATAAATTTATCCTTATCCTTATCCTTATTTCCATTAACTTACACTAGAATTCAATAATTTGCAGGCAGAATTGGAATGAATATTTTGATAGCCATATAATATTACTACAGTACAGATTCGATTATGCCGCTTCCGAATATTGAAAATCTGGATTATCCGGACCTTAGTCGCATTATTTGTTCACGCAGACTCCAACATGGGCTACATTATTTTCCTCCACTTGCTTTGTTATGTACATGTACAGTGTATTGTAGTTTATAGCTAGCCTCAATCTACTTTCTATTACATGTATGTAAGTTACTTTAGTGATGCTAATGCATATGATTGAGACTATTACTCAATTTGGTTTAAACAGCAATACATGGTAGGATTTCTATTACAGTTTAAAAATATTTTCACACTTTTGAATTAATGCGGCAACATGTTTGAATGTACAATGTACATTAGTTTAACATCAACAGTAGAATTATCAGTCACTTATAAAAGCCAGAGGATGTCAAAAATGTATGATACATGTATTATTGCCCATATCTTGTGCTATACTATGAAAATAGTATTTGGTGAACATTCACTTAACCGAATGCTCCTAAAAATCTTGATCTGGCATCAATGTCCTGAGGTGTCCAGATAAACGGACCTGAGTGTAGTATTCATACACATTCCTAGCTAATGCCTTTTCATATTTATACAATATGAATTTGATATTTTGTGATCATGAATGCATTTGTCAAATGCAAGTTGCTTATAACTAAATATATATAATGACAACTTGTTTCATCCTCTGTTCTTACAATAAACGTGTAAAACAATTAGCTATTCCAAAGTACTTTTTTTCTCCATATAACAATGCCCTTTGACCTCTGTGATAGATTATAAGATACCTCCAGCAATGTTTTGTGTTCAGATTTCAATTTCATACAGAATTTTCCAGTCTGTGGTATAAATTTGCCCTGCTGTGCAGTTTAGTTCGTTAGACTTTGACAGGGAAAGTGTCAGAGACAATTTGTGTAATGTTGGCCTGTGTTAGCAGCAGCTGGTGCTAGGAGTTTCTTGCACCCGCTCAAGGGAAACTGTAGCAAAAAAGGATGGGCTGGTGTATGTGAGTGTGTGGGGGGGGTGCTCAAAGATATGTACACTTGATTGTATATGTATGTGCAGGTGTGGATCCAGGTCTTTTGTGTGGGAGATTGACATGAGTTAGTAGGGCTTAAACATGGAAAAATTACAATTATATTTTGACGGTACAGAGGGATACAATCCCTTATAACATCACAAAGACTCATGCACATGGATCAACCATCAGTTTACAAAATAGATAGTGGTGAACAATCACAATCAAGGCACTGTGGATTTTGTGATGATGATATTAGGTGCCAATAACAAGTACTCTTGACACATGACAATAAATGGACTTGTCCCTTCACTCAAGCTTGAGGGGTGTTTCTGGCTGTCTCAAATCACTTGGCAGTATATCAACTCTTATCATTGAAAAATGTAAATACATGTATATTTTGATACACAAAAACACTTTTACATACACACTGAAAACTTTGCCTCACATTTCAAGAAGATATTATTATATATTCCAAATAGGTTTAATCTTCCAGTATTTCAGAACTTACACAGCAACTCTCAACCTATGGTAATCTGACATTATGTTAAAAACACTATAAACATGCATATTACATAATTGCATTGCTAGATTTTTAAAAACATTCAATCAGATAAAGCAATTTAGCATACAAAAATCTCAATCAGACAATGTATCAGACAATATCTCAGCTTGATGCACCAATATATGAGGTTTATGGTCATGGCCGCTCCGTTCTAATCTGAAGCTCACAATACAGTGCTATAAACCAATAACATCATATTAATGGCTGGCACCAATCACGTATAACCAATTACCCTACTTGTTCTACTATGAGCATAGAAACAATAAATTTTCTTCCAAAAAAGTTATCCAAACAATGTTACCTCTGAATGTGTCTCAAAATAGTGTGACAACTAGCTACATGTACATGTATCCTTATTTTATATCCTATCTAACATGTCCTACATTTTTGTAAATATAGTATGAAACATTTCCCATTTTATGCCACAATTGTCATATATTACTTATAAACTTACTAGCTTTATTAGTCTAGAACAATAGGCATTTTGTTGTAGACATCACGTTTCATAAAGTCAACATTGTTCTAGCAACGCTTTGCTCTCTGAGCAATTTTGATCTAGTTTCCATTGAGTTTTCCACAGATGACAGTGATCAGAAGGTTAGTGTCAAAAGTCATGGACGTTCAAATGATTGCACATTCATATAATAATCTAACATTGGTCAGAATTTAATAATGAAATACATAATGAACCTTTCATAATAAATAGACTTTCGTGAATGGGCAGATGATATTCACGTTCAATATTCCTACCACTTTCACTTTCGTCATACTTACCCACTGCATGGGGTACCAAGCATTAAAAGATACTCACCCGAAGAAAAAAAAGAACAAATGTTACTGATAATGGTGACAAAAAAGCAAAAGAAGAAAAATATCATTTACAATATTTGAAAACTAAAATCATTAATATTGAACCTGGGAATGCAGGACTTATTTTCAGACTCCATGTAAGGTTCTACAATAGAAATGTCTACTGCTTAAAAAGGTGTTTTTTTGCAGTCAGGAACAACCATATCTTATCTATAACTCTGCTCTTGTGAACAGCCTGGTCCATATGGATACTTCAGACAGGACCATTCACCTTGTTAAAGTCAAATTCAATGCAATCTGCCAATTGCTTAGGTTGAATATTGCTTACTTGTACCCTAAACATCCAATCAAGGGCACATCCTTAAAGGCCCACTGTCAAAAATAGATAGGATCAAATAAGAACACAAGATGTCAATGTAAATATCTGCTCACATAAAACACCACCCCTAAAATAGATAAAGTTTCAAACTATATGTAAAAAATCCTATGGTCTTCTAATGAATATTTATGATTTATATGCCGTACTATTTCCTTCCCTTTTCTTTAATTGATTTCTACTGTACAAAAGTGAATTTTGATCACCTCAAGACCCCTATAAATTACGAAGAAATGGCCAGGACATGTACATGTAGCTTGTTGAATGCTGTTGGTTTGTGTATGTAGAGGATTGAGTGCCCTGGTCAGCAGTAGTGAAAGATGAGAATGTGAAAACAACTGCTCAATCAGCAGCAATAACATGCCTGGTGAGTCCAGAATAAACACTTTAAAATTGTAACAATTGCTACTTAGAAAATGTCGTCGGCCTTTAGAAGCTGTCACATTGACTTGATTGTTTATAACCATTTGCTGGCATTATTGGAATCTAAGAACAACACAATTGATCATCAGGAAAAACAACTACTAGTTGTTCTGCTGGTTAGAATAGCTAGAACTTGTCACGCATGTATCCAACTGTGCTTGAGCTGACCATCCTCATGATAGAAGGTAGAATGTTTTATTCAATATTTCATAATAAAAGTTGAAATAACAGTTGACAAATGAATTTGAACAGCACCAATAATCTTCCCCAAAAAGGATTATAACGGCCTCATCATGAAAAGTCAAAGACTATCAAGCTAAATTAGTTAGTCTCTCCTGTCAGTTACTTCTTTCTTCAGTCAAAACCATATGACACCCATAAATATTTAGACATGTACAAGTAGTTACATTGCATGCCAAGATGATACTTGATAGTAGTCAATTCTAATCATAATACTAAGTATTCATTTTAAGGAAAGAAAACGGCATCCCCTTTACCTCACATCTTCATACACTTTGCATAAGATCCATGCCAAAGATGTTAGACGCCTACAAATGAGAGCATTTCTATGCATAGTCTTTTTTAAGCAAGAAATTGACTTTCTAAATCAGGCATCAGAGATAATGAGAGGATTTAGATGGAAATTGGAGGCAGTGGCTAGTAAGGGATAGTGGAAGGATCGGAAGATTACAGTTGAGACAGAACAGGTCAGCTTGACTCATTGTATAGCATAATTTATCTCTGTGTATGTATAAGCCTTTTTCTGTCAGATTGTATGTCTATCCACCCATTTATGTATGGGCCTATGACTGTGTCACTGTGGACGTTTGAGTGCATTTGGTAGGAAAAATTAAAGTCAGGAAGCAACAAATCTAACTAACTGATAAGTGCATCTTTTGAACATACATTGTACACTTCAGTTGTTTATCCTGTCTCCTTGGATACACTTTGAATTTGAGTTCAAATGAAAATTCGTATCAAATTCAACAGGAAAACTGAATTCTATATATTTACAAAATTTCATATGGTAGTAAATACTTAGTGGATGTTAAATAATCGATTGGTACCAGTCAATTGACAGCTGTCACAGGTTGAGGGGTCTAAGATGGGGTAAGGCTGGGGGTCTTTATGTTGCTCTGAGAACAAAAGAATATTAAAGTTGCATTTGCCCATCATCAAAACCAAAGACAAAAAAGAATACAAAACAAGGATTTTAGTGCTACATATGAAATTATGCCACAGCTTACATGTACATGTACCTCCTACAATCACCTAAATGTGCAATTATAGTTTGACTATAATGGGCTCTTATGTTGGTAAATTGTGTATGTAATGTAAGATTTTAATTCCAGTACTTACCTGGTATTAGAATATTGCAAAACTGTTTACTTGGAAAAAAACTTACAGCTAATTTGAGCATGTTTTCTCAACATCCACCATTCTCCAAACAGGAAGTTGACAACAAACCTTAACGCGCACCAATGGCTGCAAAAGTAACAGGAATTACAGCTTTGTGCAAAAAGTGAATGCCTTTCCAAGAATTAATGGTGTCATTACAACATAAGCAGCAGCTTTATATGCAAATTACAGCCGTAAAATTACGTTTCATCATATTATTTTATGCTACATTTGAGAGCAAATATACAAGTGGAGCGCTTCGTTTGAATTGTAAAATTAGCTACAGGAACTCACAATTACCTCAGATATGCTCACTCCATGCAACCCTATCTCTTAGAATGTTACATTATTAAGTACAAAATAATTCCTACCAGATGAATGCATGGTTGATCATGGATTGCCGAAGAACAGTATTGATGTATGTTAAATGTGCCTTTCTTTAGATTCAATGATTTGTGGTACCTGTATATTAATGGGGTACACCTCATGGCCAGACAGAATGGTTTGTCCCATATATGCACCTATTCTAAGATTCCACTTGTTGGCTATATAAGGATACTTTTACAGCAGAAATAGAATTATGTAGAATGATCTGGTGTGAATTGGAACGGTACAATAGGATGAAAAATGAATTTACACATAAAACATTCAATGTATGTAGTTATCACTTGCATCTCACTAATATACATTGTACTGGGAAATCGAAACAAGTATATTGCTTTAATTCTGAAGAAGATTGAACAAACGGCAAGCAAAAAACTCCATGTGGTTGGTGGATGTTTAATCAGATTGTCTGAGCACCTGCAATTTGTTCCTTTCTGGGAAACAGATCCCATGTCAAGACACCCTGCTCTGAAAGATGCTTCACAATGGCCAATGGGAATGGCACAAGTAATTTTTAAGCACCAAGAACCCCTACATGCATTCTTAAAATAAATTACACGTTACTATTATCCTAATAAAATAACTTTAATGAGACAAATATATATCATTAAAAAGGTGAAAAATCAGCTTTATTTTGAGGCACAAGCAAAAAATACAGTTAAATTATTTAAATCTGTCACTTTTAATGTTAATACGTCAAATTGCAGTCACGAGTCAAGATTGATCTAATGATTAGAAAGTAAGTGTCTTGTATCTTTATGAAGACTGTTTTTAGTAGTAGGAATATCCATTTGGTTGAGATTTAATGACACTACCACTAACATTTTTTACATTGACTTAACGCTGCAGTCACCATCACGGGACCTTCAACAGAAGTGACTTCTTTTGGTCTTCTTTGATGACGTCACATGGCGCTTCGTCTGACAGGTGGAATTCCCGTCAGACAGCAGATGGAGGAGGGTCGGGGGATGCTCTTGCCTTGGTTGAGGTTTAGCTGCGGTTGGTGCTTGTAGATCTCTATTGCTTCTAGGATCTTCCTTCAGTGTATATTATCCTCTCTGCCGATGATCTTCGCAGAGTCTTGATTGAACAAGTGTCCTGTACTGCTGGTGTGGATTTGTACAGCTGACTGAGAGGATTTCGGGTCCAAGGGCTCTCTCAGGCGGGTTTCCAGGTTTCTGCCCGTTTCCCCTATGTACGTCTCCTTGCAGCTGGGACAAGAGATGTTGTATATAATCCCACACGTCTTCTTGGGATCGTTCTTGTCTTTGGGGCGTACTAATAGGTTACGTATCGTATTGAAAGGCTTGTGGAACGAGGGAATGCCATGGTTTTTAAACACTCGTTGGACAGCTTCAGAAGCACCTTTAATGTACGGTAGTTTGACCGGGAACTTCTTGCGTGTCGACTCACTCGGTTCAGTCGGTTCCTTGTTCTTCTTGGGCGGGATCTTAAAGGCCCATGGTTTATAACCATTGATCTCCGTCTGCTGTCTGACGGGAATTCCACCTGTCAGACGAAGCGCCATGTGACGTCATCAAAGAAGACCAGAAGAAGTCACTTCTGTTGAAGGTCCCGTGATGGTGACTGCAACGTTAAGTCAATGTAAAAAATGTAAGTGGTAGTGTCATTAAATCTCAACCAAATAAGTGTCTTGTGTTCCTGTTTCATATCTAATGTGTGCTAAAAAAAGTTAAATACTAAAAGAAGATCAATTTACACAGTGGTTAACAATATACACATTGAAATTTAAAAAGAATCAAAACTAAATACCATACATGTATAACCATCAGGACAGGATCATACAGTATGTACTGAGATAGAGCTTGGCAAGACACAACTGTCCTGATTACTCAAAAGCACAACTCACTCCTGCTTGAGTGTACTGGTGATACTTCGCAGGTTCAATATGTACATGTATATCTATGAATCTTTGATAAGATATGGAAACATTTTGAATATAAAAAACACTAATTTTATTTGCAACGTCAAAAACCAATTTTGGTAGACATGTTATCGACATCAAATGAAGAGGATTAGTATTTTTCGTAACTATTCAGATATCCTTTTCACCTTGATCATACTCAATACTTATTCGACATGCAGTCATAAAACCTCATTCTTTATGACTATATGAGCAATAAACCAAAATACGAAAGCAGGTTTAAGTTCTTCATATGTTATCAAGCAAACAATGGTGTTGACACAGTGAGATAAGAGAATGGCACAAAACCTTGGCTAAAACTTGCCCAGCTTCCAGCATACAGCCCTAAAACACATATACAGCGCACAGTAAAACATTGTCAGAATGATGCCTCAGTCGCAGTAGCAGTTTAGGACATCACGTTTCTAAAAAGACACAAAGGTATTGCTTTTAGTGACAATGCCTGGCAAATACATATGTATATTGTGAAAACCTGGTGCACCAAATCTCCATAAAGGGGATGGGGTCATAATGTACCAACTCTAAATCTGCCAGTGCAGAAAGCCTTTTTTGAACCTAAACAAACATTAAAACCTTGAGCTCACACTGTCTGTGTTGATAGCTTATATCCTAGGGCAGATATTAATGTTATGTTGCGTAATGGACAATTTGACAATGTATTGTCCTTTACTTTACGTGCTTCCGTGCCCGAGTGGTTAGGGTGTTGGACTCGTGACCAGAAGGTCGTGGGTTCGATTCCCAGTCGGGTCTGGTGGTGGGTGTTGAGCAAACTAACCCCATAGTAGGTTGCACACTGCTCCGTGGCACCTACACGTTAATTAGGTACAGGTCATTGGGTTGAAAGAGTGAGTGAGTGATTGTGTGAGTGATTAGCATTGTGCGCTGAATCATCATGCGCTGAATCATCATGCCGATGCAAGTATGTGAGAAATGATCAATTGAAGATCAATAAGTGGGCCAATGACCCGGTGTAAATTGTAAAGTCGTGAGTTCAAAACTTGGATCAAGACTATAAACGAGACATTTGCATTTACATTTATTTACTTTTGTCATTATAAATTGATGGTAAAATATGGGGTGCTCTTATGTATATGATGAATTATATAGGGTGTTGTTGAAAGTTTCAAATGAATTTTGAGCAGGGGTCTGATCATTGGATATATGATTTGACATATTAATAGTTCCCACTTATTACAGAATGTTAAAAAATGGTGTCCATTGTAGTCTGATATTAACATTGGTAAATTTGACTACTGAGGAAACATGTTTCATAAACATTAAGGGGACTGTGAACTCAATAGAGGGGAAAATAATGTATTTTCAGCTTTTTAATGTTTATTATACTATAAACAATGAATAAGAACATGTTCTAAAATGAAGCTTTTATCATCAATGGTTTTCCTTCTATTAACACATTTTGTGGACACCATCGTGAAGATTATATAAGGACTCGATCTTTGCTGCACTAAGAGGTAATATGGGATGAATCATCAATTTTCAATTTTTTAATATTTATTATACTATAAACAAAGAACAACAACATACTTTTGAAATGAATCTGTTATCATAAATAGTTTTCCTATTATGATACACTTTATGGACACCAACTAGTAGTAATATATAGTGATGTTCAATGTTCAAAGGCGAATATCTCAAAACTAAAATTTGTGTATCCATGATTTTTTCAAACCAATTTACTCTTTAACGATGAAAATGAATCTCTAATTTTTTGGTTTTATTTGAAGATGAATACGTTTTGAAGGAAACCTTACTAGGGATTTTCAAAAAAGTATTTTGTTAAATAATTATTAGGTTTTTTGTATTAATTGTACAGAAATTATGTGATTTAGCTGTTTTCGAAAATTGAAATGTGGGTAAAAAGAACAATTTAACAGATATAAAAATTTTGAGGCAAGGTTTACTGGATTATTATATGAAGTGTATTGGTGCATAGTATTTTCAATGATTGCACTTTATCATTCTGAATAATATCGCATAAAGCCAAAATCGTGAAATTTGCAATTAATGCTTCAAAAATTAACTTTGGGATGTTATTTCTTTTTTTAAACCATATTATACCAATAGATAAGATTAGTACCTACAAAACAAGGTATAAATTGTAAACATTGGTGCCATAGGTACAGAGAAAATCTCATTTTTGTGAAAGACTAAAATTGAGTTCGCGGAGAATGTGAATATTATTTTCATCGCACTTGCAATGGATAAGGCATCGTCTATTGATACTGAATTTTACAAAACAAATATGATTTTGACTGAGCAATATCTTTAATACATCAGATAACTAGAATAGCACACATGCAAAAGCGTCTATCCTACATCAAAATAACATCTTTCATTTCATCAACATCTTTAACATTGAAACTAGGAACATAACTGACTATTCCCAATGTCTTGTAGATATGGCAAGTATCAGAGAAGGATCCAACAAGGTCAGTGTGTATAAGATATGTACGATTAGTGCCCAAGGATATACGGATCATAACTTCCAATGCTTCTGAAACTCCCGTGAGTATTAACCTCAATGGAATAAACTATATAGATGCAAGCACTGTTACTTAAAGGTCCTACATGCTTTTTCAAACCAATAAAATATATGTCCCAGCTTGAAAATGCATCTATTTTTACATTATGACTGCAAGATTTTCTTCTTTTTCAAGTAGATAGTGTAATTACCACCATGGTTATAATCAAAGATAATCCCTTTTAATGAGATGTGTTTCGGTGCCTTGCGATTATCACTGATCTTTTTCAAGTCAATTAGTACTAAGATGTAATATCATTGTGAGGTGCCTTATGACAAATATCATAGTCAGTCTGATGCCTTTTAGGATCATTTCAACACTTAACCTGTCAAATTTTGAGGATAGTAAGATGGATTAATGTGCCAGAGATTATTCTCATCCTACTAGAATGTCCAGACACACCAGCCGAAATCGCTGCCTGTCTGAGGTGATCATAATAAATCGTATCTTTCAACAACATCAGAGAAGTGAGTGTGAAGTTATACGTGCCCAGATGGCAGTTGGAAATCAACAACTTTTATATTATACATCAACAGCTTGTCTACTCTTGATGACATGGTGCTTAGCATTTCAGTGGTCTATTTTACTACAAAAAATAACTCACCTACTAGTATGTGCAGAAATTCATTATAAGTCTTTTCTATATTTGAAAACAATATCTTCATTCAAAATCGAAAGTTGACTTATGATTATAACATAAAGATGAATTATAGCACCATAATATCATTAGATACCTACATGTAATTACCTGCTTTAATCATAATAGAGACTACATTATCAATTAAAGGAGAAAATTTAAATTGAATATAGTGTTCAGAACAAAAAATATTAAAGTCTACTTACTGTACTTTGGTCCCGAATCATGTACTCTTGATGTGCAGCTCAGAACATATGACAATTTACCCCCCATTTTCTATACAAATTTATCCTCAACGTCTCCTTCTATTTGGTGCATGCACGATAGCAAGCAACAGTGTATCTCCCCTTTGGCTTATCCTCATGATCTTGGAATTTTCAATCCACAATGTTAATAGTAGTGTCATAAACCACATGAGCAGAAGGTTAACTGAAACTTTTCGTGTAATTGTTACTGTCTACTAATTTTAGATGCATTCCTATATGCATGTATAATACACAATTTTATGATTTCTCTCTCTTGTATAAGAAGCATCCATCTGAACCATAAAACTGTCTTACGCAAGAAGTCCTCACACAAAATCCACATTATGGTTTTTCTGTCGCAAACAAAACCACATGGACACTGATTATGATCGTTTGTATTCCATGTGTGTGTTTGTCGTCTGAGAGAAATACATTTGTTTCAGACACATACAGTGAAACTCACATAAAATGTCCAATGTGGAAACTAAACAACCATTTTTACAAAAGTAGTCACTTTGTAGAGGTAATTTCTTTACAACAGTGTACATGTACTTCTTCACAAAAGTATCAATTTAAAGAGATGATTACTTTAATATTTTCATGTTAAAACAGTTGATCATGTATCTAGGTGGTTAATGTAAATGTATACAGTTGGTCATCTTAAAGTTTATAATCACATTAACAAGTTGGTCGCTATACAGAGGTGGTGGTAACCACATAAGAAGATAAAGATGGCAGGATTATTGTAAATATCTGATTGGTCACTACAGCAATTATCACATTATGCAAGTGATAACTTAAAAGCAAAACAATGTACTGTATGCAATCACTGATTTATGCATATGAGGCACATTTGTAAGCAGTTTTGAGAGCAATATGTTTTATTACTATCACAGAAAAGGCACCAAAGCCAGTCCATTTTGCATCCAGTGAGACCTTGGGGAAATATACCATATTACTGTGTCCTCAAATAATGCGTTGTTGGTATTCACAAGAGGAATATTATTCTTACCCTAAAAATCTAATGGAAAGCCACTTCTCACGTTTATTTGTGACTCTACCCAAAGTTTTCATTAAAATTATCTTTTAGAGCCACGGCTAATACATATGGAAATCCATGTGAGTGCTAAAACATATTGGTATAGGATGAATGCTTTATTCTTATCCAAAGTCAGCCCAACAGGACAAGTAAAGATAATTGCGTGAGCCACACGAATATGACGATTTTTGGTATTTCATTTATCACAAATTTCATAAGAACAAATAACAAAATGAAAAATTAAAAATAGCCTGTTATTTATTTAATCATTAAATACACAAAATTACATATTGTTTATGTGAGGTACTTTGATTCTGCTACCTGAGTACTATTTCAAATTAATACGATTTTCAAAAACCAAACATCCATTATACACATATACATGTGCATTTGCTACAATTCCAAATAATATTCTTGAAGTGAGGTGTCCATCTTACTCTATAAGGGTAATTAGTAAAAGCACTACCTTCCTGTGCTTTAGCAGAGTGTATACGGTCTCAAATTTATCTAAAATGGCTGACTGTATATTACTAGAATAAGTGGGTATAATCTCTCACAAAATATATTTTATAACAATATTGGTTAAATGGTGCCTTTTGGCATACATTTTTCACAAAAATACTTTCAAGCTCCCCAGACCCCTAAATCCATCACTATGATAAAGTAGGAGAACCCTGTATCGTTTGGCGTCCACTTTGGTGATTGGGGGCAATGATGTATGTGTGACCACTCCAACCTTACAAATACAGGGGCCACCACAGTTAGGCTTTTTTCCTGGCTCAATCTATCCACTAGCTCTGACATTTATCATATCACATGATAAGGAAAAATATCACATTTGGCTTCATGATCATTATGCCCAGATTAAACACTGTTTTTTCTGCCCATTGCTTTGCACACACATCAAATGGTGCAGCATCAGGGCCTGTCCATACTCCAGAGATCTGTGTCATAATAGTACTTGATATGATATATGGTGATAACATTTTGATGAATTTTGATTTAATCATTTTTTATGTCCATGATCATTATTTATAAAAAATTAAGTATAACAATAAGCACTATTCCATGTATTTCACATTTTACATTGAATTCATTCACTTTTTCAATCTCAACAAAGATCATGTAGAGCATGAATGTAATCAAACAACATTATGGCCACATTATAATCTGTATGACTTAATATGATTAATTATCATCCTATCATACAGGTCTGATACCCTTCATGTAATTATCATACATTATTGTCGATATTCATATTTAATTGCAAAATCATATATCAGTATCTGTTCCATACATTTTTCTATCCACCATGAACTCAAGTGCAACTACATCCACGTTCTTAATTTACTATTTAACTTGAAGAGTCTGCATAATACATAATATTTATTCCTATAAACTTCTCCATTCATCATTTGCACTGTGAGGTAGCGTAAAGCACATGGAACTTTCTCATCACACGCTTCATTGTTTTATATCAGCCAAAAGTCTATAACACTCAACAGCTTCTGCTGCATACAGTACAGAAGCCTATCATGAACTACCTGAGTACCAGAACAACCTCAAATAGGACCACTTATTTAATGGAACTACCTGTGTAAAAGGACCACCTCTATATTACGACCACCTCTGTAACCTGGACTGCAACCATCTTAACATGATAATACCTCTATAACATGACCACATCTAATGGAACCACATTTTATGAAACCACATGTGCAATGGAACCACCCCTAAAAATGGAACCACCTCTGCAGTTGGGCCTGCTCTGCGACAGGACCACCTTTATAATAGTACCAACTATGCAATGAGAAAACAGATTTGATGTGACAACCTCTGTAATACTTATAGGAGAGCCTTTTGAATAAGACTATTCAATGAGACCACCTGTGAATTCGGCTGATTAACAGTATGCTTTCATAAGGAGAATTAAGACCTGCCTAGCTTGCCACCATAGGGAATTCTTATCTCTGCATTCACCTACAATTACCATATTTCACATACACAGCAGGAGGAAGATAATGGCCAAGATCCTCACAGCCAATCATGCTGCCTCCAGAACTTGACAACCTGCACCAGATGTGGTCACTGATAACTACACCTGTGAGTCCTATACACATGATACAGAGCTCATGAAAAAACAATTCTTCAAGCTACATATTGTGTCCCATCTATGACCATGATGAAGATGTTGAATCTAAGATCCTTTCTTTATTGTGAAAACAAGATATTCTCTGCTACATTCAAGCAGTTCATTCCTTCCAAGGCGTTGATCCAGGGGTATCAATCAAAAGATTGAACACCTCAATTGAGAAGAAAATTTGTCAATTTTTTCTGCCTGAAATGACAGAAGTCGGTAAATTTTTCTTCCCTTGTCTGCACTATTCCTTCCTACCACCTACCACGCCACGTACCGCCTTCATCCTATTTTTACATGCTCATGCACAGTCATGCTGAGACATGCATCACAAGCTAACACCTCAAATCTCTACTCAATTCAAAGCATTATAACTCATGCCCAGTATAATTGAAACAGGCACCTTATAACTAAAGTCTAAAGTCTTTCAAATTATTTTTTTCTATATATTATGACCAGTATCATTTAGATCATTGATAATACAGTCATTGCATGTTTTACATTAATAAAGATAACAGTGTTAAAAAACTTATCAAATTTGAGAATGTGCTGTTAGTGCATTATGTCCATGATTTGACATACAATGCGCATGTTGTGGTGATCATACAGCATTGAAGAAAGGTTCCATTGTAAGACACCATGTGTATTCTTGGTGTTTTGCTATATTGAAGGATTATCAATCTGTTATCACACTGTAATTGTAAACCATATCTGTAAGAGGAAACTTCAATTCTTCAATGTAGTGTTTTTACCAGATATGCAGCTTAGTACCGGTATGTAGGGACCAATTTAGCTGCCTTTATAGAAGCAGACAATGACTGATATGTTGAATTTATATTTAATGTAACAAGATACAACTGTAACGTGACCTTTTCAAAACGCCATCACTTGAGCTATACTTTATATTTAGCATTTTGTATGATACATTGCAATCTTGATTTCAAAGTGGATAGACATTTCATTTTACTTAAAATCTCCCATTCCAATTGCAATTGTATATGAATGAACACTGTGAGCTTCCAGTTTGCTTTCATGTGTTCTACATAATACCAAAAAGACATTACGCACGCTGTCATAATGTTGGGATGTACTTGAGTTAATTTCAAGCATCAAATACAAAAGAGGTAAATGGTAATACAAAGTGATAGTCCTACTGTAGCTACTATAGATACAAAAATGTCATTGGCCAAAAAATCAAGTCAGTTTCCTTTGCCCCAGTAACCTGTGCGCATTTGTATCTTGTGCGCACAAGAGAACCAAGGCTATCAACACACAAAAACACCATCTCAGACGATGTTTGTTTACTACCTTCTGGCCATATTTTTCTAGTGTACATCATGATTCACTAAAAGTCACTACATGTACTTAAAACCATTTATTTTCTCATCCTCTGTGATGCTGGTCAAAGGAACAATGCTGCTGATCACTGATCAATATAGACATAGCGCCTAGTGACTTTGATCATCAGGGACCAGCTGTCAGCCACAGTAGTCTAGTTTGGCCTCGGACCTAGGTAATAAGCTGCTAGCAGTCCTTTTTTGTGACTGGTAGGATGTTCCTAAAAGATAACATCACCATTTTTTCTGTTACTACATTCTCATCATTAAACCATATCACATCTGTGTTAAATGAACAGAAATTGATGTGATATGAATGGACGCCTGGTAAAGCAAGATGCTATATCACTATTCCTAGTGATGGTTACAATCTATGATCAAATCCCAATGCAGCACAACTGGTAACTTACATGTACATAGAGTAACTGTGACCACTGACATATCTAGGTTTTCAGAAAAGCTGCAAGCACAGCTGAGGAGCTAACTTCATACAGAAATATCATTGACCACCTACATTAACAATAGACAACACAGTCTATCTTGAAGGGTTTTTTCCCACTTTATTTACATTTTTTGAGCATCTCACAATTTTCTTGTATCCATGCCGATAATCCTAAACCCTCAATCTCTGAGCAACCTTTAATTCTTCAAATGTAGCCTAATTTTGAGAATATCTAAATGCCAAATGATACAGCAATATCCTCGTTAATCCATGAGAAATGTCGTTTTTTATTTATCAAACTTATACAAAAAAGTAATATCATGTAGCTATGATGGATGAACAAAAACACTCACACAAGATTTTGTCTGCCACCTACTGAGAAGCAGTGATAAGGAAGAGTTAGTGCAGCTCATTTTATACAACTTCTTACACCAATCTATATACACATCATCAAAGACCTTTCATTGGGATTCTAACAGATATATCCTAGAGAACAACAATACAACAAGTATCATCAAGTCTAAACATATTCACCAATACAGTACATTAAATATAAACTATTTTCATACACATTTCTATTGTATTAACTTCTGAAAGCTGTTCCTATTCCGAGACAATGTTTTAATCCATAACTATGTCACGAAACACTTATGTGGCCGCTTTTGGCAAAGATAAATTCATGTAAAATGTTAGGTTTGTACACCTTTAAGTTGTTATTGTGCTCATTTTTATTTTACTAAGGCAAAGGAGTGAACACAGCTGATAGTGTCATGATTACCGGTAATCAAAATCCACTAAATACATGTCTACTTCATGTGGTACCTCTTTAACCAAGGAGATGACCACTTTATTGCATATTTTAAGTGAGCGTACTTGGAATGGACTTAAGCATTTACATTAGACCTATCTTCAGTCACTATCTGCAATGCCTACTCATTAAACACTGAAGTCAGGTGCACTAACCACTTGGCCAATATCATAAACTCATAAACATGATCACATTATGCAACCTCTACCAAGGCCTGAAGGAGACCCACTCTCCATGGTGACCTCCTGGAGACCTCTGCCTGGAAATATCAAGCACACAGACCTCTACAGGATCAGAGAAATCAGAGAAATAACTACTCAGCAGAGTGTAAGGTGCTAGGTAATGCAATACAACTGATCAGGCTATAAGACTAGGTAATCATGACACATTACTGTCTACAAACACCAACACACTGTGATGTGCCAGTGGTGTGATGGCACCAAGGATGATCAGGGAACATTAGAGTTGGGGATATGCACTGTGCAATGGCAGATCTACATGGAGGGCTGCGCAGTGCGAGGTTCGGTTTGTCACATTCCAAGTGTGAATAAATGGCAAACACCCCGCAAACCAGAAGATTTTTATAATACTGGTGACATGGTCTCTGCCATACATTCAAACATTATATGCCTATAGGTAAGAGTCAAAATAAGATAAGATAGGTCATTAGTTCATTGGTAAAATATCACCAATAACTCCGCTGCGTTTGCATCTATATCATCTAGCAGTTCATTTGTGCAATGATCTATTCTTACTCAATAAGTAACACAAATATGTTTATTTCTAGCGGAAACATTATCCATTTGTAATTAATGGCGGAGATGTTGTTTATAAAACAATAAGATAAGTAACATGCACTCCTAATGCACTTTTATACTTCTCCCTCCCACAGTGAGTCTACAGAATAATACATCATAAAATGTTATACACAACATTGAAGTTATTAAGTTCAATGCTATTTTTGTTATTTTGATAGACTTATGAATAGAACCTCAGGACACCAGCTTCAAATAACTTATTTTCATTGCATACACGTACCATCATGTCCTACCACTAAAATTGTAATGCTCATTTAACCGGACACGTTGGGAATGTGGATGGACGTTCCGAAAATCGATATATCCGGATGATTGAGGGGGTGGGGGTTGGCGAATGTAAGAACGACCACGAGTGACTATGAACAATAATAAGAGATATTCAAGAAATAACTTTGCAAAACAAATAATTCGTAACTTTGGTATGACGTTGTATACAGTAAACCAATATTCCTATGATGATAGTTTGATTGAATATCATTTTATGGTCTGTACATTAGACATACAGCAATAGTTTGCAATAATATCAAATAAAACTAGAGTTCGTTGCTTCCATACTAACGTGATCGGTGTACAATTTTTGTGGCAACAAAGGCCGCGTGCGTTGTGACGAGATAGTCTCAATCAACCAGTGCAGTTCTGGTGTGCGCTGTCTAAATGGAGTAGAGGGCCTTTTCGATAGAGGCTATTGTAATACCCGCATGCATTGTGTTCCGGACAACTTTGTCCGCTCCCGCAATTAAAAAAAAAAGGCTTATAGTTCAATCCCAAGCTCGATCTTCCATATATGTCCGAAAAATAGGGGACTATTTATTTATTTATTTATTTATTTTTGACATATTTACAAACAAAATTTACGATATAAAATTCACACAATTAATTACTATTTTAAAAAATATAAGAATATTTAAAATTACAGTAGTAGATGGCAGCGGTGGAAAAAAGTGGATTACTTATCAAGTTCCACCCCATGTATATATTCTTATCACAGTTTAACTATTCATAGTATACTTTAAACAATTTTGTGTAATATACTTTGTGTTATAATGCAATTTAAGAACGTCCAGTTGATGGGAACATTCGGTTTATTGATATTCGGTTAAACGAGGTTGTACTGTAATAAAGTATCCAGAAATGTATAAATTCCATATAGCATGCTACTTGTAATTTAGTTTATGCACTTCTTTTACTTTGGAGCATCAGCACCTTATTAAAACTTTGAAAATAGTAAATTAAATTCCTATTTAATCCAAATAGAAGATATCAATCCTGTATACACACATATTTTAAAGTAATAGAATCAATTTCATATGATACAATGTGGATTCTAACAATGCATTAAGATTCCTATGCTCATGCTCTCTAAGACAGTGTCATGTCTTAGACTATTCTATATTCTCTACGAGACATGTATGAATAAATGGATATATACCTATGAGCAAAATTTATTTGTTCAATAATCTTTTCTGCTATACTAAACTGAACAACCAGTCATCTAGTATAATTTAGTGTTTTCCTATTTGATAGTTAAAACATTCAATTATTCGAGTAGAAATAGGACTACATAATGCCCAAAGATCAAATTGGTAATATGTGACACTCACAGTGTTGGGCACCACATGAATCTAACTTTTAGTACGAAATAATCCAGATCACTCATCACTATCCACAAAGAAAAGTACATTTGACCATCTCCAATGATAAGAAACAGTTGACACCAGCATTATGGTTAAAAATAATACTATATACACAAGAAATAATCAATATCATT
>CM032660.1:40973722-41031126 GCA_019095985.1 Streblospio benedicti
GAATTGACCACCAGATTGGAGTGTCAATCTTCGTTCGGGTAAATCAGACGTCAGCATGCTCAATTTCAAGATTGACACGACAATCGAGTGGTCAAATACCATTCTATCATGACTAAAATCCACACTAAATGAGTGTATGATTCGTTTTTATTTTGAAATAAATCATATCATAACGGTCTCATTGTCAACACTAGACTAGTACCGTCACATTGTCTATACAGCTGCTGACGTCGCACGGTCAAATGACAATGAGACCGTTATGATATGATTTATTTCAAAATAAAAACGAATCAGACACTCATTTAGTGTGGATTTTAGTCATGATAGAATGAGATTGGTATTCGGTTAAAACCTTTGAATTTAGCGTAGTTCAGAAATTATCCACTGTAAAAACATTTGTGAATGATAAAAGACCAATATGCGATTGATTTTTGACACCAAGAAATAATAAATACAACAACTATAGGTTGGTGATTAGACTTTTTTTGGTGGTGTCATAGCGTGCAGTCAATCTCTCGCGCGTTCAGTCAATCGCTTAATTGAGCACGCTGATCGACCAATCAGCGTGGGTTATTGGCGTTGATTTTTGCACGTAATGATAGAATCTACAATTTTTATAGCAGTTATGCAACTTTGAACTGAGGAATTCTTTGCCTCCTATACTAATAGCTTGTCTCTGCTACTCCTCTAAACTACTCAACATACGGCAATGAAAATTGGTTTATAATAAGAACTTCATATATAGATGTGCATATTAACATGAATGTTGTATTCAAATAACATTCCTGTTACATGCGACGCAGGTCAGACATCGTTAGGTCTCACTTGTTTAATAATAGAAGGGGGCACAGTATTTAACTTGTTATACTGGCAGATCCTGTTTTTTTTAAGGATAGAGAGGGCACATAGCAGTTAACTTGTTTGCTAAAAATAGAACATAGATGCAGGTGAGCAATTCAGGCTCTCTAGAGCCTCTAGTTAATTACTCTCAGTTAGTGACTTGCATTCTGCAGAGCGAAGCACCGTCCAACATCCGTGCCAATAGCTGTGAAGGAGATTCCACTTGATCTGTCAGACGACGCCAAGAAACAAATCATATCAGAACTCGAAGTGAGTGTAAATTGATAACTCACTTGGTTACTTACATCAGCTGTTCAGCAAATTCCAGTACTGTCAGTATAAGCTTTGCTTGAAATTTTAGTATGGCTAAAATGGTGAATGTACATGTAAGTTGTTAGAGAAAGTGATAGCAGCATTAATCATGCCTCCAATATGTCATCTGTATAAGTTTACATAATATTAACCTACAGTGTATATGTTCACATTGTGTTGCAGGTGTTGCAGGTGTTAAATCGGTGCATTTCTCCCACCATCATTGCCTTCTACGGAGCCTTTTTCACCGAGAATCGTATCTCCATCTGCACAGAGTGGATGGATGGGGGCTCACTCGATACATATGGAATTATCCCAGAGAATGTGTTAGGTAAGCTGGGCTATTAGTTACATCAATGGACTGTACACATTAAATTGGTACAGATCTGATGAGTGCCGATTGAATAACAATTTTAGACGATACATAGTAGAGCACCAAAATAGTTGCTGTAAAGTAACAGCTACTCCCCAGGGAGTTTCTGCTGAAAACAAAACAATTCTATGCCACCGATCAAATGTAAATTGCTAAATTGATTAAACGTCTACGATTTGGTAGTAGTATTAAACCTATAAAACTAACATAGGTTTGTTGTATTTTGTGTGTGTGCATGTGCAGGTGTGATGGCTGTTGCGGTGGTGCAAGGCCTTCAGTACCTGTGGAAACTCAAGATCATGCACCGTGACGTGAAACCATCTAACATGCTCGTCAACACGCACGGATTCGTCAAACTCTGTGACTTTGGGGTAAGCATCACACCATGCTAAGTCCCTAAATATGCACTAACAGTCATATCAGTAGGATTCATATTCAGATGAGGACAATTAGCTTATAAAAAATGAAGAATACTATTTTTAACCATTTTTTCTCTCTACTCTGTCTGTTCTATACTAACGGATATGCTTATGGCAATGAAGAGAGCAATAACATACATACCTCATGTGGACCACTTAGATGGTAGCCACAGAGCACCAAATATACTAAAGAATGTTTTATCCAAGCAACTGGTATCTTCCGATGATGAGGTGTAAAGCTGTCTGATCCTCCAATTTTTGGATAATATAAATGATATAAATTGCTGAGTGCAGTACCTATGTGTGCCGTGTCATGCCATTACTAACATTGAGCCTATATCATTAGGTGAGCATCCAGCTGATTGACTCCATCGCCAAGACGTTCATCGGCACCAACGCGTACATGGCTCCCGAGCGCATCGTTGGACAAGAGTACAGCATACAGTCAGAGGTACTAACTGGTGCTTATTACTATATACACCTAAACACCTTCATAACGATGCTTTCAGACCATCAGTGAAAAGGTTTCATACAGTTTCAGATTCAGGTGCATTATTTCTAAAGGATGTTAATTTTTAAAAATGTCATTTAATTCCCAATCTTCCTGAAGTTGATGTTATCATTACAAATCTAATGTGTGCATTTGCCCTGCCCCAGGTGTGGAGTGTGGGTGTGTCCCTGTTTGAGATGGCCACGGGCCATTTCCCGTACGAGTCGGCCAAGCGTACCGATGCCAAGCCCATCGACCTGCTCAAGTCTATAGTGGAGAAGGAGCCACCCCGCCTCACCACAGCACATTTCTCACGTACGCCACCCTTATACATACTGCATGTTTAAAACATTTAGGGCTCGTGAGATGGTGTTAACGATGAATAGGAAATACTTTTATTTCACCTATTGCGTGCATGAACATTGTAGAAGCAATTGCAGATGCTTTTTCCGATCTTTGTAATTGTGATTGCAGCTTCGTTTGTGGAGTTTGTGTCGTCGTGCATGATGAAGGAACCGACGCTGCGGCCAGCACCACACAGACTCATGCGTCATGCATTTATTGCCGCGTACGAGGACGCAGACATCAGCATCATCGCAGCCTGGGTCAAAGAAAGGATGGCAGCAAGGCTTACTTCATGATGAGGTGCCACGGCTGCCATCTTCGTTAGAAATAATGGCCACTGGTCAGATGTGTGTTGTTACCTATTTTGAATAGAAATTGTTGCTGGTAGCTGCCATTTTGATGGAATGTCATGGCATCCAGGAAGCTATCTCGTCAGACTTCTAGCACATAATGCAATCTCGTAGAACTTACAAAAAGAGCGAGTAAATGATCGATCAAAATATGCAACAGTGTTCTCAAGCTACATTTGTTGTTAGTCAAACTTATTTTATGCTGTTCAGTCGAACAATGTTTGCTTTGTTTGGATTTAAGTGTATGTGTTTGCTGACTTATTAACTAGCCAAATTACATGGTGCATCGCTTACTATACTATGCTTATGATGACCAGAACAGGGCCGTAGCCAGGATTGCAAAACAGAGGAGGCAAAGAAGTTTGGCAAGGGTGCAGGCAATTGCCGTAGCAGCACAGCTGTTCTAGAGTGGATTTGGGGCACCCCCACCCCAATATATTTTTTCTATTAATTAGCCTCTGAGGCTCAGAAATAAAACACAGTTATTGATTAAAAAAGCAAACTTTTACATATGTTAAAAATGAAAAAGAGTATGTTTGTCAAGTATGAATACAGATGCGTTTCATATTTGTACCCATTTTGATTTACATGACATATAAATTTTGGAGCATACAAAACAAATATGTTAACTCTCAGTTTCATTCAGGGTTTGAGAAAAAACTCCAAAAAAACAGAGGAGGCAGTTGCCTCCCCTGCCTCATATGTAGCTACGGCCCTGCCAGAAACATGGCCGCTACCGCGGTGTGGACTATTATTACAACCATTGCAGCGTTGGGTCAAGTCTTCCTACAAATGTGGTGTATCAATTACTATTGTAAGATTTTGAACAACTAATTTTTATCATCATGATTGTTAGATTACTTCATGCGGGACTCTGAACCAAGCTCAATTAATAACCAGCTTTTATTCAAGTTGTTACACTAATTATCATGGCGAGTGCATGGGGTTGTTTTTTATTTCAACTATTAGATGTGTGTATGGAATATATTTTTTAACCTTTTGTGAATTTTTGCATGGTGCAAAAGAATGTGAAAGATATTAAATAATATATTGCGTGTGTAGACAACGTGGGTTTGTGAAATTTAAAAAGAAAACTTAGAAACTTATCATGTTCAATGTTCCACTAGTGCTTTACCAAAGTAATTTGATAACATTACACATTAAGTGCCTTTAGTTTTTAAAACACTATTTATGTCTTAGTGTTAACCCGTCAAAAGTACTTTTAACAACATTTACAATTTGTAAAATGAAGTATGTGATTATTTCATAATATAATCTGCTAGCACTTTTTAGGAAAAACTTACAGGTGATTTAGGATGGTTTATATACTATAAATGGTCACTTCATGAAACTGTTAATAAATGATATTGTTAATTTTTTTCTATTTATATGTATATAGCTACATATTTGAGAGATGAGAGAAAAAGCCAATTTTGTTTACTGTTGAATTGCTGGTATTCTTATTGTTATGAAAGTGTGTGTTTTTTTTCAAAACAATAAGTGGATGTATTACTATACTATTTTCTATTTGACGTTATTATTAGGAAAGTCTTCCAATATATTAGCAATTTTATGTAGATTTATGCTTCTCAGAAACAATTTTAATTTCATGCGAGAATACCATATTTTTATACGTTTGTTTTAGCATCATCTCATACTGAACATCTATTGTTAGGCTAAACAGAATTGATAGTTTGGTTCCCGTTGGCTGAGATTGAGTAATTCAAGGGTAGGGGGAATAATATTTTATTTTATCCTAATATTTTATCATGAAACCAGGCAGGGTAGGTAGGAAAATGTTAAAAGTTTTATGCAAAAATCCTCATAGTCGGGAGGTGTTCTTTCAGTTTCTTGCCTACGAGCGCATGTGGGTATTCCCAATTATAATGAAATGCTTTAACAATGAAATGATGTGTTATCATTAAAAGAAATAGTCAATACATATTATGTAATCGGTCATGACACTCAACTAACAACATAAACCTATGAAGTATAAATACTTCAAATAACTGTTTCTAATGACTAAAGTTCAATATAATTTAAAATTTTCAAAGAGTGTCTCCATAGCAAAATAGTTCACAAAATTAGTTGAGGTCAGCTTGTAAACATGAGTGAAAAGTAAGTAAGTATGGCATTTAACAACTGGACAGGCTGGAATAATTTGTCAAATTATGAAACTCTGGACTTCTAATTTTATTAATGTAATATCACAGGATATTGTCTAAGGTCTCTAGTTTCATATATGTACTATTAATCAAGACTGCCAATACGACCACCCTGCATCAACAGATATATGTTCCGCGATGATGGTGGCTCGTGGCTCATGGTCGGACGGAGACTAGATCTATAAGTATAAGGCAATAGTTTGAAACTGTTTGGTTTCGCTTTTCATCGAGGATTGGTAAAACATTCCTTGAATTTTTTTCAGTTTTGAGGCGGAGTCGTAAGATATAACTATTTTTTATGACAAAAATATGCTGGGAGGACTTAATTTTATAAAATATTAAGGGTCGGGGGTGTTTTAAGAGGGGCGGGCGCCAACAGGACCCACACTATCAATTCTGTTTGGCCTTATATGAAAACTTTGATAAACAGCAGCATAAAATTCTTTACTTTCAACTAATATTGTCATCCTAAATTGTCAACTCTTACAATATAAGTTTTTTTCTTTGCATAATGATAAACAGCACATGTTTGTAAAAGATTGCAAAAACATATGTAAAGTCTGTTTTTAAAAGTATCATTTCAGAATTACAGTACTGGTCCATTTATCCTAATTCCTCGGGACACTGATGTCAGATCTTAATTTTTGGGAGCTTTGCCAATTGGATAAACAAATGCTCAACAAATATTCTGACAAGATACGACATTGGCAATAATACTATCATCGTACGTTTCTTGCCATACTTTGGTCTTTAGTGTCAAAATAACATTAGTACTTTCAAATATATTGCAACATAAATTTACAACTGTTGATTTTAAACAATAACATTTCTGAACTATTCAGAAACCTTAGAACTTGTTGCTTTTGATGGTGCCGTTATTTATTTAATTCTAACTGTATGGTCTTGATCATCTGTGTGAGCATCTCTGTACACACTTAAATATTCAATAGCATATTTGATCGAGGCTAGCACCAAATTTGAACTACGGTGCATAACAAAACAAGTTTGAGTCTGTTGAAAAAAATATTCGGTACCAGGAGAGGATGTTTAGATAATCTGGATTGCTGGATAATTGGACATGTACTGTACTTTTACATGATCAGTTTTTAAAAGGGATGTCTATCATAATAATTTTGCAGTTTACATTGTAATTTGTTTACCCATGAATGCTATCATAATCATTTTGCAGTTTTATACTGTATTTTTGTTACCCATGAATGCTTTGTTTGAAAGGTTTTTATAAATTCATAAAATACGTAGCCTAAGACTTGTTTTCAATTTTGAAAATTTCAAATAGCAATTTTCATTAGTTTTCCTTCTTGACTGAATTAGACAGCATGGTCAGGTAACACCCTCCAATTGAGGAATAATTAAGAAATAAATTTATTGATTGATTGATTGATTGATTGATTGATTGATTGATTGATTGATTGATTGATTGATGACATGATACAATACCATTGAAACTTTTTCAAAAAGACTGTTTTAATCCAAGAAAATCTTACAGGATAACCTATGCTATCAAATAACATCATTTATTGTTGCTAAAAATGTCTTTCATTCTTTTATTCTTAGTATTTGTGTTGTGTCGTCTTAACTGCTTGTGTTTTGCTATAAGTGCCAAAAGATTTAAAAAAATTGCAGTTTATTTTTTTTTTTAAATAATTCTATCCAAATTTGAAAAAAAGTAAAAACCTTTGGCACTTATTTATTTTATTTTTCTAATTATACCACAAATAATGAATTTGGCTTACTTAAAAATGTCTTTGCTATCCTTGCAGGATTTACAATATAAATTTTGGAAATTGAAGAAATAGCAAAGCTTCAAACATACATAGATATTCTATCCTGTATTTGTAAAAGGTTTACATTTGTATAGGACACCATTGTAATAATCCTCTAATTATACCTGTCCAACTAACCCCCTCCGACCCCCAAAAAATACATAAATTTATCCTGTAGTTTCGGCGATTGTACAGTTCCAAGAAAACTACTATGAGCAGAACTTTCTTGTGAAATGTTTCAAATTATTACGTTGAATTACTCTGATTCCTCCAATTTTGAATCATTTCTATGTAACAGTACAGTACAATCTTGATATTATCTTCAAAGGACTAAAGCATAGAGACATGCCACTACTCCCATCCCCAACCCCCCCCCCCCCCCCTTACCTTCTCAGTCCTGTAGTGTGAGAGTCGGGCCTCATCGTGGGTGAGCACACAGTAGTGAGGCTCCCACACCGGCTGGGGCACGCGGCCCAGAGAGAACAGGCCAGTCTCATACTCATAGCCCACTTCTGAAAACAGAGAATAGTGTTAGCTAGTACTGGTAATTATTCTAATAATATTTTTCTAACTTATATTCTTAACAAGCACTTCCACTATATTGACATTTGCTGAAGGCATTTTTCCATTTACTATATAAAGTAGGTTTTAAGTGACTGAAATTGTTTCAATTTTCTCTAACAGAATATTAACTGACATCCTCCAAGAACCTAAGAAAGGTACCCATCTTGGGGGGAAAACTCAGCTCATACTCATCGCTTGTTTGTTATCTGTATCAAATAAAAAAATAAAAAAAATAGTTTAATATATGACCCATGATGCAGTGACCCGGGTTACGTCGTCAAATTTGCCACTTTTTTTAACTAATCATTTTTTTCTTGGAGGCCGGGGCACCCCATCAAATTGCTTTAAATTAACATGTCTCATTCTGAATTTGACCAAAATTCGGCCCAAAACACTTATAATACGATGTCTTTTCTATCAAAACATTAGTAGTAACCTCCATTCAAGGATTAGTTTTTTCAATGATTATAACCATTAATAGAGAACAGTAGGTGTAACTTCTAGTATAAGTTATAACATCTATAATGACATTCTTTGCCACTTAAATATATACTCTCATGTCACAACCGGTAACACAACTACTAACCCTTTACGGCATAAATCAATAATATTCAGTACATTTGCAAGAAGCTGGTTTTGATCCTCCCGTGCCCCGGGGTTTGACACTAACCCGGGTCACCGCGTCATGGTTCATATATCTTTTGAAAATTTTGCTACTATCACCTAGGACTAATAATTGACTATCACATATAGATTTCACACAGTATTTCGATTTACTCTTTTTTTTCCTGCAAAACATATAAGTTTGCATTGTGATTGCAAGGGACCAGCTTGTCATTGACTTTGTACGGACTACTTTTACTGTATGTAAACAAAGCCATGCGTAATGACAGAGCCATGTGCTTCCAGGAACGCAATGTTTAGGTTTCTCAAATTGGTCAAATGCCAGGGGTAAATGCCAAAAAGTGTAGTACTATAAGTGTTTAGAGTGATTTATTGATAGTCAAAAGAATTTGGAATATGATTCTAATTGCTGTCTTACATTATAATACATGACAATCTTTTGACTGAAATCATTAATAGTAGTTATTGCATTAAAAATGTAGCTTTACATTATTGAAATGCAAGGTTGGTTCACATAATGTTACACAAATTTAAGCTGTGCTTTTATCATTCAAATAAACTATCAAAATAAACTAATCAACGTACACAGAATAATTTATTGTAAATCATTTCATTAATTATGTCAATGAATTATCACTTAGTAGTAAACTATGAAGAACACCAAACACTACAAAATGAGAGGCTAAAAATGTCACTGATGTCAAACATCTATTCAATAATAGATGTTGAATTCATATGCAAATACTAAGAGGTTTTACCTCATTACTGAAGCTTCTCCACACTTCTCATTAAATATCATTCCCATGGGCTAATTCTAATTAAGCTCCCGAAATGTAATGAATCAGACTTGTATTTATTAAGCCCATATACAATGTTGAAGTTCCTTTTAAAACCTGATAGTTAACTGCAAAGATTTTGTTACTATCATTTTATTGTCGTCTTTTTAAACAAAAGCTGAGAAGTTGAAATGAAGGAAAATTTTCAAATATGTCAATAGTGCAAGAAACCAAAGAAATTGATTTAGTTTGAAATATTATTGCATACAGAGAATTGGACAAAGAAAGATAGAAAATGAAGAAGCTGAAAGTTCATGAGATTTGTAGCAGACACAATCATGACAATGCCCAGTAATGACAAAGATTATGTTCAATTTCAAGGTCATTGCTAAGGGTCATTGATCTGTACGACGCTGGGGCATGTTTATTGTAATAATTCTATTTCGTAACAAGTGAAGAATATTGACAAACAGGAATTTATGTAGAAATTTGTAAATCTTGAAAATTTGAAAACTTTGGTTGTAACTTGTGTAACAAAATGTGAAACAAGACATTGATGAGTTTGATCATTTTTCATATCCCCCCAAAAAGTAGGAGCTCAAGGTTCAAAAAAGGACTTTTTGCAATACTTGCAACTTAAGTGTTTGGTTGTGTGTAGAGGTACTTAAGCAAACACACTCCCCAGGGGGCAGAAAGACCAACAATGGAAGGTGATTTAAGAGGCTTAATGCTCCCAGATATCTGCATAATGCTGCATTGGATCTGTGTTAAACAGATAGCTTCTACATGTAAAAGACATCATTGTTAGAAATGTAAATGTAAATATCTAGTCTACTTCCTTACACTCAGATGCTGTACAGTTTACACCAGATCATCAGAATAAACTTTCAGTTTCACAGAAACATCTTACATAGTTTTGGTGTTCGTGGCTGTAGATCCTAAGTGTAGTGGTTGAGTACAGAGGACACTGACACTAATTTGAACATATTATTACTTGAAAGTATCTGGTATTAATTATTGTGAGAAAAAAAGAAGATATTTATTAAAAACACAAGTGAGCCATAACTGATACAGATGTTGTTCTGTAACTGCTCCTTATAGTCAATATAGATGTTGACTCTGATATGCCCACTATTAATGAAGTGTTTTCTCCTATTAACTTACGCCATAATGAGCTCGCTGCCATTGACAGGACAAAGCAGCCATTTTACACTGTCACCTGATCCTCCTGATCTAGGTTTGTCACCAAATTTGTCTTCACACTTAACAATTAAATGCATTCCTGGAGCTTTGAAGTGGATCTCAAATTTCTTAATTGATACTTTTTGACTTTGAGAGATCCCAACATCCTAAACTGTATTCAAGGTTTCTGATATAAAAAAAATAAATGTACATCCAGGCCTAACGCATAGCCTACAATTGTCATCAGATTATAAAGAAGTGGATACTTAAAGCTTCTTGTATAGTGTATGTATTGCAATATTACATGATTATTATTATCATTCACAACACTTTGATTACTATTCAGCTATGCTAATACATAGGTTTTCCAACAGTTTATGACATTTCTTGTCCAAATTGGCTTATTCTTGCAAGATTTTTCTCCCAGCCAAGCCGTTCAAAATCAAATAAAGTTCAAACAAAGCCCCAGAGAGTCTCTTTGACCATGCATTGATTGATTATACAATCAGTCATGCATATGGAAGGGAATCTGCATGCAAAGTGATAATAAGATGCATGCAGCTTTGCATCAATAACTTTTACAGCCCTAAAAATAACAACACAAGCCAATGTTGTAAAATTAATAAAAAAGATAAATGATTGTATGAAATCAAGACATAAGAACAGCATAATAAAAAAAAAAAAAAACATGTACATTCCAAAAATGGCATGACTTTGACTTGGGGAAAGAGACCATATACATGTATGAATCTTAAATACACATGTACTGTACAGTATCAGTAGGCTCATTATAGATATGAAAACACTGTATTGATTGCATGCACAAACTCAAAGTAACCTGAGGGTCCTATAAATGAGTCAAAGAAATTCACTTTGATACATCATTAGTAAGATTAGCAGCATTCAAGATATTCAATGGAGGAAAATCTGTGTAGGCCCATTGTCATTAAATGTGGGCTGGCAAGGAGAGATACAATGTGTCCTATCCACAGCATGCAACATGCTAGTTTGCAGTTCTAAATTATAGCCTGACTTATGCCCTATGGAAGGAATGGGTGCAAAGGTCTGTGATTGGACATGTGGAAAGTTGTAATTGGAGATCATTTAGTTCCCATGATAAATAATTTGTCAAGGAAACCTCCATCTTACATGTCATGAATAGAAATTGAATTCCATACAATAAAAATTCTCTTTAGATATTACTTGCCATTAAGCCCTTTACCCCTCATTAGACATACAGCCTAAGGGTCTATACAATTGTAATGAGTCTTTTAGAATGAAGTTGATAGTATACATGTAGATGCAAATATCATTTCAAATTTCATTAGTAAATGTAAATGTAAATGTGGTGGTTTATAGTCCTGATCCCAGTCTGGCTCTCATGACTACAATTTACACCAGGTCATTTGCACACTTATTGATCAGCATTTGATCAGTTCTCGTATACTTGCATCGGCAGCGCATTCAGCGCACAATGCTCATCAATCACACAATCATTCACTCACTCTTACAACCCATGACCTGTACCTATCTAACGTGTAGGTACCACAGAGCAGTGTGCAACCTGCTAGGGGTAGATTTGCTCAACACCTACCACCAGACCCGACCGGGAATCGAACCCACGACCTTCTGGTCACGAATCCAACTCCCTAACCATTCGGCCATGGTAGCACACCACATTAGTAAGTTGGAAAAGGTAACCATTCAGCTCCTATTGATTGTGGACCATATAGTTGTATATTTTGGGTTCATTTTGAGCTACAATCTACTACAATTGTTATTTTTTACAGCTGGCATTTACATGTGCATGTTATGGTAGCTACAGTCTGTCTAGAGATGTATTAGAACTACCCTGTCTGTGTAATTAAGTAAATTTATTCATGCAAAATCTCAAGTGTAATTTGGTCCTCAATAATTTTGCTACAAATATTTTTGGCCTCATTAGGTAAATTCAATTATGGCAGACAAAAATTTGTCTACATTATCATACACTATAATTGTTATAATTGACAAAATACAAATCTATAAAGTTAAGAGAAATCACAATGTGGACATGGCGTCTTGTAGCCAGGCGTACCTACATGTACAAGCAAACAGGAAGGTTTCACTTGAGACTTAAAATCAGAATGATGCATTCCACAAGAAATCCTATACAAGTGTCACATTTCTACGTCTTTGTCATCAACACAGAGAGAAAATAAGTAACAACTTTATGTTCAACAGTAAGTAAAAGTTTCTTCAGCTTACAATGTTTTCCAATTGGATACAGTTGTCACCCTCTGCCTGTGGTACATTGACACTTGTTCTATAATCTATATATACCCATGAAAACTCCATTATGGCACATTAAAGGAATGTCATGGTGAGATAGAATTATGAATATTGGAGAGCCCACTGTATCATTCTTCCCCTTTATAAAGCACAAAAGAAACACCTTGTGAAATAAACAGCTACATCAGCAGGACAGTTTTTATCTACATGATCTACAGAAAGACACCATGGAGCTATATAATTCACACATAATTTGCACATGATCCTAATTGGATATGCAATTCTTGAATGAATGAATGAATCTTGCTCTATTACTATTAACATACATTTTTAAGGGGGAAGCTCACTTAAATTCGACCATTTCCATTTACTTACAGTTTTATACACCATACACTAGTGGTGGGTAACTTCTAAACTACTCTGCAATTTGTTTACAATTTATTTTACAAAAATATATATCTTAGTATTTAATAAAAATGTGCAAACAAACTTACTGTACATAAATAGAAAGTTAAAGACAATATACCTACTTCAAATAAAAAGATGCTTCATCTACTAACGTTTTAACTAAGCCGCCCAACCCTTAATTTTTTCATGTTTGATGTCAAAAAATTTTAAGTCTACAAGTTATTCTTTGTTTGTGTACATACGAATTATGTACATATGCCTATCAAAAAGAGTAATATCAAAAAAGGCAAACTCTAGTAAGCTTCCCTTCTTGAACAGGGCAAATACAACAGGAAACACCTGCTTGCAAGGAGCACTGAAATGGTTGACATATGAAAAAACTATGGGAATTTCTTTTCAATTGTTTCTAAATAACATTTATTTCAATAACCTGGTGAAAATAGGTGGGTTGGTAGAACATTCACTGCCTTTAGTTTAGAAGTTATAGAATTACAATTCCATAGATATTTAGCATAAAATTATATTCATTAATTGGGCTGAGAACAGTGTTGTAGAAAGTGTAAATCTAATTAGTACATTGATTTGTAGCCAGTATCTGATCAGATCTCTTTTGACCATACTTTTCTTGAAAGTATAAACCTTACTAGAATTTGCAAATGGACAAGAGTAAGTAATTATTAAGTAATACGATACTTCTAATTTATTTCTTTTTCAAAGTGATTTGTTTTGACTTGATATATGGCTACAATTACCCTTACTCATAAATAAAACTCAAAAACTCCTGAAACTGCCATATTCTGATAATTAGGTGAAGTTTTATGTTCAATATTCAAGGTTTTTGCAGCCAGAAGCAAAGTTTTTTGCTACCAGGAATCATATAATGTATGTTTTGCTGGTTTTATCTGCAAGCTATTGCATAATTAGGAATTCACCCTGCTTTGTTGATGTGTTCTGAATTATATGATGCTTATATTGCAATAAATGTAATTTACAAGGTAAATATTATAACTGTGAAAACAATTAATTATAACAGTAGAATCAACATATCTATATACTCTAACCATGAGTTTATCAGCTTGCATTTTAGATTATTATATTTCATTTAGACAAATAAATAAAAAAAACAGTTGACTACAAATATCTAAAGCCAATGCTCTGATGAAAATTGTGCAATGCAATGTTATGAGACTCTAATGCACATGTATTACAGGTTTTTCACACAGATTGGTTCATAGTTCAAAATTTAATCACTAAATAAAATGATCTATGGATGTTTGGTCATTAATTAGGTCATGATGAGTGTGTGATGACTGACTGCCTTGCTTTCTACATATCACAGCTGTGAGATGTGCACAATGGCGTGATCCTGATGAACAACTTGAAAGAGGCTTTACAGCACAACTCTCATCTAGGCAGCCAGACTTGACATACCACAAGCATCATTATCAGCCACTTACAGGCATATAATCATTTGGATCATCTTGTTCTAATGTTCATACAATAATGGATCATTTTTCACTGGCATTCAGTGGAACCTATGTATGGGGTAACTTTTTCGGTTTTGTCAACTATTAGGGCTACATGTACATGTATATTGCAAATTTAACTTTACTCAGCCAGCTAGTATAACATTAGAACACATTGTGAATGAGTTGTTAATTATCACTTGTTGACATGTATCTTATTGGCTTTAAGGATCCAGAATCGCCTAATATCATAGAACAAGATTGATAATTATATTGATTCATCTATCTAGCATGGTACATGATATGTGGATTTGGAACACATCTGGAACAGAGCAAATCAAGTATATCACATACACAATTGCAAACAAAGTGGTATTTTTTTTAGATTCCAACATTTGTAGGCTTTACTGTAAACCATAAGTGCAATGTTTACACACTTATGATCTGGCTATTATGTGGCACTTACATATAGACTAACATCTTGATGACCAGAAAGTACATATTCTTGACCATACTAAAGGCATGTAAACACAGGAGAAATGTTACACATCTACACCGGCAGACACCATAGCATAAAAGTCAGATATAATTTTTTTGTAAACTAAATATAGTTCTTCAAAGTTTTGAGTTATTTTTATTTACTTTACAGATATATTTTTCAGTCAATTAAATTCTGGACATCGAAAATTTAGGATGGAAACAGAAAAACAATTTCTGTCATGCTTAGTGTTGACCTTATTTTTTTATAGACCATTGTAGTCGATTGTATTCCAAGAAAAAGATTCTGGAAAATCATACTAAAATACTGACACAATCATATGTGTGATGTACATTTTGTAAACTAACTACAGGAAAAAGGAAGACTATCCAGAGGCAAAATAGCAAACCGCTGGCCACTTATGTGTTGACATTCACAATTTCTACAATGTGGGTGGTGTTAGAGCAAAGTTGTGGTTGTAAAGTACATGTAAATATGGTATCTTTCTTTTTTTTTAATTGAGCAACTAACTTGTCAGATCACTGTCAGAATAAATATCCAAGTAAACATATTACATAGCTTTATCTCTTATTTCAAGAATTCACTTATAACGTCAACAAAATTCAGATTATAACTTTGGTAACATTCACATAAGTTCTTTTGAAACATGTTTACTATGCAACTTACCATATACACAACAACAGCAGCACAACAAAGTGATGCGAAGCCCTACTCTTTGGTTGGGTGGTATTCTCAACTCCCTAGGGAGTAGCATCACTGACAAAAAAGATCAATATTACAAGGTAACCAATCACAAATTGTTTCATCACCAGCTACATTGTATGTACCTCTTTGACTAGTTAGTTGCTAGGCGGCAATGTGGGATGTTGAGTTTGCTCAAATATATCACCAAGGTATGGTAGTTGGGGTTAGGGTGTTACTGGCAATGATAGGGATAAGAAATGATCATTTTTGCCATCATTGCCATCTGTGTGAGCTCATACTGGCCAACTAGTTGCTAATGCTCTCTTCAGGTAAAATTATAGTACAAAGGTGATTCTTCAAAAGACTGCTAAATAGACTTCAGGCCGTAAAATCATTAAGAGAAAAATTGTTACTTTCTATTGTGCTATGTCATGCATTAAACACCCTAAAAAAACACTTCATTATTTACCACAATCGCAGGAACGCGTTCAAATAGCTGGTAAATCATATTTATTCTGATGGGTTCTATTTGTTTGGTGAGGACACGATTATTTTCATTATAAAATGGAGCATGGAAACAAAATTAGCTCGTCCTATTGATGAAGATGAAATGAAATGTGGAAATGTGCCCCAGGATATTATAACTTCAGCTTAACAAATTGAATTTTGAAAATAACCCTGAATTAACACTGAAAAATATTTCTCATCTGTGGTGTTTACAACTGTTTTCAATTGTTACAAATATGGAATGTTGAAGAAGCTATTATATTTGTGTTATTAAATGAATGAAAGATTCAATTTTTTTTTAAATTTATAGACCATACAAAGTCTGAAAACCAGTCTGGTGAACCGACCGAACGGCCATATTGCAGGATGTAATATTTCACTTAGGGAAATATTAACTAAACATAGAAAACCATTGAAAAATCTAGTGACAATTTCTTACTTGTGAAAGCAAAACATAAAATCATTGTCAGTGGCAGATCCAGGATTTCTAAGAAATAGGAGCCTGTGCATCCTGAGATTCAGAGGGTAGGGGTGGTGTGGGGGTCTTATAAAGAACCTGGTCATAATTAATGAAAAATTAGTGTGGGCTGCTGGGTCACCCACTCTACTACTTTTATATGTCACAGATTACAGGTGCAAGAAACTGTGTTTATATAGTAAATTCCCCTGATCATTGAATAGAAAATGTCAAATCAAAAAAATAATACTATACATTTAAATTCATTCTTGTGTCATATTCAATTGATATAAAGAGTACAGTGTGCTATGGAACGTAAACACATTATTGACTCTCCATATGACATGAGACACAAACTCACGCTGATATATTCACTGAGTTATTACTTCTTTTAAAAGAAACATTTTCCAAGTTATTGACAGAATCGTTGTTCATTCAACTCATGATTTACTTAACAAACAAAATTATGATTTTATGACACAGATGTGAATTTTTCAATTTACAAGCAAATAATACATTTCATGTATATGGCTAACAGAGTTATTACAAAATTCAACGGACATAGTCAATAGACAGTATGTCAAAACTATGTTTGCAGATAAGACAGTAAAAAAAGTTTTCTTTACAGATTGCATCGACTATCACATTATGCCATTATGCCCGAGGAGGGATAAATCTTTTCGGACAAAGTTATCCAATAAGGACTGACCAAGAAACACACAATATTCATGTATTCACTGACATGACTTTGATCATCCACTCAAGTACATGTCTGTTTTACAAGAAAACTTGTGTATATATAATATAACATAGTCTATTTGCTGGCCATATTAATGGAAGATGTTATTTCAATGCTAGACAATGAGCCGCTGGCCACACTTTACTTCCTTGTGGATCGATAGATGCATTTAACGATCAAAATTGGCACATTATTGTCCACGTTTGATAAAACAATAGAAAATATTATTGTCCATCGACTTTGACCATTATTAGCTTTCACAAAATGATTGTACTGTCTTCTGAAAAGTTCTATGAATTTTCACCTATAAACATGATAAAATTTTGAGTCAGCTATGTAAACCTACTTAAGTTGTACAGGCGTCAATTAAATTCTATTCAAAGAGTATGATAACTGAGTTGGGAACCTACATAAGCAAAAAACGTAAGTTTTAAAGATCATTACTGTGAATTGAACTTCAAAATGATTGTATAACTACGTTAACACTTCATTTAACAAATTGCCCTTTTAGAGTGTTCAAATAATGAAATGTAATGATTGTTATCGAGCAATATTCACTGAAATCAATATGTGCCTCACTTTTAGTAAGGCGGATACATGAGCCATAAAAAAGCCTGATAAAAAACTGTTTGTCTCAAATCAAAACCCAGACATATGCTCTGTATAGGTAGTATTTTAAGCAAGCAACCGGACCATCTCCATCACATAATATAACTGAATAGCTAATATTAGGGTATTTGGGTATTCTGTGATGACCAATTAGTGAAATCTCAATTTGTCATCACTATATAGGGAGATTGCACTGTGCTTTTTAATGCTAAATTGCAGGCCACAGCTTGTTATACTTACATCTACTCTTGGCGTAAAGGACACCCTATATATAGTAAATAGTTAATGCTACACAACATACTTCCAGTAAGTGCTCTCCTGTATATCAAAATGCCAATAACATTTTACAAGACATTTCTCATCAGATAAATGCTTTTGTGCCACCCTTACCAAATGGGCCGTAACTCTCTTAACACAGAAACTTCAAGTGTTTCACAAACTGTTTTGTACCAAGAATTGGCAACAATTTTGCAGAAAATCTTTATCATAGACATCATAGAAGACCAACTTCTCCAATACACCGTCTCTTAACACTCAGTGAAATAATCTCTGAATAGTTCATCACTTATCCCATGTCGTCACAATGAGAAATCATTGCTGAACTTAATGAACAATGTTTGCAGACAAACTAAGGAGCTGGAACAGTTATGGACTGGTCATTTTTGAGGTTTCACTGCAGCATAACAATGACAGATAATAGGAGCTGTCTCATAACAAACAAAATGTCTAGAAAAAGGTTCATATATAGTCCATTATGAATATAACACACCTTCATTAACATATATCCAAATATCATTTCAATTTTATTTTGGCATTTAATTTCAATGACCATAATAAAATGTGTGAAGCTGCTAGTGCGTTATCTTAATAAAGCTCCTGCATTTGCATACATAAGGTTTGATGCCCAATTTACATGCAGTGATTTAATTGAGCAAACTCATCCCACAGTGCAAGTTATTGAAAGATATACATGTATATATTTGCATTGATCATAGTTCAGAAGACAAAAATAGTCACCAAATGAACTAACTAATTATAACTATTTTGCCATGAATCATCTTGACCAGTAGACTATATATTTCAAGAGAAGACATTTACATATTCCTAACTAGTAATATACTCTCTATTAGGTTGCACTGTAAAAGTGGGCTATTCCCATTATGATGCTTGAGTGATGGTACACACTTGTACATTGCATAGTTTTGCATGTCATCTAGATAGGTATATGATCATGGTAAATCATAGCAAAATTCAGCAAGCCTACATCGAATTATAAGAACAGTCTACTTGGATGGTAGTATTTGTTGCATTGATTTGGTGACACTATGGTTGAGTGTTTGAAATACATGTGGTGTCTAATACAACTCTTTCTGAATAATACTTAGGAGCTAATGACATTTATAAGAACTAGTTATGCACCAATATCAATAAATTGACATCACCTCAAATGTTAATAATGATAGATATTCCTCTTTAATTTGTTTTAAAGGTTACAACTAGAATAGCAATAAATATATTATTTTCAATAGTTTTCTTCTGTTTAATAAGGTCACATTTTGAATAGATCAAGATACAAAATCAGTGCCTTCACACGACACTTCCTTGTGACCAGCAGATTCATAAGTTTTAATGGCTTTGCAGGGAACACTTGTTATGCCTATGATTCATTCAGGCTGGTGTTTTTCAGATGAGAAAAAAGTCACATTAAAAATAACATACGTCAGGAGAAAATCTCCTTCATATTGCCATTTTAAAAAAAGATACTAATCAGATAAAACGCAAATTTTTTTTCGCCGTAATTTTCTTCATTCTATGCAACTGGTTGACTTTATGTTCTAGTAGCAGTGAAACAATTTTGCAGCGAATATTTATCCAGGATAGACACAAAAAGAGTAAACCTGTGATTTCAATGAAGATTGTTTACTGAAAACTTTTATGACCAAAGAATTGTTCAACTTTTTTGAGATCACTGCAAAATTTTTATAAATGTGGGCACCGTCATCCTTTAAGACCCGAATGTCTGGGTTGCTTTGATACATTTTTTCCCAACCACCTTCATTCACTATTTCCAAAATTTATTTGTTGGCATTTAACAATACAATCAGATGGATAAAATGTGTGCACAAGATATTTAATTCTTCAAAATGTTCAAACCTTTGTCACTTATGTGAAAAAGCAGTGATTTAATTGAAAACTCATCACTTATAGAAATTGTTGATATAGAAAGATCAATAACATGCTTTATCAAAGAAATGCAAATATAAATGAACTAACTTTTCCCAAATGGATGAATCCTTGACCATAAAAATTTATTTTTTAATGACAAAATATTCTGGAGACCTATGAGTCTAGTTTCACAATTGTAAAAAGTGGGCTATTCCCCATATTAGGCTTGTTGATGGTACATTATATTCCATATACAACAAGCCATGGTTATCAAATCTGAACTATGTTTCATAGCAAAAATTGCAGCAGATAATGGATTTGACAGAAATATTGTAAAATTTGCATTGATGTATGCATATGGTTGAGTCTTTGAAATACATTTCTGTTTAACTTTGTTTTGTTGACATACCGAATTTGTCACTATAACCAAATGCATTTATATAGTCATAGTTATGTTTTTTTTTAAAATTTTGTCGACTTTAAAATAATATTGGCTGGGCATAGACGTTTGTTTAGCTGGATGGTATATTTTTTGTATTTGACATATGGCGTTCATCTAAATAATAAGGTCACATTTTGAATAGATCAAGACTCAATTTTGTCTGATATGACCATGACCAGCAGATTGATACTTTTGAAATAGGGAACACTGGATTTCCTAGGTTTCATTCAGGCAAAAGCTTACACAGATGAGAAAAAACATTCTACGAAAATAACATTTTTTGGGGGAAAATGAGTGTTGCATGTCCCATATACACCATACTGTATCTGCCACACAATCAATCCCAATGGATGCACCTCTTTTCTTCATTCTATGCAACTGTATGACTTTATGTTCTACTGTCCCAACCAACCTGGGCAATCATTTGATAGATAGACAGACAAAGAGTAACTAAAGCCTCTGAAGATTGAGTGAAAATAACACAATACTTACAGTATGACCTACGGCCTTTTTATAGTGTGGCTGTCAGTCATCCTTAATCTGAATGTCTTCATTGCTTTCACATTTTTTTCCCAACCACTGCAACCAGGTTATTTGTATACAGTAGAACCTCATATTACGACTACCTCTCTATTGAGATTACCTCTATAATAAGACAACTTTTCACAATCCCAAACCTTCATATACATGTAGCTACCAAAACAAACCTCTTTATAGAGACCATCTCTCTATTAAGATCGCTAACACATATACTAGTCCCAAAGGCGGTCCTAATAGAGAGGTTCTACTGTGTTGATAAACATTTTGGAGCGTGTTCAGAGCTATGCACTATTCATTAAGTAAGACATTATACATCATATATTTAGCATAGGTAGTACTATGAACAATTAGATATTGCCATGAACAATGCATTTGACAGACAATGAGGATAATAATGTTATGATGTTTGTATCCTCCACACCAGCTGGCCGGAACTTTGTTCTGACAACATCCTCAGTCAACTGCCTACGTTCAATCAGTGCATGCATTTATATTCATGTTATGTTAATCAAGATGTTATGCTCTAAAATAATTCATTGAGCATTTTTAGTTCGTGCAGCTGGATGGTATATTTCTCTTGTTTATTTGACAGAAATGTACATAGAAATGTAAAGTTTCAAATTGTAATAACAGTAGAATCTGAAAATTGCAATAGTTTTTCATTTGCGTCTGATATTCTGAGGTAATCGAAAGCAGACACTGCAATTCTACATGCTCTATGCAGCCTCCAAACTTCGACTTCTCAGCCATGAGAGAGAGCTTAAAAAACTTTTGTTTGATTCTAATTTAGTGATTTCATCCTCAGGTGAATTGGTCTGCCTATCATCAAAGCATAAAAGCAATTTCAGCTCTATGTTTGTTTTTCTTCACTCCCAAGTGACAATTATCTAAAGGTTAGGCTATGTGAAATAAGAATTTTGAAAACTCAATGTAGATCAGCATTAGAACATCTGAATGTATATTTAGATCATCCTGGGTTTCTTTATTCATGACTCACAGAATTTGATGGATACCAATAGAAACCAATACCTTGTCATTTTGGCGAGACTTTCGTTTTTTTTCGCAACAACTTTCTTCGGGCCGAATGAAAATCTCAGAGTCACATGACCACCATGGTGGCGGCAGTCATGTGACAGCAGAACATCGTTTATGATAAAATAGAAAATGTCTACAAATAAAAGACTACATGGTGGGTGTCCACATGTAGTCTAGCAGGAAGTGGTCTCTTTGTGGAAGTTAATGGTGGTCTCTTTATAAAGGTTTAGAATAAATGATAAGTGTTCTTATCTCAATTTTAGGGTCATCACAGGTAGAAATTTCGCTACTCGACTACTCGCCTGCCTGCACTCGCCTCGTACTTGATCATATGTGAATTCCCTCTAACAATGGTTCTAAACAGGCCGATAAGGTCAGTTCGTGCTATGATAGTTCTACAGACCAAACCAAAGAATATCACTGCCAGTATTTTCCCCACTGTTAAATTTGCCCACACTGCTTGCCTCTAAAATAAAGGCAATATTGACTTTTGAGCATTTTTTAGGTGCATGGGTTTTTTTCTGTAAAAAGGATGAATCTTGTATCATTGAGTACCCGAGTACCGGGACTCGAGTACTAGACTTGTACTCGAGTAACAGATATATTCGCCTCTTGGACGAGTACTCGAGGTACCCATCATGACCCTTCTCAATAGGAGCTTGAACTGTACACAATAAAACGAAAGGTATCTCTTGTACATTCCGCACACTATCACAGAGATGACATACAGTTTTATGTTTATATGAATATAAATCTGACTTTTGGTTGTGACGAGACATTTGTAAATCCATGTGGTCCAATGTGGTTTACCACAAATGTTTGTCAGATTCCATCTTAGTTGTTTGGTAAATACTCCATTGTGCATTATCATTGCTCCAGAGGCCTTGCATTTTGATTATAAATGTCTGTGTGAACAAAGCTTTACAAACAATTTTGATGAATGTTATGTCAGATCTAAAAGCTTTGTTGCATAACTTTGACTTTCATGTGATTTGACTGAAGATTTCTACCTAATGAAATACTCTTCTAAAGCGACTACCTCTGTAATGGAATAAGACAACCCCAGGACATAATCCACCCAAAAGAAAACAAAGAATATGAGTTTCATAATGTACTCTCTTACCCAGACTGACATAAATTGCTTTTCAGATGTTCAGATATTTATCTTTAGCCAACCAAATATGTTAATAAGTAGTCAGAGGTGTAGCCAGTGCATTGTCAATGTATAGGCTTTTGTAAAAATTAATCACACATTATTGCTTACCAATAAGGTACCAATTATAGGATAGCAATCGCTGATTTAAATTGTAAGGGCATGTGCACTCACCTATATTGCTAAGCCGACTGACCTCTTGTTCTGATATTGACATATTGACAGATGACATTGACCTACAGATACAATCCATGCTACATTTGACTAGAAACTATGGAAAATAAGGGCTAAATAATCTGAAAAGGCCATGTGGGACAAGGCTGATATTACATTTTATTATATCTAAACAAGGCATCAAAGAAACACAGAGAGTTCTACTGACACTTACGACAGGATCATCAGATAACATGGCCCTTGATAACCTTGATAAACAGTGTCTTATGATGAGCATATCAATGAGGCATGGAGACTGCCAATAAATCATCGATAGGGTCATGGGTGGATCAATGGATGGACACAAAGTTTAGCATAAAAAATGTACATGTAGAATAACATTGTAAAGGTGGGGATTGAGGAGTGAGTGATATCTACTGAAATCTTATCAACATCCAATGACATAAAAGCTCTGGAAATAATCAGAAAAAGCGATCATGAGTTTCTTTAAATAATGTCACATCGCATGTTAATCTCATAGGATATAATACACAATGAACAGCACACATGATGTTCCTTGTTGATACTGTCCAGAAACTGATGACCAGGGGGTATGCTGGGATTGGGTTGTCAAGGCGATGGATTGCACGAATCATTGGGCATCACTTTACTTTGTGGGTGGGCTGTGCTAGTCCTAATAAATTTCTACTGTTGTTACTGCTGCTGTGGTTCTTGCTACTACTGTAGTTGCAGTACTGTTTAATTATGAACAATAATAGATAACTTAAAGACGTGATCCCATTACAGAGCTGGTCTCAACGTGGATATGATCCCATATTGGAGATGGTTGCATTAGAGACGAGGCCCAATTACATACATAGCAAGTCCTCCTTTAATAGATGAATGTGATCCATAAGTATTCTCAAAACAGACCCTTCAAATTGTAAGTGGTACCCTCACAGAATATAGCACATCACAGAGGTGCATTTTTTACAGGTTAGATTAAATAGTTTTGAAATAATCAATATACGAGAAATATAGTAATGTCCATTTGATTGTGATGAAGATATCATTTTGGAATCCAATTTCAGTTAACTAATTTAGATGTAGACTATTAACTGGCATACAGGGGACTATACTCACCTATTACAATCATTTGATGTACAGCTATGTTTTCAAAGCTGTCAACAATCATGATTATAAGCATGTGATGATGCTTTTTCAGTGAAGATCCACAATATAAATACAAATGAAAAAGAAAGTTCTTTCTAAACTTGTGAGCCATCAACTACATGTTCACATTCAGTGAATGGTAACTTTGGTCACTTGATCTGCACTAAAATCTTTCATGATTTCGTGGGGCTATTGATGTGTTTAGCAGATCACATGCACACATGCTTTTCTCATTTTCCACTTGGCATGTATAGCATCACGCATCAGGCAAGTTTCACTTCCATGACTGCACGGGATCAAAATGGACACAATTACTTTTGGTACTTATTTCTATGTACAATGTATATTGATACAAAGATCAGTCAATAACCTTTTTATTTTGCACATTCCTCTATTCTATGGTACAATCAACATTAAGCGGAATGTTCATCAGAGTATGTGACATTTTACTATTGTATAAATTCACTATTATAATTACATAGTGAATGCGTCATGACAGAATATTTGGAATATATTGATGTTTCAGCAAAACGTTGAGCCATGCAGGGACATATACTGGATTTACCATACAACTCAAACGCATGACAACTAACTACTCAAACACACATACAGACCCTTACCCCATTCAACACACAAAAAATGGCAAATCAAGGCTACATACTTGACCATTGCTGATAGAGAACACATTCCACCATGGTCCTACATTCCTCCACGCATCTGAGCTCATGTTACACGCATCAGAACAATTTGTTGAGCGTTTTCTAAAATTTCTGTTATAGAATACACCTTATCCTCAGAAGTGTCAATCCTCTAATCAGAGAACATACTCATGACCTAGAGAATCTCAGCACTTATATTATGTTAGCCTCTAGCATCATACTAATAGGTCCCTTATTCCTACAAATATAATGGGACAATCTAGCATTGACTACAGCCTGTCATCAAAAGATAACAACACTATCCACATAAAATCTGTCCACAATATACAAGGTAAAGGTTAGCAATTTCTTACAAGCCATTTAGTGTATATTTGTATAGAGGACCACAATGGTAAGGAGTCATAGGGACTCCTGATGTTTCCATCTATACTGTGTCAATCACAGAAGCTTGCTTGATAACTTCATGGCCAAGACATTTGTTTTTCTGTCATACAACTTATGTGCATTATCTTTCATCTCAATGTGACCTCATAATGATTAGTGTGGCAGGTTCATTGACATACATCAAAAGATAACTATTTGCATACTTTACTCACATTTACAGCAGGTCTTGTACAACTCCCTGAGGAATGTAACTGTTTTTTATAATTGTCACTAGACTACCATGTTTTACTATTTACGCATTGAATTCACATACATGGCACAGGAAAAGTTCTTATCTATTTGTATCAAAGTAAAAGACCTTAGCATTACCACACTATAGCATTGTGGATCTTTACTAATTGATACTATTATGATAGATTCCATGAACTGATAATTTGGACACAATGTATAGGGCACACCTCTATATCTGTTGTGACTTCACCAGCTTGACCAACAGTACAATAAGCAACTGACATCTTTACAATCACAAATGGAATGCCATGCTATTTTGGTTGGATGAACAAACAGGTTAATTTGTCACAGGTAGCTGAAACAGTAATACTGTGGAGCATGGCAAAGCAATAACACTTTATGCATCACTACAAAAGAGACAACTTTCACTTCTCATCCCAGCTTGTCACTTCCTTACAGTTCACTGTGAATATCATGTCCCTACTCCCTGCCACACAACTCCATATTTCCCATTGATGTACAGAAAAGAATGTTGCACTGTCATTTAATGTATCACTACAAGATATAAGACAGAACAATGTGGCAGCAATAACCAAGTGGTTAACCTTGGCTCCAGGGGGTTGCTTTTATAGTAGTATGTTGATCATGTAAGTGACAATTGTCCTTTCATAACCATAGATCACCTGGGACCATCTCAACAAATATACCATCTTTTAACTCCACCGTTCTTGGTAAGTGTGCATCAGGAATAGGATTGAAGCCCTCTTATCCTATTTCTGTGTAGATCATGCATATCTCTATCCAATAGCTAGCAATGTATACATGTATAAATCAGTCTTAATATGATAATTAGAAACCTTTGAATGTGGTAATTGTTACAAAATAGTAACAGCATATTTAAGAAAACAGAAATAACAGTAAACAAAGCTTGAAATTTCATAGATGATAAACACGTCACAAATAACTGTTACATACATATATATTACAGATACAGTAAAACCTCAGAATACAACTAATTGTGAATTGACAATTGGGATCCATATGTAATCAATTTACCATTTTATGTGAAAGAAGAATAAAGGCTGACAATAGGTATGAAGATCCTCTGCTATAACTCTGCACAAACATTGACTTGTCCAAAGAAAACATTAGTATGGACTATTGACCCGGCTGATACATATTTACTACATGATCCATAATTCAGGTTTCATAATTATAACAAAGAAGTTTACTACATCAGAGAACATATACATTACATGATGGGGTCTATAGGCATCTTTCTCCTACATACTGTACACTTTACACACATTCATTTCTTCATTACAAATGAATTTCCTTTAGAGAGTGCTCTATGACCTCTATTTTACTAATACATGCCATTTGTAACCAAATTTCATTCAAATGATGAACAACTAAAAACAATGCTACTGCTACTGCTTAAGATTTCACATACAGATCTTTACATATTTCAAGGGACATGCTAATTAATGGTCAAACATACAGGGTCATGCAAAGGACATAAAATGTGTGACATGGCTCTCAGTTCTTTCATGGTGACCAATATTGTAACACACTGATTGGGCCACAAACACTTGTGACTGAACAGCACACTAATAAGTGTAAAGAACACAAGAGAATGAATGGATTGTTCACATTTTAGCACTGAGGTGAGAATGGGTCAGAACATCCTAGCCATGGTAGCCTCTTCAGACATTAGTTACAAAATATTCAATATTCTTACATTTTTTGCTTGATACATTAGTAGGTTGTCCTTGTCACCTTGTATTACCAGTTCTCATCATCTATTCTTGCTACACTACAATTAGAATAATAATTTCTTGCAACAGGACACACTAAACCATATCACAGCTATGGATGTAAGTGTGCAAAGAGAGTGTTGATAGCTCAAAGAGCCTTCCCATTCAATAACACTGGCTGCTGAAAATACAAGGTCATCCATCCGGGTCTGTTACATATGCTTCAAGTGAGATCAGATTTTTTGTAGGATACAATAGAACCTAGCAATGTATACAATTTTAACTCATAGTAAGTAAGAAACAAAAGAAGAGATTTGATGTTTATGATAGACTAGTTGAATTCAGTGTTACACCCAATTTTGTAAGCAGCATGACAATTAATTTACTCCTTGAGGTACTTCACACAGCTTCATCAATACAAATTTGATAGAATTGATTGGCCTTTAGAAACAACAGGCCATACTTCCTGCTACTTGTCACATGGAGAAGGAAGCACAGGCAGGTTCAATATGATCACACAATAAAGAAGCCCCCTTTAAGAGGAACTGCAAATAACAAGGACCTACTGGAAACATGCTTCTACCTTACAGTGAGACCACTTAATATTACCTCTTTTTGTTACAGTGCATGCTCATACAGTCACACAGATGTGCTTGGGCTGTAGAATGAAGTTGATCGTAATGAACTTTATTTTTGGTTTGTCATAATGGCCAGTTTTGGAGGGGATAACTATCAAATAGCCATTTCCCCTTATGTTACTGTATCTTGTAAGTCTTTTTCTGATAAGAAATTTTTAAAAATAATTTCAGACTTTTATGCAAGCAAGTCAAATTTATTTTTTACATGTCAAACAGAAACTGAAAAAACTGAGATTCATAAATTAATAGATTCTTTTCACACAAGAGCAATTCAAGCTTATTTTTCTCCCAGCCTAGGGCAGGCATCTGGTGTTATAGAGGTAGTGATCCGGATGTTATCTGGAAGCACCAACCACATCTGAACATGTGCTTCAGATGAGATAGTGTACATCCAGAATAATTACAAACATCTACAAACATCTAGCATAGATTAAAAGGTGTAAAAATACAGAAAAACGTCTATGAAATGAACATATGCGGCCTGGTTGCATTCAGATCATGTGGATTGAGATGTAAATGTGATATCGCTTTCCATCTTACTTTCCAAGTTATTTGTTATGGTAAATTGAAATTCAAAAGTAGTGACTTTGCCTGTATAAGGACAATTTGCTTCTAATACTAAACCTTTTGATTTTTACATTTTAGAAATGTAAAAACATCTCGTGCTGTTAACAAAATACCATCAATTAGATGTTAACACCTGATTAAATCAAGCTGTTTGCTTTATCATATTTTTCTATTATTTTTTCTTATTATGTTAACCTTCGGTACAAAGTCTGCTTTTGATTTAACAGAATCATTGAGTTTTTATAAAATATTGAATGTTAATGAATAGCAATAGATTTTAAATGAAGTGCGATAATATCATAGGTAAATCAGAGAATGTCATTCATAAATATATTGGTAGCCTTAATCAAATCTGTATCATTGAAATGAACTTGTACTTATAAATACCCTGATTTATATGTAAGTGTAAAGGTAGTCACAAAGCAAAGATGGTCAGAATATTAAGATGGCTTGTTCTTTTGCCTGCTACATTGTATCCCCCTTTCAGACAGCATGTGTTTTGTATGAGCTATTGTAATGATTGGAGGCAAGACCAATAACTACATAAATATAAAACCACAGATACAGATCAGCCAACATCTGCTATCCATATAGCACTCTAATGTACAACCATCTCACATGGATTATGTAAAACAAGTAAACTTGTTTGGTAGAGGTACCTTTAACTGGACAAACAACTACAATGCTCAATTAGTAGGATCAGCAACAAAGTGGTCTTACCATGTTATGATGTGGGGTAAGATCTACGTATTCTGCTGAGGTGATACAATAGCAAATAGCCCCCCACCCCCACCCCCACTCCCCAAGAAAATTGTGAACTTGTGAAATTCTGTGAAATCTCAAGTACATAGGGGCACTGGGGAGTGTTTTAAACCTAACTCTCCCATCTTCCTCTAGGTCAGCTACTGCAATGTTAAGTTCCTTATGAGTAATATACTTAATTCAACTCAGTATATAATATCAATTGTAATGCACTTTGCACTATTTGGTCAATCAATTAATCAAAATGTCATTTGGTTTCCCAGCAAACATGTTAATTACCATATCAGCCTGTTAACATGTGAACAAAGCTTCCATGCAAATGCCTACTTTGATTTCCCACAAGATATTCAACAATGGAGAGTTAATAGCTTCATTTGATATGTGTTTTCAGTTAAATTTCATTCTATAATTAGAAACCCAATATTGCACACTTTCTGATATTATGGTAAAGGTAATGACTTGGATCCTATTCATCAATCATTGAAGTATCTACTATAATTACAAATATTTTGTAGTGAGAGATTACAATTTTTCCTTCATTATATATGAAGGATTCATAATTAACAATAAAATTTTACACATTCCAATATGTTGTCAGTAAATTTTCAAAAGGAACACTGAACACATCACAGGAAGTTATGATTATTCTGTGTAGACAGCAGATGATTCCAGAAACCCCTGTGTTTACTCCATAAAAATGGTGGAGAACAAAGAGCATGTTGTCTGTTGGGTGAAAACATAGGAACAGGTGAAACATTTTTACATTCAATACTTCTAAACAAAACAAAAAAAACAATAAAAAGCTCAGTGCTGATAATTACAGATCACAACACTGCAGAACAACTTACAAATTCATAGTTGAGCTGACACATGAAGGACAACAAGGGACCATTTAATTGTAATGCCATTTTATTCCTATCTCTTTGAATGCTGTAATGAATTTATAATTTACACAGGGTCATTCATTGGCACCTTATGGATTTTTTGTTTCATGGAGAATGTCAAGTGTTGTATTACAACCACTGCAGTGCTCCACAATGGTTCAATCATTCTAAACATATACTCTACACTCTTGAGCTTTTTTGTACTTGATTAAACAAACAAAAGTGGTAACCAGCCAGGGTTCCCTTTAAATTAAAAATAAAAATCTGACATCAATAATTTCAAAACGCTTCCAAAAGATTCATATGAAACATTCATTTATACTAGTCTTGGTCAAATGTTCATAAACACAAATTAAGTAAGCTATAATTCTTCCGAGATTTTTAGTCTAAAATAAAAGCAACGGGTTTAGCAGGACAAAATCAGGACCATGATGATCACAGACCTACTGCATGGGAAAGTCTTGATTTTGTTGTCATGAATGGTTTGCAAGTGATAAGGGTATCATTAACTGGGTGAACTAACATCTGCCCCATCAAGCACACTATGGCCTTTAGCAATGTTAGTTAGTACAAATACTTAGAGACCATCAACAAAAACAGAAATGCATTTGAGGTATCCTACATTTTTAGGTGTCTTAATAATTTATCTGTACTATAGTACACTACAAGTCTATAAAAAAATTATACTGTAGAGAGGTAATGAGTTACCTAAATCAAAATCTCTATTAAATGGGGGAGAGCTTTTACATCATGTACTTCCACCTGGCCCTTGGAGATAGAGTAATTTGAATAAATAGCTGGGAGGTCCCTCACATCAATGAGGTTGGATAGCATCTATGATTACTTGTCCTAAGATAACTATTGTAGTTCTTATCATAAGCAAAATGCGCTAATTTTTAAATGCATGAGAACAGTATTTATTACATAGGAGGAGAATTGGTCTTGTTCCACATAAAAGTCGTAATTCATACTATCCTTTGGTATCACTTTCAATGAGTGTTTAAGATGCAAAATTCATTGTTATATATAATTTCATAAATATCCATCACTATCATTATAGATAGCACACTATCAATCAATTTTAGGCATTCTTACTTTGTCTAAAATTTCCAACTTATGAAATTCCCCAACCTCTCAAACATATCATTTCCATAATTCTCTTACCAGAAGCATCAGATTTTGCTATGGAAATCTCCCTCTTTTACCAACTGTAGACAAAGGACTACACCTTTTCTGACATCCCTTAAAACAAAGTTCAGAGTATCTATAATCATGATACCAGTAAAAAGAAATCTATAGATTTAAACCTTTTTAAGTGACAACACCACAATTATACTTACAATCTACAATAGCAATTATGTGCGGTTTTACTGTATCCGAAAATCGGGCTTCTTGCTAATGCTATTGATGATGTGAAAGTTTTTTGGGCCAACAATGTTTTCATACATTTTAATGCTTGCATGTTTGAAAAGACATCATATATAGACAACCTTTGTAGTAACAAGAAGTGATGGATACATTTAATAATAGGGCTATTGAAATTTAATAGCTTTGTCAGTGATCGTGAAAAAATTATTCATTTGACAAATATATTCATAAAATACATTTTGTACCATACATGTCAACTTTTAAATGAAACAACCAGAATATTGAAATTTTTTATTTTAAGTCTGACTATTTGTTCAAAAGCTACATGAGCAAGGGGTCATACCAAATAAAGGGCATCCATCCATAACTCCCCATTCTGCAAACCACCAGCATGGTTTGTCTGCTACAAATGTAGCTAGACATTAACTTGAAATCTTAATGGCACTTTACTCTACTATACTGTCTGTAATCGGAATCTCAGCAAACAAATGTGAATAACAATAGGTCATTTATTTAATATATAAACATTTTGTATCTTAATCAAGTAAAAGTGTATAAAGCTCTTATATAGAACAGCAAAAAATAGTATCTACATAACATATGAGTTATCCCGGAGAAACACATGCATTACAATAGTGCAAGAAGTGCCAGGCTTTTATAAATGATTTTATTCCATTAACCTTGCTTAAATTCTGCATTCTATCAACTGTCATTCAATGTCATAAGTACAAAATATAAGGAAAATGTAATGTTGTTCTGACCTCTTGAAAATTTTCCTATGTTTACAAGACACAAAGGACCCATTGCTGGAGATCAAAGGGCGAACACCCTGATCTTGATAACCCACACAGTATGAAATATTGTTCCCCTAACATACCCTTTATTACCAGCTGTAAGCATGTCTGTCTGGTGTACCAACCAATATTGGCAGCAAATAGATTATTGAACATTGGAATTTCGGACACCATATCACAATAATTCTTCTGGTATAAATATTTGATCAATATAATAAAAATGCAGATCTAAAAACATTCTAAAACCGAGGTTATCCCTATTTGGACCTACCCCTGATAATATTCCTACTGACAGACTTCATCCCAGTTTACGACTTAACAAGAAGCACCAACATACCAGTAGAATAAAAACATACTATATAAAAGTGGTTCAGTAATGCTCTATCATAAAAAACTATTTTAAAGTCTTTGACATTCCTTATCTTGATGAAAACAGGGCAGTCCCTGTATCTTTCTCTCATAGATAAACCATTTGATTTGGATACTGGTCTTTCTGTTCTCTCATAATGAAAAGGTTCATATTTATGATGCACTTTATGTTTAGAAGTCATCAATATCTAATATCAAAACAAGCATTTTCTGTATTACCAGAAACATCAACATCTTGTAAACAAAAGTTTTCTTATTCATAGAAAATCAACAGGAGACAATAGGTACAGTTGAAATTGTCCCCAGGAGCCTCGCTGGGGAAATCTGCCTTTTACAGACACCTGTCTTATGTGAACACTTTTAACTTATAACCTTTCTCCCCATTTCTTCTAAGCACTTTATAAAGAGAATTCATTTTCAAATCACTGATGTGAGGCAGGTGGCTCATCACACAAATTTAGCATATATTTCCCCTCTAGGATCTAAACTATAAAAGAAGTAGATGGAATTTATTATTTTACAGTAAATAGCAAAGTAAGTTATCAAGAGCTAACGTTACAATTCATATTAGATTTCTTATGGAATATTGGAATATATTTGAAAACAGATCACATACATTGCAACACATAAACAGAGAGCATTGTATGACTGCAGCATGGAGGCCATCAGCATTCTGATCACTTGTTTTATGGGCCTACATTAAAAAGCATCTTTTCTTAATGATTGAAGCCTTCAGCTATGACCATTGAATGAGAGGGAGTGAAACTCTTTAAAGAGGACCCAGGCAGTTTTCATAACATTACCAGGTACTTTCAGAAGATAATATGCAAATTAAAATATGTGTAGTTTCTAGACACTACCACATTTATTCAGCCCCTCACTATCTCACCGCATACCCTCATCTAGGCGCAGAATGACCCGGTGCTGGATCCCCACCCCTGTACATCCACTGCGATGTATAGGACAGTTCAATGGTCATTTGATGATCATGAAAGACTTCCTTATATATTGAGGACCTAAAACCAAAGATCAACACAAAAGAGTAACGACCCTGATAATGGCTCCTTAATGCTTTGTGCTTTCTTTCGATTATTCAATTTTCAGCTTTACAGATTTAATATTGAAAATAGTCGTTTTTAAATGTTGTTTTGCTTGTTATTGGATACAAAAAAAAGATGACTAAAAAACCCACCTATCAACATTGTGAGCATTAAGTTTAAGATTTATAAACAGAATCTACTGAAAAGGTAACATTAAGGTTTGGATAGTCTACATGTAACACTGAACAATCTCTTAATATGGCGTAAAAATCCAAAATATGAGGGCGAAAAGAAGAAATCATTACTTGGCAATAGAACCCAAGAACAATTATTTACTTTTTAAATTCATGATTAATCATTTGTATAATAGCAGGAATAAATGAGAGAGTAGTAAGTCATTAAAATAGCTATAAAATCAGCGAATTCTTTCATATGATTCCAAATGAAACTGAACAGTCTCTGTTAATTTTTCATGTTCATCTGGCAATACAATCCACTGTTGATTTGAATTGTTTAGTACAATACAGCAAAAAGCCATAAGCAAATATAGTAATAAGGTAAAGTTAACAGCCTGTGATTCATTTTCAATACTGTCAAATGCACCAGGTGTCGCATGTCCCCTCAACATTTACTAAGTACTGATATGGAACAGGTGTCCCTGAGACCACCTCAAACACAGTACTCAGTAAACCTCCTCACGTATTGCTTGAACACCTTATGGCACAACAAATGAACGATTACAAACCATAAACTTGTGCCATAAATATACATAAACCTGACATTCCTAAACCGCCAGTGTTGTTATGTGAAAGCAGTTAAAGGTTCAAGCCATAGGTTGCTCTGTAATAGGTGCCCATAATACTATATACACCTGCTGAACATGGCAACTTCACTCATTGAGCCCTGGATCAATAATACACATTCTTTGAGGGTTTTCACTCTGGATATGAATCATTCTATCTTTTACACATTCAACTTATCAACTTAAGTTAACTTTCATAGCTAACCAATATGCTAATAGTATTTGAGAATGCTTTTAAAATAAATTAAAAATATGCTACAAAGTTCAACATTAACAATCACATTTCTTACATGAATAATTTCCAAACATGAAGCTACTGTGAGGTCAACGATGTTGAGCAAAACCTATTTCAAGGGACAGCATCCCTGCTGGATGACATTGGATGATAGGAGGGCTCAATGACAGCATGAACAGAGAAATGTCAAATGCATTAGTTTGCAAATGGCATAATTCTGAAATATATTTCAACTAATGTAGAATATTTTACGCTAATTAGAAATTCTATTGCTACAATTGGTAAACCACAGTTCCAGTATAATCAAAATAATATGTTTTACAGCTTTATCTATTTCAGAAGAGAAAGGATATACTATGTCAATAGTAAGTTTTACAAGTGTAAATAGGCACTGTGCCCCTATCAAACAAGTTGATGAATCAAGGAGACGTCTAATGGGACCACCTCTGTGATGGGATCACTTTGTTCCAGTGACTATTTTCTACCTACATTGTAGGCATGTTTCAAAAGTTTATAACATTTATGAGATGATTATCTTTACGAGCATCAGGAATACAATCTCTTATCTTATTCCTGCTAGCATTAATAATGCATAAAATATCATCATTAATTAGGATAAGACCTCTTATCTTATTCTTGTCCTTACTAATATGACCTCATTTATCAAAGCACAAAATCATACCATCATATTATGAATTAACTAAATATAGGCATGTTAGCACTTTTGTGATCTATGATCAGAAAATACAACAATGCTGCTGGCCTGCACTACCAAATTTGACCTTATGTCTACACCAAATGACAGTTTCATTATATGTCTGTCAAATCCAATACACATTAAAGCGATTATTGTTTAGCTGCTGACAAGATGAACAGCTCCCATCTGTACTCCACGTTACAGCATTCGTTTTTGTAGAAATTAACACAGTTGAAAGTATTATCAGAACTATTGTGCTTTAGAAATGTGGCATTTTAGACTAAAACGGACAAAATTATGAAGTCTTTATAGGAATACAATATCATTGCCGCCAGTCTTATATATTAATCACCCCTTATCTTCATCAATTATGATTGTTAGATTGCTTATAATCTAATAAGCTAATCCATTAAAAATTACTAAAAATCTTAAAAATAATTTTTATAATAGTTTAAAAATGAGTGAAGATTTAGCCATTTATGACCATTTTTACTCAAAAGATTAAGAACTGTTTAGAGCCTTTGGCAATATATCACAGCTACAGAGTACAAACATTCTATAAATTGATGATTTCTAGTCGTTCAACAAAGAGCTTCCTTGTTTTCATATCGTAAAAAGACACCCACCACATCAAAACCAGACCAACTTTCAAGTGAGTACTCATCATCACCAATGTACTCAATAAAAAAAGTACTCACCCCAAACATTGAGCCAGCCAATCACTTTTATGGCAATATCCTCACCATCATCCACATATTTTGATGCCATTATCCTTTTTCTAACACATATCCAAATTTCAATCAATTCGTTGGAGTTTATCCCAAAGAAAATTAGAAAATGTTATCCATGACACGAGAAAAGTAGCCAATATCCATCACGGTAGCCACATTTGCAAAGCCAATATCCTCACGCGGATGGATTTTACTATTACTTTGGTGTCAGAACTTTCTGATTTGTGGTATAGTTTTATTAATAATTGGCTAGACTTTAAAATTGTGTATTCACTGAGGAGAAGCATATACAAATAAAACGCTGCATTCTTAGTTTGCACGTGTCATCGGGTTTTTCTGATGTATTTCGATGTTAATCAAGAACTACTTTATATAAAAGTTTTGTCGCAAGCGGTTCAAAAGCAGACGACAGAAGAATGATTGACACGGGGAGCGCCTGTAGTCTCATTCATAAAATGTGAATCTCTGTAAAGAGCATGAACAATATACCTTATTCGGCGAGTAGCCACACCAATATCCCTGCTGAATATGCTTTTAAAATACTTTACCATATTATCTACACAATATTAGAATTTAGATTTGCCCCATTCAGTTGATACTACTGCACAGTCAGCTTTAATTGGAAATTGTAAGTTTGCGTTATGTCCGTGGATTTCCAATGTGCAAATCAAATACACCAAGTCAAGTCATGAGGGGGAAATGTATACATATTTTGAGATGTGAGAGTGCCCCTTGATTTTTTATGAAAAATGAGAATGGGGGTCAATTTCCTTTGAGAAATGTGAGAAATTGAAAAATTTAGAAATTGTGAAATGAGAATGGTTAGAAAATTAGTGAGAATGGCCCTAGCTGGATTTTTGCTCAGACAGGAGAATGGGGTATAGTAGGGTATATTTTTCACTCAGTCATATTTATTTGAAAGTCGGTACAAAATACATATAACATAAGCTCTACAGACCTCGTATGGTGTTTTATATTATAAAACCATATTTGTACATAATAGAATCATCAATACACCAAAACTAACTTTAAAAAACAAAACAAAAACAAAAAAGCAATGCTATCACTGCATTTTGTGAATAAGGTATACTGATGAGTGGTATATTGGACATTGTTACCGTTGCAACAGTTGGATATTAATTAAACTTAGAACTAATCTTCTATATGTAAATGTATTTTTGTTCTGAGTTGCAATGCCATTCGAGCTATTTTTCAGATAATGTGGGACAATATACAAAACCATTAGCAGATCCAAGATTTCTCAGAACAAGAGCCCTGTACTGTACAGTAAATAGCTGGCGAAACAAAAGCACTGACATTTGATCAAAATGAAGAATTTGTCTGCCAAGGGGTCCGGGTATCTGCCACAGCTAAAGTCACTTCCAACTTTTTCAGCTTCATGAGAAATATTCAGTATTTGCCAGATATACGCAAGGGCTCACTTTACACTGTTATACCAGTGTTTTATTGTGTAATCATTCACAGACCTTCAACCGCATTACCTGTTTAGATGTTTCATTAAAAAAATTGACAAGGATATCCATTCAAAAGCTCTAAAATGTCATTTGCCTGGGATGCTGCGACACATTCATTTTCAGACTGCTTGAAAGGTCTCGCATTGGTATTTATCGTTTATCCACTCACTACAGCCATGTTATTGATATTGAAAATATAGGAAGAACTATTGAGGATTATTCATAACGTTTTTGAGTCATACAACTGCGAATTGTTCATAAAGTTCTAGACTAGGTAGTTATTAGAGCATTAATAGATGTTTTTTTTATCACTGCAATTTATTACATTTCCCTACCGCGTACATTGTTTTGTGCCACATGACAGTCATCAGGGGATCTGATCCAATACATTATCACATCATCATGCTGTTCATATCAAACAACAATAGTACAAAAAAGTACATGAAATCAATAAATACAATTAATACAATTATTTTATTCATATGTATAAAACAACATACTATGTACCTTAAAAACTATAGAATTATTTATATATTTGTCCTACCTATTATTGCAATAAGTTGTGGTGTGAGCGGAGTCCGAATATCAAATATTAAGTCGTATCAATAACTATCAAACAATCAAAAAGTGGCTACATTTATACAATCTTCAAACAATTTATAACAACACACTGTTCTGTCTCACAGTTTGAAAATGAATAAAAGTATGAACGAATACACAAAGTACATTAAATAATACATACAAATAAATTTGCTGATGTATTCAATCGCGCATATAGCAAACCGGTATTAATCAGGATTCCCACAGATTTTGTGCAACGAAATCCTATGACTTTAATAAATGAGTTTCCAAGAGAAATTCAATGAGTTTTCATGGCTCTTTAAAAAAATCAATGACTTCTCAAGCATCAGTGGAAAATCAGATTATATATTGTTACAAACATGCTTACTATTTAAAAGTTTTATTCATGAACAAACACAAAAAAAAAATCTAATACTGATGATGTTAAACCTATTTACCTCAAATTGATGTAAAATTCATGGAATCTTACATTTTTATGCAGTTCTCAGAAGATGATCTATGGATGATTATAGAATTATTTTTTTCCTTCATAATCAAGGTAAGCAGGTCTATTTTATAAATATTTGTATAATATATTTTGAGACAGATTACATGTTCATAATAAATCTAATTGTTGTAATGTTCTCATACACCAAAACAATACTTAAAAAAAAATCAACAACTCATTGCCTATGTAAAATATTACCTAAGTGACACACAGCATCAGGGACATAGCGAGACCTTCATCATGTGTGCTCACTGTTTGAAATTGTTATCCATCGATACACAGAATTATGGATAAAAAATGAAGAACAAATGGGGTGCTCACAGTAAATACATAAAACATTTTATTCAAAGATCGATAAAATTAACTTATGGGGCCTAAACCGCCTCAGTATCATTTTTTGTGTTGAAAGATTTACCATGGATATGACATGATGTCATGAAAGGTTCAGTGAATACGTAATGTTTTATACTCCAATATCATATGGTCTTTGCATGTCTTCAAATTGCATGAAACATCATGGCAAAGCATATTAGGGTTGCTCCTGGGTGATATGGGACAAATGTCTGAAAAAGGGACATGGCATTTATTTTTGGACCCCATGTACATGTAGGTGCCTCACAATCACATTGATAATGGTCTGACTATGTCAGTGATGTACAGATGAGTGTACAACAGAGAATGAACCTGAACTATAAAGAATGCTCCTCCATGAATTGCTGCACCAGGCCCATGAAAGCGTGTGGTTGCTCAGAATGCACCCAGTGTCCAGCTTCTTTGATGAATTTAATGTCCACATTGGGAAAAAGTCTATTGATCTCAGGATAATATGCTCTCCTAAAAAGTACAATATCATGCATTCTATGACATAAAGTTAATGGTAAATATAGTTCAGTTCCAACCGTTTATCTGAAACAATTATAATTGTGTTAAATACTCAAATAAATGCATGTAATCACTTTACTTCATTTTGATAAACAAAGGACTGGCATGTGGATGAAAGTAATAAAATTGGATATTTTTTTAGCATATTTATACTACATGAACTATGTGACTGTGAGTAAATAGATTCTATAATACTTCAACAATATCATTACATTTTTTTATCATTAAGAATCTGTGGCTATATGGCCCTGCATTGTTAAAAAATCACACTTACTTTATGTGCTGAGACCAATCTCCCCCTATAAATAACGTTGGACTGTAGTAAGAATTCTTGAATTGTGGGAAACCAGTGATATCATTAAAACTGGTTTGTATAGCATCAAGGTTGACAATCCATTGGTATTTGCCATCTTTCTCCTCAATATTAGTGAGAATGAAACTCCGCACATTCGCATCCTGATGTGGAATAATAAACATATGCAGTTACAGTTAACATTTAAGCTTGTTAAGCCTTTCAATAAAATAACTATTACTAAGTTAATATAGAGTTCAAATGGTAAACTGCATGTGGTCTCATCTGTATTTAATGTGAAAATAACTATTTTTACCAAAAGTTTTATTCCCACAGCATAAATTATATCAATCACTTTCCAACTTGTGTTGTTACTGGTTTCATGGCAAATATGCTATAAACAATATACAGTCATAAAGTTCTTTATCTAACCCTTTGCATGAATATACACATATGTCCATGTACTGTACACAGTTTTCAACTGTAACTTTAAGACACCTCTAACGCAGAAGACTCTGTTTTCCTAAATTGCCACTTCCCATATCACTCAAGTCCCTTTCTCTGATGAGTCACTCACCGTGAAGACTTTCTTGAGCTGTCTGTCCACTGAGCCGCGCACGTCACTCATGGACCACACTCCGGCAAGGTTCAGGTCCACATCCTGCATCGCCTAGGAGCAGAGACAATGAAGAATACAGTAAGACCTTCCACCACACTGTGAGTCATCTTTTTGTTTGCAGAATGATCAATGATCAAATGTTTGGAGGGAGAATTTACACGATCATGGACTCTTTTTCTTGGTTAATACACTTTCAATGTAAAATTACAACCTATGTTTTGGGGAACAGCAATGTGTAAACATAAGAGCATAAAATAGGGTAGTATAAAATACATAGAAAATTGCTTCTACCTTAATGTAGGCGGGGAAGGCAATAGAAGCTGTCTCCGACTTCAGGGGCGCCGTGTCTTCCACTATCAGCCCGGACACCAACTTAGGCTGTGTATAAAGAGATATATGGATAAAAATGTATGTATGGTGGATTTCAAGGTCAGCATTCCAAGCATTTCGGATATACATTTCATTTTAGCAGTAAGCCGTCATTTCATTGAAATGGAAATTTTTGTTTCATTTAATAAGTCTCCCTTCTCACAGAACATGTGAAACCCCCGCGTTCAAGTGCATCTGAACCTTGGTGAGTGCGAGTGTCATGGCAATCTTGCCGCCCATGCTGTGTCCAAGAACCACTGCCCGGGGAATGTCTAGGTCAGACATGAGCAGCTCAATGTCCTCAGTCATCTCCTCGATGCTCATTGTTGGGGTGTGGGGAGTCTCACCATGGTTACGGCAATCCACACAGATGACCTGCAAGTGCAATGCATGTGTTATGAGAAATACGTTGCATTCATTCAACAAAATTTAATATGACCAATAAGGGTATATGTCAGTAATGTTGATGTTAAGTTTAGCTTCTTCGAAATTTCAAAATTAGAACTTTAATCCAGGCAACCAATATCAAGTGTATTATTTGTCTTTTTTTTTTTTTTTTTTCAGCCGATGTTATCAAAAAGCATTATGTAATGACATTTACTAATTATGAATAAAAATATTTTGCTTATATTTCAGTGATAATCACCCATACCGGTATATGGAATTTGTAGCATTGATAGTTTAAAATCAGTTTAAAAAAAACACATTATGATTATTTGTAATGTTAACGTACATGTAGTACTGGTAGTTTAGCGCTAGATATATCAAGCTTAAGAAACAGAATTCAAAATGATATGTCAATTAGAATTCAAGTACCTGTCTCTTTTCCTTCTTGCTCAAGGCCAGAGCGATACCCCTCCAGTTTTTCTTCTGACCAAGTAGCCCATGGATGACGATCAGCGGTGGTCCCGAATCTGGCTCCTTCCACTCATGATACGTCGTGTATGCAAGCTTCACTGGTGCTCTGTGAGGATGTATAATGTTATATTTGGAAACTATTGTGAATTTATCGGTCAGTACAGACGTGCCCCGAATCTGGATGTCTTTTTTCACATTTTTGGTATATTTCTGGATGTCTTATTCACATTTTAGTATATTTATCATAAATCGGTCTGATTTTTGTCAGATATTGGTATAATGCCACAATTCTGTAAGATATTGGTATATTATGTCACATTTTTGTATATTATGTCGCATTTATTTTTTTCAGATATCAGTATATTATGTCACATTATTCTCAGATATTGGTATATTGAAGAAATATACCATGTTGAGAAGTGGTATATCTGTTAATTGACTGCCTGAATTTGTGAATATTCCCAGGGGTTGAGAGAATATTTCACAAATAAGGGCAGTCAATTAACAGATATACCACTACTAAACGTGGTATATTATCATTATACCACGACAAACCATCAAAAATGTCATTTAATATTTAAATGCGACAAATCCCTGTCATGGCAATCTTGCCATCCATGCTGTGTCCAAGAACCACTGCCCGGGAATGTCATGAAGGTCAGAACATGAGCAGATTTTATGTCCTCAACAAGTCAAATAAATGACATGCATTGGTTTCATGCCCGGTTGGGACAACTCACCATGGTGTACGCCATCTACACAGAAAGTTTCTGACCTGCAAGCCAATACATGGCGTTTGTCGAACCGTGTCCCCAGACGTGTCATCTGGTGGGCCCCGCAAGCTCGGAGTCGAGGAGTGGCTAGTACTACTCATCCAGAGTATGTACGACAATGCCAAAATTAGAACTTTCGCAACCCAAGTGACAATTCAAGTGTAGTGCATCAAGGCTCATGTCTACTGCTGTTCATCACTGTGCTGGAGGCATTATCCCATGAGTTTTACGGGTTGCCCATGGGAAGATTTTGCTTATGACCTGGTGATCATCTCCGACCGCTGGAGGAATGAAAATTTGGCATTGGAAGACTGGCAAAGCCAAAGGGCTTCAACAAAAAACCAAGATCATGATATCAGGGCCGGGTTAACGTGCTCCAGAAAACTGGTAAACACCCCTGTGCTGTGTGTCTCAGAGGAGTCGGCACAAATTCCATCCCTGTATATGCCCTGTTGGGTCCACAAGAAATGCAGTGGCATCACTGGCATATTGCTCCCGACCCCCACCCAGAGCGATACAGGTGCAGTGGTCTTCTGACCAATAGACAGCAGACCTATGACTGATCAGTCGCCCAGAAAGACTGGAGGTGGTCCCATCCTTCTGTTACCTCGGGGACAAGCTTCACTGGTGGCGGGGTTGTGAGCTTGCTTCCATCACTAGATGTCACAGCCTTGGGCAAATTCAATGAGCTCCCTGCCCATCCTTCACCTCTCGCTCTTTTGTATACAACTCTTGTGTCAGGACAGATGCTGTATGCAAGTGAGACCTGGGCCCCGACCTCTTCTGTTCTGCATCACTTTTGGTATATTTCCATGATCCGCTGGATTCACACCACCAAGGATCAGGCCATCTCAAGAATCGGTAGGCTGCAACTGGATGACATAGTGAAGGTGCTCCGCAAAGGCTGTCAGATGGCACGGTATCGAGCGCAGTAATGGCTGGCTAAGAAGAGTACAGGACATTGACCCCGGTGGAGGCCGAAGCCGTGGCCGCCCAAATAAGACATGGGCGGAAGTGGTCCTTGTGGATCAGCTGGCGCTGGGTATGGCTGAGACCCACCCTTCCGACAGGACAGCTTGGAGTGGTACACTAAGAAGTGCCGTCAGACTGGACCCACCCCTGCTTCAGGGATTAAATTAGTCCAGTTTAAACTAAACATGGATGAGATGATGATGATGATGATGATGATAAACTGATGATGATGATGATGATGATGATGATGATGATGATGAAACCATGATGAATGATGATGAATGATTTAAATGATGATGATGATGATGATGATGTACAAAAATTACATAATCCCTGCAAGGACATTTAGAGAAATGCGGTGTACGTTATTGTTTGGACGGTTGACGATTCTAAGAACACGTCCAGTGCACTGAGATTTACGTTGTCGCTCGATATTCTGAGAAACCTTCAGCCATTAACATCTTGATAAACAAATCAGATATTTTATCGACGGTGTGAATTCTGGGCATTTTAGTATATATGTGTATTGTTAGTATGTATGTAATGTGTCTAACTAAATAGATGGTAATCAAAATGTCATGGGATCATTCACATCTCCTGAATATGCAGCCCAATTGACGTTATCAGGACAGGAAGATTTGAATCGGCAGTCTGCCCATCATGAGGTGCACAAGCGGTAAAAAGAGTACCCGGATTAGGTATGGTATATGCACTATATGGAAAAATATACTCCATCAGTTTGAGCCTCTCAACAAATCAGAATATCCCATTTAGGGGGGTGTTACATTAGAATGGTATTATGTGGGTTATGTTTATTCGAAAATTGGTATATTGATGGGTCCCATTTTCAACCTGTTCGTGGCACAACCATACCCATTTTCAAACCCAGAATTTATTTCTGCTTTTTCCTAACTGGGAGTATACCTTGATATTGAATAATGAGACCCACTGCTGTATACCAGTTATTGACAATCAACTGGACACAAGGAATAACATTGTCTACCTTTTATAATAGTCTCTGGAATTTATGTTTACAATCATGAACATTATCCACATCACAGAAAAAAAATCTAAAATAGCTGATATGTTCACAATGAAAATAGCGAGTTATAACTGTCCCGATATAATGTAAAATTTTTACAACTCCTTGTACAAACCTACATAAACATGCTAATGTATCTAAACATATTCAATTACACTCAGATATGGTTTTGATCATCACATAAATGAATACATATTTTATATTTTGGTCCCAAAATCCATCATATTCTTGTCTTAATCAAACCCATGATACACATTAGAAACAATTACATACATCTTATGATCATTTAAGAAATTAATCCAATAAGTTCAGTCACTAGGGCATACATAACAGGATATGAAATAAGCATGATTAAATACAACAAAATGAGTATACTATGAAACTTTTGAAGATGTGAATACATAATTGATCTGTAGATCTGTCGTTGATAATGTAAAAAAAAAATTGTTAAACTTATTATCACAATTATATTTTGCCTTAGATAAATCACTTTCTAACTTCCAATAAAACACTTACATCTTGATCTAAAAAATCATATAACAAAGAATCAGTTAATAAACAATTCTATGCAGTACACACACCTTGCCACTGGATTTTTTTCACATCAAATTAAAGGGACAACCCCGACAACTGCCTCTATAGTTAATTTCTTGCTTATTAATGTAATCTTGTGATAGATATCAGTTTGTATGCATGAATGACGGAAATAAAACTGACATGGATCCATGTTCTACTATGGGGATATGGGTATTTCCTTATCCACACATCAGCATTCCATGGGGTTCCTCTCCTAACAGGATGCAGTATGTCAAATCTTTAACGAGTGTGAAATAGGGAACACCATCACACACCCAATGTTTGTAAACACTGAGTATGAGCCCCATGAAAAAGAAACTACATGTATATTATCACATTGAAATATGAGCCCCATGAAAAAGAAACTACACGTATATGATCACATTGAAATTCAAACCTAGTTTAGGAAAGGAATCATGATACATCAGAAAGCACCATTTAATTCTTATATCTCTCATCAAATTGAGCCTTGAGTGTCCCTTTAAATTCACACACAAACACACAAAATAAAAATAAATACAATCTATAACTAAACATAATAATGAACAATTTTCATAGAATATTGTGCACAAAGGTTAGATTTTGGCTATTAAAACCACATATTTTACTGTGTCTGTTGGTTGAACACAGGTTCAACAATTTTCATTGTGCGGATTTTGCTGAATAAAAAGATGCTTCAGATGCCTTAGAATAAGTTTTGGATGTGGAAGCCTTGGGACGGCTGTCACATTTGGACACCTCAGAAAGACTATCAGATCTGGAGGTCTTAAAACTGGCAGATTTGGTGGTCTTTGAGCGACTGTCAAAGTTGGAGGTCTTAGAAAGACTGTCAGCTTTGGAGGTCTTAGAACGACTTTCAGATTTGGAGGTCTTTGAACGACTGTCAGAATATAAGGTGTTAGAAGGAGTGCCAGATTTCGAGTCCTCAAAAAAGCTGTCATATGTAGAAGCGTTAGGACTGAAATGCTGAGCTGCAGTTTTAGTACGCTGTCTTTGTCGCTTCATCATCAGTGGGAGAGGGGCTACAACCAGCCCGGAGACAACTATCCACGCACCAGCACAGTAAAAGGAAATGTTGTAATCTCCCGTCTCGTCGTATAGCCAACCTGGAATTGATGAACAGAAATTCAATGGCAATTAAACATCAGCATTGCCTGTGTGTTATCAACAATAAGATTGTAAAAGCAAGATGCTCCTGATTTATTTGCACACAGTAACATGTTAAGACTTTCTTTAATATGTGCATATGATTAAACTGGTATCTAATCTACTTTTGTAACAAAATTCTAACCTATCAATTCAAGTTGTAAAGATGTTTGATAGAGTTGAACCCTACCTGCAATGGGAGTTCCAAGCAGAGTGGCAATCCCCTGCACTAGCTGAAAAAGTCCAAATGCACTTGTGCTCTTGTCAATGCCCACAAGATCCACAATGCACATCATCTGCAGGGCGTAGGTCACACTCACGCAGAAACCAAATATTGCACAGTATGCCGACAATCCAGCATAATTCACAATAAATGGTACTAGGCCAGTGCTTAGACCACAGATGATGATGCTGATGGCATACACAAGAGTACCGCTCACTGATTTACGGTCCCCTAAGTAGCCCAGCAAGATCTGGCCCAATGTCCTACCAATGCCGATGATTGAGAGTAAGAACACAGCATCTTCTATGTCTATTCCTAACAGGGTGGCTTTGTCTATTAGGTAAACATACGGAATACCTATCCACATGTACAGAATGAACGCAGCTGCACAAAATGTTAAATAGCACCAATTTTTCGCAAGCGACTTATCCAGCATGCTTTTTATTATCAACATTATTTCGTTCCGTAATTTTGCACCACATCTGTTATCTTCAATCTTGCCGGTTAGTTCTTCATTACTTTTTTGATACTCAACAGTAGAAGCATCAGAAAAGACAAAGGAAGAATCAGAAATGTCAATCTTAGTTAAAGAATATAAATCAGGACAGCTGATTGTTGTGTGTGCATACTTTTCTAGCATTCTTTTAGTTTCCTTCAAAAGAATTTTCTCTTCAGGACTCTTGAAAGAAGCATGATGGACATGAAGTGGCTCTAAAGTCAGTGGAACATCTTTATTCTGTAACTGAGTATCTGAGTTGGAATGAGTATTTTTCAATTTTTTTGACCTTATAACTTTTGGAGTTATAATTCCATGTTTAAGCCAGTACTTATATTCTTTATAATGTGTTGTAGGTAAAAAGTCAACGGACTCAACAATAGTTTTCTCCATTGGAGGAGGACGAAACAGTGCTCCGGCTGGAATAATGTTAAAGCACACAGCCCCGAATATCAGCAACGACCCCCTCCATGAGTAGTGACCAATAAGCAGCTCTAATAATGGAGGGCAGGCAAATGCTCCTAATCCAGAACCGGTAACAGCAAGTCCTGTGGCCAAACCTCTTCTTCGCTCAAAATAAAATGTCACTATCACAATAGCCGGAATATATGTCATTGCTAACCCCACACTACCAATAAACCCAGTCGTTACGCACAAGAAGTCCACTGAATTAGCAAAGAAGCTAATGATGAATGACGATCCCAAAACTCCTCCTCCAATTATGGCCACAATTCTACAACCGTAGATGTTTGTTAATGCACACACAAGTGGGCTCACAATTAAAGGCATGCCATATAGCAATGCACCAATGAGCGCTGTTTTCCCTTTGCCATCTTCAAACTGTAGTACAATGTTTGGGAAGAGAACGCCAAATGAATAGGACCAGCCGTCAGCTATGAAGTAGGCCACAAAAGAGCCGAGAAGAACTATCCAGGCCCAGCCACCATCAAGAGCTATTGGGGTCGTTATTACTGTACTTTGGACTTTTTGCGACATTGTGTTGATGTAGATTTGTCTCGGTAGTCTTAATTGATTCCAGCTTTATTCATTTTATTTACTCTACTTCTTCTTTTCCACCTGTCACCAATTTGTGAGGTCACTTATCTATCAATAGTGGTTTCATCCATCTACTTCTCTCATGTTCTGAAATTCACAAAAACACAAGCGTTAACCAAAGGCTGTCATTTGAACTTTTTAGTATCCTTTAAAGGTAAATCCATTTAGAATTGATCAGATTGGTACAAAATGTTATCACTCAAAAATAAAATAAAATATAAAATATATTGTATTCTATTTAATTCTTTTTTATTCCTTTTACCGGTATGCTAAATCCATTTATTGACTGTTATAAAAAGAATGATGTTTTAAAAACAAAAGATTGTGGTTTGTCAAACATTTTTAACATATCATTTATGAAACAAGACACAAATGCATCTATTACACATATATTCATGCTTTATTGAATGCCACATTTCACAATAAACATTGTACATATCACGTAAAAGTTCATAAAATTTACTCATAAAAAAACAAAATAAATATACCATTTACAAATTGCATGTTGCACAATAACTTTACAGTCTGCACATCCAATAACAAATTAAACTATACATATGCATCAAATAATAAAATGTGTATACTATCACAAATAGCGAGTGTGATAATGTTCGAAGCTCAACAAAAATAAAAAAAACAATTACATTTGATTAATAAATTAATAATACTTGCGTAATACAGGAGAGAAATATAATAAAAAATGCCCAAGCATAAAACAAACCAGTGTCTGACAATACACACTCCAGTACTGGGACATTGATTATCTAAGTTATGTCCCCTAGTTTTACTGGGCTGGGTGACAATACAGTATGGTTCATAGTTATGAACCTAGAGTATCTAGCCCATCCAAATGTGATCTGGTCTGGAAGGACCAGCCATTTGATGAAACAATTGGGATTTTCATTTTGTAAATGAAGACTAGCCTAGACACAATAGCGTCTTACGTTTATAAACTTTTTGTGATAAATTATCGGGTAGTTATTTAGATTTAAATTTCAATCATTTTATTATTAATGTGACATGAAAGGTCTGAATATCGTTCACAATGAAATACATGATAAAATATGTACTGAAAACGGCTGTGGTAAATTATGAAGATTATATAGTGCAAAATCAAATATCTACTTTCTTGCTTGTCAAGTGAGACTCCAAATCAGATGAAATGTCCAGCTTTATAATACTTTACTAAAATTTTGATACAGCAGAAACCTTTACAAAAAAAGAAAAAAAAGAAAAGCAACTATTCATAATTACCATTCTCTCATTTTCTTTGCCTGATATTATCGCAGGTTTCATTTGTAGTGTAAAAGAATAAGCTAGGGATCAACTTTTGTTTGAATTATTAAATTATTGTTAATAATACCATCACTATATGAAATATTTCCAACGCATATCATAGTCAACACAAAAATAATAATCACATTTACCTATACAAAAATTTTTCTTGAAAAAGTGAGCTGAGCGTTAAAAAAATAAATCTCTAAATTTTGCTTACAACTGAAAGATCGTGAAACAATCACAATTTGAATTATTAAATTATTGTTAATAATACCATCACTATATGGAATATTTCCAACACAAAAATAATAATCACATGTACCCATACAAAAATCTTCTAGAAAAAGTGAGAGTTAAAAAAATATATCTCTAAATTTTCTTACAACTGAAAGATCCTGAAACAATCACACGATCATTTGTCTTTTGAGAAATGCTAATACTGTGTAATATTTATTTTATACTTATTTTATTCTCAAATCACACAAAGCTTACAAGATACCATTCTAAATACAATTTTTAGATTTAGATTTGGATCAATAATCCTTATTCTTATAACACTTTTTTGCCTTTACGGCAATTAATGAACGATCACCAGTGAGATACCGTCCGGTCAAATTACCTCCAAACACACACCCTGTATCCAAGCCAGTTGCCTGGCCGTACATTTGAAGCCGTCTCCGAGCATCATGACCAAAATATACGTGTGCTGGTCGAGGTTTAGAGTCCCACTCAGCAGCCCACGAATTCCCGATACGCAATTTACTGGCTTTTCTCTCACCAGATTCTGTAACTACAACATCTCTCATTTCAGTCATATCCCATGTATTTTGTTCTTCTAATGGAATATCTGGTAAGAGGCCTGCGTGTACAATTATTGCATTTAAATGTGGAATGGATATCGTATAAGGAAGTTCACACAACCAGTCTATATCTAATTGTGTCAAGTCTATGGTCCATTTGAATTTTCTCTGCGGAACTAACGATTTATCTGGAGAATTTTGCCAATTTAGCCATTTAACTATCACATGGTCTTCATGATTACCACGTATAACATATGCCTCATCATTCTCCACCATTGAACGAACATATTTCAGAGTTTCTATGGAAAGAGGACCTTTATTTATAATATCACCAGCAAAAATGAAAATACAATTGGGATGCGATTCATGAACCATGTTCACTAATTCTTTCAATTCAATGAGACAACCATGAACATCCCCTATAACTAATACAGATCGATCATTTATGTCCTTTTCAGTCAAAGTTTGATGTATTTGATAGGGAATAGGTATTGGCAGAGGCACCTCGGGTCTAAATGGCTCTTCTGATGATGATTCAGTGCTTATATTGTTCTGGGCTGCCAGATCTCTATTCTTCAACTTTAGAAATAGATTCCCCATTTTGCGCTTTTTTCACTTTCAGCTTCTGATAGCCAGCTGTCACAAGCTGAAAGTGAATAAATTGCAGTTTAGAAATTATCAATGATCTGTGACTGTTTTAATGAAAAACAATCAGTGTGGTGGTTGAAGTTTAAACAAGGCAAACTGAGGACCATGAGTTGCAAAGCTTTAGTTTGGAATGGCAATTTAAATCAGTGTAAACCGGCCTAATTTCGGTCACTTCAGTTTACGTTACGTTTACCATATAAAACGTAATTTAAGGTACATTGTATATGATGCTATAATTTCAAATGACAAGCGTTTTAAACAGAAAACAGCTAAAAACTAAAGGGCCCGAAATTAGGCTGGTAGGCTTTAGGGTGAAATTCCTATGCCTTGAATGGCATAGAAACACTTTAAAATTCACCTGGGTTTCATCCGCTTCGCACTGCCATTACCAGTCAATATAAATACCCATATAACCCATTGGAAAAACCTAGGTTTTGTTCAAATATCTACCATATATGAAATGTGAGTAAATCAAAATTGCAATATCTGCAATGTTTTCTAAAGCAGTTAACCAACTAAGTTACATTCCATTCAATGAATTTAAATATTTGGTCTTGTGTCAAGGAAGCGGTCATGTGTTTGAAAAGAATAAGCATTAGTTTATTTGGTCCTTATTGGTTCTTTAAGCGCCTTAAATTCATTTTAAATGTTTAATGTATAAAGTATGGCATCATTGTAATACATTATTTGAATAACATGAAAAAAATCAGTGCTGGCCAACTTGTCTAGAAATATGCACAATGTCATGTTGTCGAGTTGACAGGAGTATGAATTCAAGTTAAATATCAAAATAAAATTTGTTTTCTGCTTACATTTTATTATGAGCAAGGTTTTATGTAACAGGTTGGGACAGGTTGCAAAATATAATCCACTTAGCCACGACCCGGTCCGACAAAAAATAAATACACTTTTTTAGTAATTAATTAATTAATTTTAAAAGTACATGAACCGGTTCATCAAAACGTTTTAAAATAAACATTCAACCAAATAAAATATAAAACTTGCGTACATTACAAGCTGAGTGCTCTAAAGTGGATTAAATTGATAGAACATAGTCGAATATTCTGTCACCCTATCAGTTTAGTCTGGTTGTCATGGTTCAGTCGCTGTTTGCTGATGTCTGCAATCATTTCATTCTCTTTAATAAAAAATAAAAAAATGTGCTGGAGAAGTACAGTCACATACTACAGAGAGTCCCGACAGCGCACGTCTGACGTTCCAGGTACTGAAGAACGTTTATGTGATAAACCGGTTCATTTGTAAAAATACGAGTTTCTGACCAACCGGATCATTACGCCGGACCGGGTCATGGCTAAGTGGATCAAATATAGTTTGACAGGAATAGATTGAAATACTAAATATTTGATATCAAAATGAAACTCCATAAGAATATGCATGTATTGCTTTCTACATACATATCACCAAAATATAAATTAATTACGTGTCTCTATGGAACTTTCGGTTTTGCAACAGCAAAATTTCATTGCATTCACATACCTTCAATACTGTAGAAGATAATGATGAATTTGCATTATGACAGGATTACAAAAACCGCAGTGTATATAATCTTTCATGTACGAATTCCATGGATACTCGACTATATACAACTATATCTATAGCTTAACGTGAATCTACATGACTAAACAGATATTTGTGAGTTCATCGTTAGCTAAAACAGTCGGTCGGAATAAAATAAAAATATGGATCATATGCAATGGTAGAAAATGATTACATGAATGACAACAATGTGACAGCAATGAAAGTCAACCGAAACTGATTACCTTTTAACTACTGCAGTAGAGAACGACTTGTGCAATTTTGAACAAGAAAATGTGTTGACTATTTTAAGGTATCTATTAAGCGAAAACATGATAGTATTATGTCAATAGACAAAATCTTGACATTAAACTTATTTCACAAGTTCACCGGTGTCAACGAATTTAGCGATTATGTAAATATAATTTTCGAGCGCATGCGCATTAGTCGGTGTCGTTTTACTGTAGACTATGTCCAGTATTTTGGATGGGTGCGTTGTAGAGGGCCGCGGATCCATTGATTTTCCCCGCTTCGGACATACAGTTTAGTTTTACAGCGGTTCAAAAAAAAGAAAGGAACAAAAAAGAGTAAATAACTGAAACCATGTTTGTGGCTACAGGTGATCATAAGGACGAGTCGTAAATAGACATTTATTCCTCCGAATACGTAAGCTTTGATGAAAGTGATAGTGATTCTTTTGGTTTTGTAGATGTCTTCCTGCTTATAGATAGTGTGCACATATGTAATATCCCCGGGTAATATCGTATGTACGTGTACAACAGATGTAGAACGCCAAAAATTATATACATTAGTATATATTTTATGGAGCATGCATAAAATGCATCAGAGGGCGGTCAGTCATAAGGGATCATAAGAAGATATATATATATTTTTTAAAGGAGCAACCCCCTCTGGCATAAATGGAATTTGAGCACCGCCACCCCCCTCCATGGCTTCAATAAAATTTAGTGGCCTTCCCATCCCCAGTTACCAACAACTTCATTGACAGACATTCATACAGACTGTTCAAACAAAACAAAACAACATGTTGTAGTATGTTTTATGTAAATAGAATATCATGTAATTTTAACAATCATGTATGTATGCTATTATGACAGCTATAACATAATAATTATTCAGTTTATACAGCATCCTCACTCATTTTGCAAACGAAATTTGAAGCAAAATATTTCTAGGAAAATCCTGTATAGATGACTAAGAATGGTGCATTGACTAAGATACAGGGATAGACGACTTTAGAATATGTGTTTGGCGTCACTGTATATGTATCTTGCATGTTGTACTTGACTATGGCGCACACCAAGGATTCGATCATCTATCTAATGACCTTTAATGCTTCTCGGGTTGTTTGTGTGTGTCCTTTCTCATGCTACGTGCAATTAATAACATGAACACACAATTAAGCAATGAGACCAATGCAAACCTCATCGACGTTACTAGGTATAGGCTTACTGTTTGATGAAACTGATTTAGGGAGTGTTCATTAAGTGGTGGGGGTGGGGGTGGGGTAGTAATTTTTAGTTATCGGTGGGTGAAACTTTTTATCCTCCCCCTTCATGACATGCCAAACTTTTTTCCCCACGATTGAGATGTCAAACTTTTTTTTATCCACTCCTGAATCACTCCTCATAACAATTGGCATGGATCCTAATCTCGATCGCTAGAGCACTGCACACCCAGTTCGTGTGTTATTTAAATAAAATTGTTAGGCTCAAACAAATAGCACACAAAATTACTACTTTAAAAACTATTGCTTTCCCGGTGCCAAAGTGAAAAAATAAAATTTCTAGTAAGATCTAATGTAAATAAACATGTTCGAATCCCCGATTATCGCCACGCACGAACTGGGTGTGCGCATTCGGCAATCCTCGTATGTTTCCCCTACTCACAACAACAGCCCAGAAACATTCCGAGTAGTTCCGAGTGTTGTGTGCATGCAACGAATTGCACCATAGATCATATAATTTTAATGAATCATAACAATTGTGTTTATCATGCGACAATGTAAGTAAGTAGCTTTATTTTGACACATTAAGCACGATTGTTGATTCATTAATAGCTGTTTTACGATTGTTTAAACATTAAAATGCACGAAGTGGGTGTGGAGTGCTCTACATAATCACGGATGCAGATTTCAATTTATATGATTTAAAAAACATCCGTATCGACAGACGTATTTTCATCTTTTGCCCACAACTCATGCACAAGAAAATTATTGTCGGATGCTGTCTTGCATTCAATGAAATGGAGGTGTTAGAAGCGTTGGAGTCCTAATACATATGTAACATTCATATTTTGTACATTTTTATGCTTTATTATTATCAATGATTTTACAGTCCATTAAAAATGAACTATTTCAGAGGTTTTATCCGTGTAACACATTCAAAACTGTAACCTGTTCATCTTGGCGTGTTTAGGGACGGTGCAATATTTACTAGGCAGAGGGGACCGGTGCATTTGGCAGGGGGACAGGTACTTTTTTCAAGGTGAAAAGTAGGGGGACCTGATGACTTTTCATTCTCGCTGGGCATGGAACTTGTACCTTTTTTCAGCTGTTGATAAATCCCACTTCGATGTGAGCGAATCGGTACAAATTAATCGCGCGAATATCAATGTATAGAGGTCCTGGGACATCAGTTTTTTTCCCCATCACATCAGCATGGGACAGGACCTTTTTAAGACAAGTTTTTCTATATGCACCGTTTCCCCCTGCTTGGTAAATATTGCACCGTCCCATAGCTATTTAGATGATGTCTGGGGTTTTTTGCATTGTGATCAGTGTCACAATAGACAATTGCCTCTGCGAAAAGTTTCTTAAAAATATTCCCAAGATGCGCCGATACGGTGAGTGGATTCTATATTCATATCCAACTGCATTGACTCGAATTTGCTGTAGAACTGTTATAACATCTTTGTACTTGTTGACTTCTTGGACACTGTCTGCAAATATGGCAATGATGAGATTCAGAAGCAGCAGTGTGCACAACATGATCGTGTAGATGTTAAAAGCTATTGACATGAATGGCACATACGAATCCGCAAAATAGATATCAGCTGGAAGTTTTACACCCATCATAATTAAGTAGGTATCATAAAATGTATCTGCAAGCGTTTGATTTAAATGTGAAAGGCGTCCCTCCAGGTCACCACAGTCGCTCGCATTTACAGCTTCGATGCGAACGCAACGTGGTACACTCAATACAAAGAAGCCAAGGGCTGCGCTAATTAGGTAGAAAATGCCCACGTACATAACTACCATCAACTGATCAAACATCTTGTTGAGAATGATCAGAATGTGTGATGCTTTTTCAAATAGTTGGAAAAAGATGAGAAATGACAAAACTGCAAAGCATGCACACAGAGAATGTAAACCCCTTCTCACATTGTCTAAAATATCGTCTGACACAAAAATGACATCTAATATACACAATGATAGAGCCAGTAATCTAAAAATTATATGATACTTCCTCACAAAGAACATATTGACATATGGAGCTGGCGATGGATTTTTCCGATTTTGAAAGTGTGCACAGATACTTCCATTATTGACCCTAACGCCTACTTCGTGGATTCCAATAAATACAAGACAGAATAAGAGAAAATATGTCACTGGCTTATAATCAACTGGCTTTAGGTGTAAAAATGATGCAAGATGTACGAAGTATGCACCCATGAAGATTGTAACTGCCAAAATCCAAGCTAACAGAAATCGTTTGTTTTCTTGTTTGAATTGGTGGATCCAGGTCTTCACGGGCTCTTGCAAAAATAAATTGGTCTTCCTGTACCTTTCTAAAGCACATTGCGGGGCTTTAGCAATGCGATGTAAAAGATGTACCTTCGACTCATCATTTTCTATTCTATATTGAATGCACCTATATAGACCTAAAAATCCCTGGTGAAACAAGGTCACACCATCTGTGTTTAAGATACAAAGTAATATTTCAGGCAGACACAGTTCTGCAGCGAGTTCTAGGGCTGTAAAATGTTTCTCATTTTTCTTTTCTAACAAACACTTTCTTTGAGAAAACTCCGTCATGGTGCCGAGGAGAAACCTATACACTTTACACGATTTTTCTGGATTGTCCTTCGATGCCAATACCAGGCTATGCACTATGGTGTTACCTCCTGAATCCTGTTTTTGAAGATCTACACCATTTAATAAAAGTATCTTAACCACGTCAATGTTTCCGGTGTATGCTGCTATAAACAGTGGATATTCAAACAACAGTGTCAATTCTTCTTTGACTTTTTCCAACTTGCAGTCTGATGTATTGTAAACTATAAGAGAATTTACAAGATATTGTATTACATCAGTATCATCAATTTTGATAAAGATTTGTAGTACAAAATCCTTATCTCCATTTGCCACAGCAGCATGAAAATCTCCGAATAGTAACGGCCTATTATTTTGAACAGCAAATCGAATGTCTTCCACACTTTTATCTAGCTGATACAGAAACATCTTTTTTTGTTGAAAATCCACATAAAAATGTTATAATTGCTCTAATCTAGTTCACCGCACACTACATGTACCAATTAGTTCTCTAGCGGTGATTTCTTTCTCATGCCACATGTACATGCAATCAATATCAGGGAAATGGTATGCAATTGATGAGGAACATGTCTGCTCTGACGGTTTTAACATTAACACAGACCTGTGGTTACATACAATTAGACAGTGAGACTAATGGAAACCTCATTGATGCTACTAGATAAACATTAAGGTTTACTGTTTGATGAAACTGTAATGCATTTATTGTCATGACAGCGAATATAGGCACGACATACATTATAGATGAGTGTATTGACAATGAGTGATGGCATCAAAT
>CM032660.1:41031226-41068028 GCA_019095985.1 Streblospio benedicti
CGCCACCAATGCTTCAAAATATATTAAAAATGAAACTTTTACCATTTTGGCGGCCATCTTGAAAATTCAACATGGCTGCCACACTAGTATAAATGAAACACAAACCTTGATATCTATACTAATCAGAAATGTAGTTTATGCACTAAATTATTACAATACAATTAGCTTAGACGGGTTAAATTATGATATATACATCACTGGGGCGGCCATTTTTAAAATGTGCCATAAAATGGGGGGTGGGAGCGGGGAAATTTGTCCCCCGCCATTTTTGGTTTATTGCATCCCCAAACAAGCCAAATCAACAAAAAATCAATTTTAACAGCCAAATCCTACGGACATACATATGGCACCAGACTAATAACACAGATTATAATATATTCTTTAGTTTAACTTCTCACAAGACTTTTGCTGTTCCATGGTGGTAATCATGAGACCTAGACCCGCCTGAGATAATATTCGTCACACCTCGTTAGAGTCAATCAGAATGGAATATGATCGACAAACTGCCAAAAAGAGAATGTTTTTACCTTTCGTCATCTTTGCAGCACCTTCCCCCTTCTGGCAAGTGAGGTCATCTGACCCCCCCCCCGCGGCATGGTTTCGCGATGACATTTACCATTGATTTAACTGTGCCATTATATAAATACATTTGAATATATATGTCCATAATTTAGAAATAAGTTTACAAATGTATTTAGGATATATAGCAAACATGGCAATGTGATTTCACCCCCCCCGTCAACTTTCGTCATCTTTCGCCCCCCCCTACCTGCACCTGCTGGGTGACGTCATTTGTGGACGATCCCTCATTCCCAATACATTGTCTTTGTCATACGTACCTATCGCGCTTGACCAACATCTACTAATAAGGTACCAGCGAACTCGGCACAAAACCAAAGCTGCACCCGTTTTCGTGCCGTTTTGAACCTCCAAAAACGGCACTGAATGTTATAAAGTGTTTATATTCCAATATACTAGAGCATATTTAATTAATTTTATGGTTTTATAAACTGATGATGTGTTTATACACGAAAATACAATCTGATTTTAATGCCGTTGGTTCCATTTAATAAAAAAAAATGCTTGTACTAGATCTAGTACAACTTGACGGCTGTTGAATGTTGTGAGCATGTGGTCTATTTGACCCCTATTTATATCAGAATCCTGGCTGGTTATACTGGATGTTTGAAAACAGACGTAATAATTTTTTTTAGGAAACACTGTTCACCCAAAAACAAAACAAATAGAAACCAAAAGCCCCGTGATCGAGTACAAGGTCCGTGATCTCAGTGAGTACGCACATGATGCGTGTGTCGTTTTAGCTGTCCACTTCGTACCGTTTTGGCTATAGTTTCGTGCCGTTTTGGTTTTTGTGCCGAGTTCATTTAATTGGTATCTACCGTGTAACTTTAAGCCCAACGCTCATTACCTCTCAGTTGTCCCACAATACCCACAGACCACTCACACATCCATGTACATGTATATACTAGTACTACAGCCCCACGGACTCTCAGGACAGTCGACAAAGATGACGACAACACTTGTTACAACGCAAACATTCACTACATGAAATCTAAGAAATAAATGAAATTGAAGTAATAATTGCGGCTAGCAAAGACATTGAAATTGAACTAAGACATGCTTACATTATCCACCACACCGATACTCATGTGCGATATTTTACCCATTACATGCGTACAATACAAACGAAACATTTGAATCGAGAGACTCAACCCACACATTTCTTTTGGTAACTTCCGAGTTACACTTACAGGCAATGGCTTTACCTCGGGGACAATGACTCTATTCTTTTTGGTATCAGCCATGATGAAATAACTTTACACGTGCATATCAATGTACAACTGAGTATAACAACCCAATTGCTCTAAAACAAAATATCCAGTCACTCTTAAAAGCAAACAAAAGCAACATACATACAATGCTTTTAAGTAGAATGGAAGTGAAATGTATTGACAGATGCTATGATTCTCATGCAATGGACGGTGCGCCTGATATACACTATGGTCCTCACTAATGAAGAGCGCCTCAGCACACAAAAGCCGCCGCAGGATCACCTCACAAATGGGTGATACGTATGCAGTGGCGACGACGGTCTTTTTTGCTGCCTAGTGACGTCTGAGGTAAGTCTGAGGTCCACTCTACACGTTTAAGAGGGGTTTCCCCCACGTATGCAGTTTACGTATAGTGCTTATATTGTTAGTTGGGAGGTCGTAATTATGATACAATAGTATATATGGAGAGGTGTGATCGTGGTGGTCAACTTAGAATCCATTTCCGGTCATTGGATGCACGCCTATGGCATAGATACAAGACTGGTGGGCTTAGGTTTGCATATGTTACTATTTTCATAAGATTGTAGCCATGATGTTTGTCAATATGACGGTAGAACTACTGTTTGTTTGTTTGTTCATTTGTTTGCTTGTGTTACTTTGGAATTTTATTAAAGTTGTGTTCATAATCGACCTCCCATAAAATGCTATTGTACGATACGACGATGTGATAAACTAAATTGCTTTTATTGTATAATCAATACATAGGCCATATCACATACATAAACAATGGATATAAATGCAATTCTTCAAAATTAGATTTGACACTAATAAACATAAATAACTTAATACGCTATAACTCTTTACTTCATGACTAGATATTCCGGTACAAAAATAAAGTGGTAACCATCATGTCAAATGTTACGCAGATATTTTGTCAAGAGAGTTTGCAAGACAATAAAGGAATAAAATCGTTATATATAGCAGAAAGCGTTCCCTTCATGTACATATCTTACGTTCATGTCTTGTAGACACGAGTGCTGATGAACTGTACGAACAAACATCACGATAGGTCACTCATATCTATATATCATCATGGACACTAGCAATAATGAACTATGCATAGATTTAGAAAGGCTCCTTAAACTCAAAAACCTGTTATCACACGCAGGGAGGTAGCATAAGTATACGCACTGAACGCACGTGCGTACCTTTTTGAAAAACCACCATAATTTTTTGGACCCACCTTTTTCTGGCAATAGGTTCATTTTTTTATTGGAAAAAAGTCATTCCAATCGTCCAATGCATCTAAATGGTGCGTTACTTCAAACAATGGAAGCTAATTACCCCATTGTGTAATGATTGCGTAACCAAGGTGCAAGCTAATACTTGACCAGTTAAGGCTGGCTTTATAATTATCTCAGTCCTGTCAATAAGTTACTTTGAAGTTGCTTTGAAGATGGTTAACCAATGTTTTGGCAACAATTACATGTCAGTAACATGTAAGTAATTCAGTGTTGAGGTAAGGTGAGTTATTGTTTTAAGATGTTTGTGTGAGAACTTAAGAGCACCTTTATATAGTAGGTATGGTAGAAAGTTCCTTGCTAAAATACGATCCAGAAATTGTCTTATAGTGTTTGATGCAAGTTGTCACAGGCGAATAAATTTACTTTTTAAATGATGTTGTTGTGATTAATTAATTAGGGAAATTAATGATGTTGTGGCTACTGTCTTTTTCACCAATTCATACATCAAAAATTTAAAATATTCAAAATTTAGACTTATTTATGAAAAATGTTTTAGGTCATTATTTCTCTTAACCTGTAACAAGACTCCAATGTTAATGAAATTGTATAAATAAGTCACTTGCCTAAGAAATATGTAACATAAAATACTATTTCTACAGTCACCATAACCAAATATACTTAGGAACGATTTGTAGATTTGTAACAAATGGAATAATATATAACTTCATATAACATACATATATCCTGAACTGTTAAATAACTTTTGTTACATATTTGTATAGATTTTTTTCTCCTGAAAAGGTGTTGTTAGAACACAAAAATATTAGAGAATAAACTTTAAATTAGTCTAACTTTTGATTATTTTAAATTTTTGAAGTATGAATTGGTGGAAAAGACGATAGCCACAACATGAGAAGAACCACCTACAACAAAATAATTAATCTTAGGAAATTAATGATACTGATGTCATATAAAAGCAACTCGTATCTCGACACATGTCGGGAATGGAGCGCTGCCCGCACTTTGTTCCCCACTGCGCAATTGGTGCGTACCTTTTTAAACAGTCTGGCTACCCCCCTGATCACACGACTTCGATAATACACCTCGACCTATAAAAAAACTTCGTGCTGCTATGATTGTAACACAGAGCCAACCCTTAAGACTGGCTGGCCGGAACAAACCTTTCCCATCGCTGTAATGACAAAACTGTGTCCGTCCAATCTCGCATTTGTCGGCAGCTAAGTTCAGACTAAGTCCTTCCAAATTTACATAGGCTTATTCCAAATTTCAAGCGGTCTTTTTGTTTGGCGAACTCCACTTAGACTACCCAACCTCCAAGCATTAATCATGACGTCCTACTCCAGCGAGACTGACGAAGTACTTCTAAACCGGAAGTGACCCCTTCATTGATCGGAGGTTGATTTACCGTTACATAACACACGTCATATATTCCCACACTGAATCTTCTATGCGGCTGCGTTTTGCACGTGTTGCTATGAGGGTAGCACACTGTCCGTCCCCGCCGTGCCGTTGCTGCCGGCACCAGCCGGCTTCATCTCAACCAGTTCGTACTGGCACGTGACCGCCACGTGACCGTTGTGCGAGTTGTTATTGGTGTTGCGCGAGGTGACGCCGCCGGCCGCGTCGGACACGATGGTGCGTGAGGAGGTGCGTGAGAGGCGCTTGCACGCGTCGCCCGCCACCTGCTGGCGGAATCTGGAAACAGTACAGAGGGATACTGTAGTTGTACTGCATTTTTATGAATGTACTGTAAAATGCAAATTAAAACAAAGATCGGTCGCATTAGGGCAACTGTTGTCCACAATACTGGTGATCATGTTTTAGACTTGCATGTGTATTTCATTAAGCACCAAAGCTCACAGAGACGTAAAAATCCCATGCAAATGACACACTTTTTACGAAAAGGTGGATTTGTATGCCAGCCGACACTTTTCGCTCTGTTTGGCGCGTTACATATACCCATACCAATTTAATCACCCTCAGCCTCGAGCACTGACACCCTCGCACAGACTGGCACAAACCTGGGGCTGACGACGCAGTAGAGGAGGAAGTTGAGCGAGAAGTTTGCGGCCTGGCCCAGGTTGGTGATGACGAGCGCGATCTGGTAGTGCTGCAGTGTGAGGCCCGCCGAGTACAGCGCCACGTCCTTCAGGAAGCTGCAGCACGGGGCGGGGTTAGAGGGATGTCTCAGGTGGTAAAATGGTACTGGTAGCTAATTGTATATTGTTATACAAGCTGATTGACCACGAATGAAGGTTTGATATTGTGCATTCAGTATATTCAGTATTATTTCAATAATAAGTATTTGATTTAACTGATAGGTAAATAGTCACATGTAGACATGTGGAATATGCTAATACAGATAATGGTAGTAAAAACATCAGTGTTACCACTGCTGGTCATAATTATAACCAAAGCTAGATTAATTGATTAAAAACCCGTTGGTATGCAGACCCTACCTGAGAATCATGGACGGACAGACGAGCACCAAGAAGAGCGTGACGATCGCCACCAGGATAAACGTGATCTTTGTGGGGTCCCTGTTGTCCCCACCACACCCGGACCCCCTACAGCTTCCCCCAAACGAGGCCCCCTTGCCGGAAGAGGAGCCGCTCCTCACACTAGGCGAGATATGCTTGTCCTTGGACGTGCTGCGGTAGATCTCCATCAGCAGGCGCACGTTGCAGAACGTCAGTATGACGAGCGGGATGAACGTGCCGAACACGTGCCAGACGATGCTGTAGGCGTACGCCAGCTGCGTGTGATGGAAGAACAGGTTGGGCTCGGCGTAGTAGCACAGGCAGGCGCCGGCCGGCTCGCAGTCCGCGAACTTCACCTGCAATGGACAGAAGATTGGCATGCGTTTGTCATTATAAGTATAGTGGATTGTAGGAATTATCACGTATTTTTTTTAGAAATGAGATTTTTTTTGTATACAGTATGATCTCTGTAGTACATATTTATTACATCTATCATTAAAAGGCATTTTAGCAATCCCAAGCGTTTATAATGAGACTACCGTGAACCTTCAAACTATTGAGACCGCTTATGTCCGGCCCCAAAGCTGAGGCTACATTGGCAGGCTATATCTATTCCGACTGTCTGCATTTCCCGTGCTTTCGGTCATGTATCTAGAACCCTCTAGCCAAACCAACCCCAACAATAGACCTGTAAACGAATGTAACAAATAATTCACTGTGTGTTAGGTGGTCTCAATAGAGACGTGGTCTGTACACAGAGGTTCATAGCTTTACGAAGGTTTGGGACCGTGAAAAGTTATCTTATTATAAAGGTGGTCTCAATAGCGGTGTCTTCATGATCATTGGGGGCTCTACTTTATACCAATCATACTTCCATGTGGGGCACGGACAGAGCTGAACGCCCGCCTCCTCCTCACCTTATAGCGCAGGAAGTCGGGGACGTTGATGAGCAGGGAGAAGAGCACGAGCAGCAGCTTAATGGCCGCCGTGCGCCGCACGCGGACGAACGAGCGCGCCACGAACGGGTGCGCGATGGCAAAGTAGCGCTCCAGCGACAATGTGATGATGAACCTGAGTTGTAGGAGTTGATGTGTGTGTAAATGAGGTAGGTAGCTAGTGTGATTCTTGGGCCCAACCATCATGGAAGGGGTAGGGGGTATATATATGGTCTACTACTATGCTTTACAAACACTGTACTATACAGATTACCAGTAGCAATACCGTATAGTATAGTGTTTGTAAAGCATAGTAGTAGACCATTATATATAAGCCCCCCCCCTACCCCCTCCCATGATGCTGGGGCCCATGGTATGGTGGATACTATAGCTAGAGGCGAAACTGTATTTGAGTAGATATACTGTCTTACTATTGCGAACCAGTATAAACATATATGATACAAAGAGCATAAACAGATAATAGTGGATGATGGCAAGATGGCAATGGATCACTTAGCAGTTCAAAGGTTACATTCTAATACATTATATGCTTATTACTTGAATGTGTCAATAATTATGATTTAGATACATTTCATTTTAGCAGTTTGAAGGTAGCAAGCTATCATAGCATGCCATCACTTGAAAGACTGGCGCCTTGTGGTTGAGATATTAAATTCCCTTTTAGACACATTCTATTCAATTCACCAAGTACTGAGTACTCACCACGTGCTCATGAAGAGGAAGACGTTGAGCAGCGCGCCGCGGTACGTGGTGTAGTATAGCGCCACCACGCCCACGCCGCCCGCCACAGACCCGCGCGCCTCCACGAAGGCGGACGGGAAACCCACGAGGCAGAACAGCAGGTCCGCAACTGCCAAGCTGATCAGGCCTGCCGAGCGAAGACGTGCTCTCGATTAAAGAATTGCGTCAAAGTCGCAACTTACGCGCACATGAAAGTACATTTTGTTTTAGAATTTTTTGTTTGATGTTGTGCTATATTAACAATTGTTTAATTTTGAATTTTAAACGTTTTCAAACCATGTAGGTTCCTTGTAAAAATGAACTAGAAATACAAGTTAAGACAGTGCAAGCACAATACAAAGAATACATCACGGTTATTAAGATTAACATGGTAGTATGAAGGTCAATTTCTAATCAGCAAGCTAGTTTTTGAATAACCAGCTTGCTGATTAAAATTTAGTGTTTTCAATTTCTAACTTTATAGACATATTGCCTTATCAATTCTAAAGGACTTATTATTATTTTTTATAATATTTAACATTTTTTCTAAAATTCTTTCCACGCTATATTAATTATCTAGCTTATTAACTTTCAAATTATTCTAAAAGTCTAGGTGACTTAATTTCTTAATAACTTGATTCAGCTTAAAGGTCATAGTGATCTATCTAACATAACTGACCGATAGTGGCCGACTTCTCCATGGCGTCCATGTGCTGACGCATGCGCTGACTGAACACCAGGATGTTGATGGAATTACCCACAATGCCCAGGGCGAGGATGATGGGCATGATCGACCCGTATGCCACCTGCAATTAGACTGGCCACGTGACTACACGTGACACTAGCCAAGGGGGATCTTAATTGTCCCACAGACATCGTATGGGTCTCGTGTGTTTCCGTAGATTTCCATAGAAGGTTTCAATATTTGTATCATCATGCGCATATGCAATTAGTAATGTGTCTATATAATACATTTGAAACTCCCTTTAGTCAACAGTGTTTACGCCGTATTAACACAAGATTTAATGTCAGATACTTTAAGTATGCGGGAGGGATAAGATGGGGTCTTATTAAAATAACACGTCGTCTGCACGTTGTAATAAAATCTAAGGGTGATATTTCAAAGAAACCCCATATAGCCCCAATTGCACGCATGAGAGGGTCTTTTCAAGCCGTTTGCTTTGCAGGCATGGATCTGGGCTGCCTCGCTTTATCGGCTTCAGAAGAGAAACGGGACTAAACAGTGACTTGAATATCTGAAAACGCGATTTGATTCTCAATATTGGTTGTATTTTGAAACAAATATCACAAAAGTGTTAATGAAAGCCATCATGCGAGTCCAGAACATCGGCGAGAACTAATCTTAAAATGTAGCCTAGTCTGTGTCCCGTCCTTTACCTGTCGTATAGCCTGATAACTGTCCTGCACGCCAGCGTGCTGCGACGAGTCCACCGTCACGTTCTCCCAGGGGTCGAACTCGCCCTCGTATTGCGGGAACACCACGAGGGAGGCATTGACGCCGGCAGGATACAGGTCGTCATACTGTAATACATGTACACGCGGAGTAATTATCTGATTACGTATTCATAACGCGTCGTACACAGTCACAAACATGATATCAGCTATAACAGTTGAATAAAGATGCATTTGACTCATTTGTAGCATTCTTCAGGGCCCCAGGGAAATTAGTATTGAGTTGAAATTTGACTCCATAATGTTTCAATTATACTATTATTGACAGTACATCATTTGAGTCTACTTGAGCATAATGCGTAAATACGGATGAATTATAACCACAATCTAAATATAGTAGAGTTAATGTCTTTGATTATTCAAGCAGCCTGTTCGTCATGAGTTGATCAGAAAATATACGGCATGAAAATTAAGTCATACGCAGTCAGGTCCAGTTCCCCGTAAACCAACAAAATGTCAATTAAGCTGTTTGTAAATCATGCACATCTATATGTAGTTATAATTTGCCGACACCAAGGTCGTGACTTTCCTAAGAAATTGACTCAAAGTAAGAAAGTTCACATGTATTACCCACTGGCAGATCCAAGCTTTCGTTTAAAAAAAAGAGAATTAAGTGGGTGTTCATTCACAGGATTTCGTGGGTTTCTTACTATACACGCAAAGGGTTGCAGAGATGACAAAAACCCATGGAAATGTTTTGGATGAAAAGTGGGTGTGGTGCGCCATGATTAGACACATGCACACATGTGTTCTATAGGTCTATAGTCATGGCAAAATGTGGCATGCTAATCACTATGACATACTCGATTGTATAGGCAGTATTGCAAAAAAGAAAAGAAAACAAACGCAATAATAGTAGTGAAACAAATGACTAGAACGTTTTATATTATGTAACTCATTTTTTTATCAATTTTCTGAAAAGCAGAAGTGGTCAAAAAGAAAGTTTTGTAATTTCACAGCCACTCATAAGAGCTCCCCTTCCCACACCCAGTTGGCCTTGCCAATCCCTGCCTCTCATATTCTGAAGAATTAGAGCGGATTTCCTTTGGTTTGGCAAAATGTAGCTATCAAGGTGAAGCAAATGTATTTCCATTGCTTTCGTAAATTGAGAAGTTATTGATTTAAATGTCGTCGTTACTCAAGACGAAAACATGAATATCATATCATGGTAGTCCAACAAGCTTTGTTAGGTTAATTGAAAATGCATTAATTATACACAGAATAAGTTTGTCAGTAGGCGTAGAGCCCCGGCACTTGGCTGTATGCAACACGAGTAGTAACCAGTATAAAATACATGTCATACTAAACGTTTCACACCCAGAGCATTTCCTGCGCCATAGGCCCCTACTGTAGAAAAGGGGGTCATATAGCAAAAATGTGATGGGTGATATGCCCTAAATCTTGATGGTGAATTGGGAACTGTCTGTATTTCAGTGCGTGAAATGTGATGGATCCTATTATCGGTGACTGGTGATCTGCTCATTGCAAAGGTGGTAGTTGGTGATTTGCCCTAAATCTTGAGCGTGACTTGGGAGCTGCCTGCATTTACGGGTGTGAAATGTGATGGAACCTATTCAATTACAATTCCTGATTATTGGTCAAAGTCAATGGAATGTATTGGTGACAGGTGATTTAGGAAAAACAATTGTGAATGGATTTTCATCAAGGCTATATACCCCCTCGTAGGACGGTGTCAATGCAGTCGAAGTGTAAAAGTCTCATCCTATAAGATCTTTGACACTACCCACAATCAAGCGATCTTCATTGCATGTTCAAGACGTCTACGCACTTCATTAAGAGTTTACAGGCGATGCTCTATGAATGATTTTTTTCACAAGAAAATTACAAATGTCCTCATATGTCTGGGATTGGTGCAGATCTTAGAGACCAATTAGGTTACCGTGAGCTCCAGGCATAAGAAGCTCGATGGCGTACCGATGAGTGAGAATTAAAGCTAATGAGAAAATGTTCAAAGAAGAAAAATTGCACCACAGAAAGTATTAGAAGCATGACAAGAAGTTATTTTTTCCAATGTTGTTTAAATGCCATAGAATGAAATAACTTTATGTTGTGTCAAATAGGGGAGTCATTATCAGTAATGGCATTTGAAGCCATAAACCAATTGGTATTGGCGAACCAATATTTTTACCCTTTTATTGCTACGCGTAGGTGTCAAAATAAGACCACAGCACGAACACTCTATGCAGGCTGTCCATTGTATTATATATATATCAATATAAAACTTATGCACAACTTCGGCATCAAACCAACAATAGAAAGGGTTGTCATCTGATGTCATGGGTTGAATAGTACGTCACCGTGTTCTCAAACTCTTAATAATTATTACGTGTACTTGTCCATCATTTGAATCAATTCAATGTGGACTTCAAACGTGAACCACGCTGCTGCATATATACATGTATAAACAGTTTATGAGTTGTTTAGGCCTAAATATTTATGGCAATTGATACATCGAGTTTACCATGGATCATGTCAATTACGGTAACACAATCAACACAATTCAATACTTGTCTAATGGAAATTAATTGTATTATTTGTATACATACATTTAATAAGTGTTAAGCGACCCTGTTATAGTTCCAAGAATGATACGACAGTTGATGACAGTAGTGAAATATGAGGCATTGGTGGGTCATTGATATAAAGCTTTTTATACCCGTATCCGCAGTGGATCACATAGTTTACATAACAGTTACTGTAGTAAGCACACCATAAAATGATGCTATTTACATGGATCGTAAAATAAATTCATGCAATCTTGCTAGAAGGATGTTTTAAAGACCTCTACCAGTTGATGCACCATTATAATTCACATTGGCATAATTATCATAGGCACACATGATGAATTCTCTATCAACATTCATGAACATTGATTACATAACAGGCTGAAAATATCAGAATTATGCCACGCGCCCTCAACACTGTAACAGGAAGCACAGTTAATTTGAAGTATAATTAGTAAGACTCAGCCATTATAATATATGGGTCATATTAGCAACTGTTGACTGTACATTGTTTCTGGGGTGGAATGCCTCAATAGACTGTGCTGTGTCCGGGTTTAGTCGCCAGCATCAGAAGTGCCGTAGTGTACATTGACTTGATTCAGTTGATTGCCACTTAACATTGTCTGCTAATTTCGCTGTCCCAATGAAACGAATTTATTTGAATTCCACCCACAGCTGTTGTTAAGTGTCATCACACTAAATCATCATATATAGAGAGGCGTTTGTTGTTCACATTATCTCAATCTACTTCAGCCATAAATATATGTTATCCGGTAGCCTGCTGCTGGCATTGTAACTAATAGGCTTGTTGTTGTTGTTGTTGCTGCTGCTGCTGCTGCTGCTGCTGCTGCTGCTGCTGCTGTTGTTGTCGTGTGCGGGCCACTGACTCAGCCACTTCTTGTTTTGGACATCTTCTTTCTGCTACATAATAAATGATACATTGTGTTGTGCACTACACATGTGTATGTGGTGTGGAAGCATCAAGTGAAACTGGACGCGAAATCATGTCGTCACGCTAGAGCAAACTCACCGTGGCACCCCACGCCAACCAAGTATATTTGTAGAGAGAAGAGAGAAAGTTTAACCCGTCAGTTCAAGATTTAGTCTCTAACAATCAACTTAAAGTAAAAATTTCGTCAGTTAACTCTACTATATCACGGGCACAACGTTCTCTTAGGTTACAGCAGTCCAGTGGTCAATTGGTGTACAACTCTTTTTACAGGAAAAGAAAATCAAATCAAATAGCATGAGGAAATACATGGCAAATAATTGAAAAGTAATACAATCAAAATATTTCCAATACATATATATCAGGTAAATGTATTGACTCTTTGAAAAATGTATATGCACTCATCCCAATCCGTTTCCAATTTCCATTTGTCAATTTTTTCTTTGTTACATCTCATCTAAATCAGAGTAGAAACACTCTTTTAACACATTCTTTCTTTTTTTCTAGAACATCTTGTGGTTCTCTCATTATGCCTACAAACCTGCCTCCTGTTGCCAGTTTTCCATTGTTACTTGCACTATACATTTCCAAGTGCAAGTCATATATCAACAGTTTTCTGAGCTTTAGCAGACTTCATGGCTGAGGTTGCACTTTCGGACACATAAAATGAAGATGAGTATGCTACAACAAACACGGAACTACTATTTGGATATGTAAACAGTGCATTCAGCTAGTTCTTCGACCCACATAAATCCTTTAGTCATTATGGCTTCACTATTTAAAACACACACACACACACACACACACACACACACACACACACACACACACACACACACACACACACACACACACACACACACACACACACACACACACACACACACACACACACACACACACACACACACACACACACACACACACACACACACACACACACACACACACACACACAATATACGGACACACATTCTTATTTTTTAGTTTGTTACTCAATTAAGAATACACACAGGCATTACAAAGAATATAAATAAAAATGGTGTTACAAATGTCTACTGGTGTGAACAGGCTGAGCTTGTTTTTGAAAAAAGGGACGAAAGTCCATAAAGACTGTTGTTGACGTATTTATTTTTCAAAAACAGGTGGGGTAACCCAACACGACCCCTAGTACAATACATGATACATACAGACTTACTACAATACACATTGCTAGAAGACAAACATAGAAATTACAATAAAAATAACTAAACAAATAAAAACAGTACCCTTGAAAAACTACAAGATTAAAAACCACCAAAAACAGGGTGGTGGCTGGGGTAGAGGTGGTTACTAAATTTGAGAGCAAATCTCAACACGTCTTGACTGTTGGAACTTTAGGCAGGAATGGAAGATGTGTTACTTTCCGGATATCCGGGTTAAGAAATTAGGTCTCTTACTACCAACAAAATCTTGGTCACTGACTGAACAGAAAAAATTTAAGGTCACTAACCACAAACCAGGTGATACGCTAATTTTGCAAAAACTAAAAATCAATTTTTAAGACGAGTTAAAAATTGTTATTTAAACCATATCATGCTAATATGTTCAGAACACATAGACTGTAAACTACGCAGCCCACTTGACGTTGTTTATATAAGTGTCAAGTCCTGAAAAAATTATAAAGCCGTAAAGAAGTAATTTATGCCTATTATGTATTAGAGCAGTCACTGGGTATCTCCACACCTGGACCGGGTTATGTTTATCACCTCATTTATGTCCACTTTTCATGTCCTGCTAATTTCCTTCAGCACTCATCACTATACATCTCAGAGTACACGTAGTAAATCTGCAACTTGCATAGCTTCAGCAGACGTCATTACAGAATTTGAACTTTTTACACAAAGAACACACCTATTATCCAAAAAACGTGACTTACCATCTGGCATAGCAACTTTGCAGAGGCTTATAAATCTTCACATTTTACAAGAAAAACTGTAGTTAAAGAACGTGTATCACAATCTTTGAGAGGATTCTTACAGTCACATGCAACGTTTGTGTTGCTTAAAATACAAATATTTTTACAGTATTCGTTCCTACAGTATGAGATCACAATGAGCTATTTGAACCCCATTGCATTCTCCACTATAGGCTCTCCAATTTCCATCACCCAACCACTCCACGAGCCGTCACTCGGTCATGGCCGATTGACCGACCAGAGACGCCAAAGACAGCCATCTGTCATGTATTGTTACGTCTGTCCACCATTGACAGCTCTCCCATACACGAGTGCATGTAATCTATATGCACGGAGAATTGCTGCAAAATGGACCATGACTAATAAGTATCTATCTTCATTTGAGTGTTTTTGTGAACGTGACAAAGCTCATGTTTTGCACTTGGTTAATCATCTGCTGAATAACCTAAAGCTAGGGTAACTATCAAGTAATGTCACGTTTTGGAAGACATTGGTTGTGATTGAACGTGATTCATTATGATTATTTCTATTAACTCACCACAAAATAGTAGTCAATAATTAGACCTCTCTTCATAGATGTATTTTTGCACCCTGGGTCATCATTAGCATATGGTCCTCAAAGAGGGTAACAACTTCCCTTCTACCAGCAGTACGAATAATGAGGGGTTATTAACCATGACAGTCAGAAAAATTATGCACGTCTATTACTATACACAGTTGTCTATCTATCTAATAGTGAACAGAGTTTATTATCCTGGTCTTTGAAATCAATATATTGAATCTCACCTACGAGTATTTATTTATCTATTTTAGTCAAGAAGCTGCATAACCCTCACAGTTATAAGAGACCAAAAATGTCACTGCCATATCATGAACACCAATGCTGTACATTTGGTGATGCGAACTCCACCGGGTTATGTCTGTGGTCATTATTACTCATAATATGCATTTGTTTACTACAATGGTGAAGTCTGCTATCCCGTGAATCCTGTCTACGATTACAATATCAAATGTAAATACAAGGCTCCAGACAACCATCATGAGACAATGTAAACCCGCATAAAACCTCACAATCCTTTGCACTTTATATCAATACGATGCTCTATCCAGCTGAACACACGATAAAGGTTACCTTTTATGTTATAAAGAAGATGCAAATGTGCACAAAGATTTGCTGAGTATAATGTATCACACCCGCGAGGCCTTGCAATGATGCATACATTAGGAGAATTAATCTTAGTTTATATCAGTATACTGACGTCAGTTCGGTATATATTTTATGGCTTTTGCATTAGAAAACATACTTTGTCAAATCAACTTTATCTATTTGTGTTATTACCCTTCTTTTCACATTGCAGTTGCTGTGGTGTGCATGGTATTCAAATAGAATGAAAATAACACAGTCGTGTGCACACATTTAAAGGCCACTCCGATCACGGGATGGCCAAAAGTTTCTTGAAAGACAGGCAGGTAGGACTTGAGATGAGGCAGCGGTAATCTATTTGGTGCTTTGCGTGGATCAAATTACAAAACGGGCACCGTTAGATAATATTTATTTCAAAAGTACGTGAAGGTTGTAAAAAAAAACATCACGTCTGGATATCGATAAGACACTGCCCCCTCCCCTTTCCCTTAAGTATGGTGTCATGTACGGATGGAGAGACAACGGGGTCTTTAACGGTAAGCCTGATTCATGTGATTGACGAAGCATCATGGACACATTGTAAACACCCTTCTTGGTCAACAGTCACCGTCACGAGTCACATTGTTTTATCATTATATAATCTCGAATACATAAAACCTATGTTTTCTGATGACATTGGTAAAACAATAGATAATAACTTACCCAGTTTTGCAACATTGTTGGCAATCTCATTATATTCAACAAGTTGATAAAACATTATTCCATTTATAGCAATGCTACTTGAAATGAATGAATTACGCAACATGAAATTGGGTCTAAATTTGATCCCGTTAACCTAAGTTAAAAGAACGAATCTATAGTACTTCGAAATTTCGGCCTCATGTGGGATTCGAACCCACGACCTCTGGGCCCAAATGAGATGATAAGAAATAGGGTTCTTGTGGTCACCACCAAGTATGTAAGCTGGGGGTTACAGAGACAACGGTTCAGCCGTGTAACCTTTTAACCGCTCTCTGCTTGGGATGATGGTATCATTCTGGTCTCACAACCTTGGGGTCGTGAGTTCGAGTCCCGCTAGGGCCACTTGATATAGTCGAATGGAAGCTTAGGGTTGTAAAACCTGTCTTCAGCTATATATATATCGTTGGTAGAAATATACTTGCTAAAAAGACGTGAGAGATAGAGAGAGAAGTTTGAAAATGTATCCGCAAGCACTGGGAAACACACATATATCATTCAAACGCAGTAGGAGTGCTAATAAACCTTCCCAAAATATTTCGCCCTCATGGTGAGAGAGAAGTTCGAAAATGTATCCGACCTCTGGGTTGAGATGATAGCAGACCATCATTCAAATGCAGTAGGGCTACAAACCTTCCCGTTCAACTGTGTAACCTTTAACAGCTCTCTGCTTGGGATGATGGTGTAAGCAGCTGGTCTGGTATCATTCTGGTCAACAACCTTTGGGGATGGTGAGTTCGAGTTTGCGCCAGGGCCACTTGATATAGTCAAATGGAAGCTTCGGGTTGTAAAACCTGCTTTTCAGCTATATCTATCGTTGGTAGAAATATGCTTGCTAAAAAGATGTGAGAGAGGGAGACGTTTGAAAATGTATCCGCAAGCACTGGGAATCACACATATATCATTTAAACGCACTAGGCGTGCTAATAAACCTTCCCAAAATTTCGTCCTCATGTGTGAGTCGAACCCACGACCTCTGGGTTGAGATGATAGCAGACCAAGTATGTAAGCTGGGGGTTACAGAGACAACGGTTCAGCCGTGTAACCTTTTAACAGCTCTCTGCTTGGGATGATGGTATCATTCTGGTCTCACAACATTGGGGCCAATACTGACAAGACTGCTAAATAAGCAAATAAAGTGATGAAGATGCACACCTTGATATATTGCAGCCATTATATCAGGGAAAACACTAAATTACACGTCCTAGATACATTCATCAATCGGCTAACTTGCTAGATTTGTACTATACTCATATCTTCAGCTGACTTTAAAAAAAATTATGGTCTGTGAACAAAAGTCTCACCTGCATAAATGGGAGGCAGCCATGGCTTGCTGACGCGTTCTGACGAGGCACCACCATACTGATGACGTATTCAGCAAGACCTGCAAAAATTGAAACAAGTGCCAATGAATAATTAGCAAATCATCATGTCAATGAAAGAAGTAAGATGTTTCTAATGCGTTTTTGCCTTGGATCCTGTCGTGACTTTGCCAAATATCAACACCAGAAACCAGAATAAGAAATGCTACATTTGCACATTTGCTCATACCTTGATTATGATTCGAGTTAGCGAAGGGGGTGGGGGTTGGGGGGAGTTATATCAATCATTTAATGACATAGAAATTTTATAATATCCCATGTTTACCGCCATCGTGTAGCAATAATGCCATAATGCAACATAATTACTGTGTGTGAGAGAGCGAAGATACGCCTGTGTGCCAACCCAGTTAAACGGTCTAACTTCGACATTTTTTGTCGACAAGAGTTTCTTCAGTCCGTCATCACTATCATTCGTCTGTCAATGGAGACCAGTTTCTCTCTATTACAGCAGATACTGGTCCTGACAGTCATTCAGATAGATAGAAGGCGGGATATTTGGGAATAATTGCATCTAGTGGGTAACATATACAACATTTAAAGTCTTTTCACAACATTCCACCGCCCTCCCCCATCCTATCCCTCTACTGAAACCACCTTTGCACTATCCAGTTTTTACTGTTACACCGATGTTATTCCTTTTACACGATTCTCATCAAATAAACACATAAATAAAATAACCTTAAGTAAATAAACGTAATTAAGAGATGTAATAAATACAGCTTTTTTTCAAGGACTTCTTGTTGCTTATTCTTCTGATCAATTACAAAAATCAATTACAATGCTCTAAGTATCACTTATAAGGGCGCACATCTGTTTTCAATGTACACAGATATGATGCTAACAAAAGAGCTACTGGTATTATATCATCATACCAGTCATTATTTTATTCAAATAAAATTGCAAAATGAACACCTCATTTAGATAGTCATTGTGTGCTGCCATTAAAAATATTTTCACAAAATCCTATAACTTATGAAGCATTTTACCATGATAATAGTAATGACAAAGCAAAAAAATGGCAATTTAATTTCATCTAATTTGATTTGGGACAAAGCTTTCAATTAACCAATACACTTGCCCACGCAGCAGTCAATGGATTAATGATAAAAGGCAAATGACTCCCACGACCCACTATTCAACCCAGAATTTAGCCACATTGATCCAAAATGCGCATTGCCCAATGCAGCTGCCATGACTTTGTCCTGTAGTGTTATAAGACTTAATTATACAGGGAATATCAATCTGATTATGTGCAATATCTGATTGTATCGTTAGATTGGGTTCTGTATTTCTGGAAACTCAATATTATCAAGCAAATTGGTGAACCCATTCATGTACTGCATAATTAGCTGAATTCAGCACCACAGAGTGTAAACATGTTGGAACAACTTACTCGGCCTCACATGGTAATTATGATTGTCTAATTTTAAACTATGACACCACTATAAACATTAGAACGGTCTATATATTAAAATGCATGATAAGATTCTCATTGCAATCTAAATGCAAATAAGTCTACCATTGACCACATACTTTGAATTCAATCGATGTTACTAGAGTCATCATTCAAAATAACTCAAGCAAACTAAGTCAACTGTCAAGCCTGAGCCCTCTGGTATCCCTATCTCTCCTCCCATTTCAGCGGAACCACCGTACAGGTCAATGTGAGCTGGATTTAATGGCCACTAAATAATCAGATTAGTTTGACCTGACATGTACAAGTTCAGTATTTGAATGTTTAACTTTATTTGTATTCTATATTCTAATATCTATACTTATACTCTATATTCCAATGGGGATTTCTATGTTGATTTATAGGCCTATACAAACTAATAAGCTAATTTCTGTATGATAACTGTTGATTTGAAGTCAACCTTTAAAACAGAACCAAGACTAGAATTATTTAAATCATTTCATAATTATACAGGAATATGTCTACACTATTGCCATTTTTTTTTTACCCCCATAGTCCACTCATGATCCAATGAACAGTGGTTGTACATGTAGTCCTATGACGCGATGATATGGTTTGGATGTTGGGGGAAGTGTGTAGGAAAAAACGAAAAAGAATAGGTATAAATCTAGTCTGCTATAAAAACGTTTTTACGTGGTGACTCAAACAATAAAGACTGAATTAAAAGTGAAATTATTGACAACTGTAACACACATTCCTGTAGTCGAACATGCTCGCTTCACAACCCTAATTTTCAAAATAATGGTTTGCCCAATTCAGCTGGGTAGCCACTGAGTACATGGTTGAAGGCCTGGGTGAGCTACGCATCCTGCATGGGGCATTAATGACCAGGTGATAGGCTGTCCAACCCCCATCAACGGCATGCGTGTTTACATCACTACAGATGAGAGTGTGCATCGATTGAAGGTCTCGTCACACCATTACACGTAATGGCCACATTGGCGTCGACAACGTGAAACCGGCAAGGTCGCACCTCCATTGGTGAACGTGATAAAATGCTTTAAAATGCTCAGTTTTATGACTTACCATTGACTTGGAATAGCTGTATTTTTCTTTCGGCGATGTAAATACATGTACTTGGTTGTGTTTACAATGGAAGTAGCTATTTTAATGCATGTTCGTGTATTGTTCAAATTATACACATATTTAAAGATTATAAGATCGCTTTGTCGTCTTTCTTTCATTGTTCAAACTTTTGAATGCAAATTGAACAGAGACCAGTTGATAGATGCACACAGAGAGTGTAGACTATTAAGGCCTACTTTTGCTCCACATTAACTGCAAACACAGACGACTTAACACCAACGCGGTCATTGGCACCTCCATTTCCTTTTATGGAGAGCATCCAAAAATTACCTCACTGCAATTACCTTTGTTTCTACCTACGACATTACATCTTTGACGTCAGAGAGCTTCACATTTACAAAATTTAACTGACACTCAAATTTGGAAACTTAATCTGTCTGAATCCAAAACACACTATGCAGATAAAATGCATGATAAATCTTGTATATTAACCAATGGTAATTGTCAATCAAAGTTCGCGTGAATCCAAAACTTACTGTTATTACTTTTACCTTTTATACAATATATACTGATAATGTGGAAATATTGTGTAACTTACTTTAGTATGCCAGTGACTCCGCGAACTTTATCACAATCAAGACGCAATTAATTGTTTACAAGCTGTTTAATTTCCTTATTATAAATTTACGACCACTTCAAATGTCAATATAGGTCCCCACTTACAAGTGATTTTTTCTAGCTTTAATTTAGAGAAGAATATAAAGATAACCGATATCCTGGACAGTTTTGTTATAAATATGTTATCTTTGTTATAAACACAATAGTAAATGGCCTAAGTTAGTGTTCCATTCAAAATATGCACTGATGCACTCATTGAGTTATAATTATTTAAAGTCCTTAATTGAATCTACACACCCATTGCATGACATGCTCACATTAATTCATAATTTTATCATAACACTTATGATATAATGATATCATTTATATTAATAGTTTAATCAATATCCTTATTACTCAAGCATTACTGAAGATTCAAAAGGTGCAGGGCAATTTTACCACCTTAAAGGATCCATGGCCTCGTTTTCACTTGTGAAACTTCCTTCTTTCGTTTTAACCATTACATTTTTTACTTACCTTGATACCCAGCCTAATAGCCAATACATAACTCTAAGGTCAAATAGTGCATGATAATGTAAGTTTGGCTATTGAACAATTAATCAGCATATAATACAACGGCAACAGCAAAGCACTGTACAGTTTACGATTTGTGAGCCAACTATGAGAAGCTGTAAACAGGTTGTTGTGTTGCACTCCGTGCTGACAGGTGACCATCAGTCTGCGGCAACAGAATCAGGTCACCGGCTTCACTCACTCACGCTAGCTTTCTGGTGTACACAATCTACTAGAGACGTTCTAGAACAATTCATCGATATATCACTAATTTTTGTGTTGCATATGCTGTTTATTTTTCAATTTATTAATTTGGTAAAAAGAAAAGAAAGATAAACAATATAAATGTGTGGTACACTGACAGGCACACTGGTACGACATTATAGCACAGTATACTGGTTTGTTTGTTTGTCTGTTTGAATAGTTTCTCCATCATGCCTAAATCTGACAACCTCACTAAAATGATAAGTGTGATTAAAGTTGACCATCTAATAATACTACAAATGAAATTTCACATTTGCATGCCCACCAACATGAAGAATGCGAGCCAGTGAGAAAATACAGCTGCTGAACTCCATCATGTCAGAAGAAAGGTTTGGGCCACTAATCTTCACCTAGCTCTCGGGAGTCTTCAGACATTACGTTAATCTTGATTTTAGACGCATACTACTTCTATTTATTGAAATATGTTGGCCAAAAGACTTTTTTAAAATACTCTGTCATATGGTCAAGCAAATTCACATTGCTCTTGTGTTTATGGAGTATGGTTATTTTCATTACATACCAACAATTTATTTCTGGAAAGGTCAGCTATTAATACCATGTATGTATGATATCCGTAATCCACTGCCAACTGTTAGCGATAGCCCAGCGATATATAGGAAATGAGAGACCGTAATTAATAATACATTTTTCTGTGTAAATCACATCTTATTATAATTTGCACATAACTGAACTAGATAGCTATTTAATTTTCATTTGAACTGCATATGTTACTTTTTGTACTACTAAAACTCAAATGATACTATTGATCATGATCTTGTATGTAACATACTGAGATACAAAGGCAAATGGGCGGTCATGAGCAGATGTCGTGTACTAGCAGTGCAAAATGAGCCGTAAGCACTTTCACTTTGCTCTATTGAATACTATTTAATTATCATCTAATTGACCGATCAAATGAGATAATGATACAAATAGCAATATAAAGTCCAGATGCGCACATTCACATAGTTATGACCAGTGCATACTGCACCGTTACGTGGTGACGAGGATCGCAGATGAGACTGCTCTCAGTTTACCAACAATAGCGTATGTACCTTTTGTATAAACAGGGATAACCGCATCTCCTAATATGATTATCTTAAACAAAACACGTGTGAATATTGTACAGAGGAAAAATTGGACGACGTACAATTTTTACCTTTGCAATTTTTGAGTAAACGTCATGTGGTGTTTTTTCTGTGTCTAAAGAAGACCTTACCTCGTAATTCCAGCTGTACGCCACAAAGTATTTATGTGTGCAATTAGAATTCCATGATATCCATTATCCCATAATACATGTACATATATTCCTATTGAGCTAGTGCAACTTTAAACACAAATAATTGTTGCCCTATCCAATGTTATATGCACCCGTCTACTTGACAATGTTTTAGATTAAAAGCGACGTTGATCTTTTGTTATTATTACTACACATTAATCAACTGGTTCGGTCTTTTGCCACTAATTCTTCATCTAAGTCACGTGTTCAGTTTGCATCAGGACATGTCATACCAGTTAATATTTCCTTACATCATCAACTTTTGGACTACTGTATCGAAGTGACCAAAGTAAAAAAACACACACACACACAATCTCATTCCAAAGTTCTCGTGTCTTCGGAACGTAATCAAATGCAAGCACAGTTTCCAATGAAAAAGATCATGCAGAAGAAATGCCCAATCACGGGGTTATCGGCTCTCATCTATATATGTCTTCACACTACAACTAATATCACCAGTTAAACCCTGACTGACAGTCGGCGTTACACTGACCACGATATAGAGTAGACCTGTCTGAGTTCACGAAGCCAACGTCTGCTCGTGGAGTTAGTCTGAAGTCGTCACCGGGTCTCCATTGTGGTCAATGGGTGTCATACAGGATCAGACGACATCGTACCCGTATTTCCGTGTTTGATCTTAAACAAACACTGGCTGCACTATAGATAGAGTCTTGTATTCCATCATCTTGGCTATTGTATTGTCATCATGAGCACACCGGGTCTTGACAAGGACAATCGGTTCGGAGATTATTAAGAGTCGACGTTGACAAATAGACGAGGTATAGATGGATTTTGAGAAAGAGAATACACGAGAAGTCATTAAAGCATGTAAATTAGATAAATATTTGAAAAGAAACACGCATTTCATTAGGCCATTCGAATACTCCTAAAGAGAAAACGCATTACCACACTGAAATAAGCCGTTGCATGTCTCAATCTAAAATATAACGTTGGAAGCCAGTGTGGCTACGAATGAGTAGAAATGTTACAAGTAGTGACATTGATCTACACGTTAAATAGGCACAGATCAGAAGATGCAAGCTTATGCAATTGGTTACAGCTGTAATACTGTAGCTCGTAAGAGGCAGCTATGCCCCGAGTTAATTTAGCAGTAACATAAATGTGCTGATTATATAGATCGGGTGTGGCTAATGGAGAGACGGTGATTACCTGATGGGGCTGAAAAGGCTGATTATACATATTCAAACATTCAATTTGATTGCTTAACAGGGATATGATACAGTAATTCTTCCAGTATTCATATTGTGCCACCCAGTAAAACTAGAGCACATCACATAGTTCTTTAACATTTATACACATATTGCCACAGAACTGGGGTGAGTTGTGAGGGACGGCTTTGAAACAGAGTATTGTGCTATAACATTCGTTCTCCAGGAAAATTCCATCTAAGCCCCCGTGATTTGTGTAACCTGTGGACACCGGTGGGAGCGCGCGCCCAAATGTAGGGCAGACGTCCCCTATACACGGGCACCAGAGACGCGACAAGTGAGAAGTGGGCCACTGAAGCATCAAGCAGCATTTGCGCCTCTGCTAAGCACGCGGGATTCCTCACTTGGTGGGATGCTGACATGAGTGCCTCGACGTTAGGCAGCCTCACTGGACCTCGTTAATGTTCACGGCTATGACAACCTTTTACTACAGTTTTTGCGTCATCATCATAGACATTAGATTTTTGAAAAGTAAGAGATGTAATGTAATTGATGAAAATAATTACATAGATTGAGCATAAAACGTGGGAACAAATCATGACTCTTGTGCACTTACGTTGACGCACCATTCAACATACATTTCCACATCTTTATTAGGGTATAACCATATTGTATGTGGTTAAACCAGTGGCCTAGCTTCGTGGAGAAAGTAAGAAGCCCCCTCACCTATATGCACGCCAGCCCACTTAGAGCGACTCAAACAGCCATGCAGCTCAGTCACGCTAAATAAAACACACAGCGTAGTTTTTCATGTGCCACTGCTTATCACTGTGGATAAGCCCAATAAAATAAATGGAAAGTAAAACCTGCCATATCCTGCACATGAAGTAGAGAGCCCCACTGCGGCAGCAGACGAGAGCCGGGGACGCGCGTGTCTACGGCTTCTGCGGAAATGTGTCTGCCAGGCACGAAAGTCGTCTGCACAGAGTGCCGTTTCATGCAAATGAGAGTGGCTTGTTATTACTGTAACGGGGTGTTGAATGAATTGATTGATGTTATTTGTGTTTTATTGTGATAAGCACACCTAGTTTTATCATGACGTTTTATTACGTTATGGCGACCAGGAAATGTGCTTAGGAGAAACAGGCATGTTGGATGAGCACTATTAGTAGTGATGTATGCAAGTGGAAATGGCCTGTGGGTCATACCTATCCGTCTAACAAAACTGAACATTTTATGACCTTTACAGCCACCTTGTAGTCTAAGCACTTCTAGCAAGGCCACTTTTTAAAAGAGACCACCGTGTTCCCCAACCATCATAGTACTCATTTACGATGACCCTCTATCGAAAGTTTGAGACCACTTCGGTTTTACTAAAGACATTCTAAGTATTCTATTGTCCACATAGCTGTGATCTGATCTTACCAACGTAGTACAAATAAACCTATTAAAATTCTAAGACTATCATGATGTCACTACTTTATGCAAACAACCATCAACAGGCAGGCTCTATCGGAAGTCTCCCTGCACCGGAACCTCCGATGTCGATGACACCCCAGCATGCCGCCATCGCCAAGACTACCTGAGAGGAATAAGCTCTTTATGAACACCGCCCTTCATCTCAAGCACCATAACAGGACGACATCCATCTTCCTCGATTGTTTATTTGACGTATTTCTCATTCTGTGCATTGTGTGTATCATGCAAGTTTTTGCATCCATTTGACACTGGCAGCAAGCGTAAATGTCCACGCAGCTTGAGTTGATGTTTTTTAATAGTTACGATGTATTTGCACTAATTGCTTTATGCTGGTCACATATTGTAAACTTTATTATTGCTGTGTATGTATGCAATTTTATTGTTATACGTATACACTGTAGTTACCAATTACATTGCAAAAGAAAACTGACTCTCTCCTCCCCCATACTGTAATGCATCGAGTAGATTATACGAATAGATAGATATACACTCAATGTATGCAAACCCAACTAGATCAAAAGTGTTCAAAGAACACAGCGTCGCTAGAACAACGTTGACATATGGGCAATTAAAATATTCCATAAGCATGAAGGTTGTAGTTCAAGTGGAAATTCAGAAATGATGAAATCTTTAAAAAGATTAAAGTGGCTACCTGGAATTATAATTTACTTGATAAATAGTCAAAATTGAAAACTCATGATGGTCTTGATTAATGTAAACAGTGAACCAAGATTGAAGATTTTGTCTTCAAATGCATTGATATTATTAATAAAAATGTTGAATACGGAACAATAACGGCACACTTTAATTGGCAAAGCGCCAAATATGAACACATTTGATTGTCACTACGTATGTGAACATAGAATGAAATATGGAGGTCATGGTTCAAACTGTATTGAAAGTATTGAAGAAAGTAACAAAAAGAATGGCTATAAACTGCTACACAATGCTGTGCTCTCTGAGTAGTTTTCATTTAGTTAGCAAAGGGCCAAAGTTTAATGTAGGTGGTGGTCACCACTCCCATAATATTGTATGAAATACGAAAGTCATGTGTCAAGCTAAAAATGCCGAAATTGACCACCAATGGCCTTCTGGATGGAACACTTTGATTGACAAATTGCCAACATTGGACACTGATGATGGGCATTAGGTATATAAGCAGTGTATCAAATTTGGAACTCATGGTTCAAGCTGTATTGAAACTATTGAAGAAAATGAAAAACAAATAATCAAACATTGCCGCCTGGAAATCACGCTTGAATTGGCAAAGTGCCAAAATTGAATCGATGTGATGGCCGCTAGGCATGTAAGCATTGTACAAGGTTTGAATGTGTCCATCTAAGCAATATTAAAGATACTGCAGAAAATGTCCAAAATGGACCATAAATGACTCTGTTGAAACAACAATTTAATTGGCAGAGTGCCCAAAATCGAATCACTTTGGTGTCGCCTTATACCTCATAGTTGTGTAAAGTTTGAACAAAATCGGTTCATTGGTAAACTCTCTAGCTTGTCCAGAGACATATATACATACATACATACTGACATACAAACGAAGTGATCACAAGGCTTTCGCTTCAGCTGCTGAAGCGACGCAATAACAGGGATCATAACACGGATAGACGCCTCCATAATGTAGATAGCACTAGACCTAACTGTCACATTCTTAGAAAGGTAACACCCCAGACTGAGTATCACATAGAGCTGTATGATGTACGTTTTTGCTGCTGACTGATAGTCACGCGCCATGGACACGTCATTGTAGTGTGCCGTGTGAATAATGCCAGGGACTGGGTGCAGCAACATTACAGATAATACGTGTTCTTCCTTCCGTGTGAATGCTCACTGTACTGTTCATTGCAAACTGCTTACAGTGCACATATACAATGTATGTTGATAAACTTAATATACACTAGAAAGAGTTTAAATGCTGTAATGAAAAAGCAAACTTCTGCTATTCACCCATATCAATACTGATAGCCATTGAAATATGACTTTCAGTTTTATACTGATCATCTGTCTGTCGTTGGCATGTGGCTTGTTATTTTAAGAAAAAGAAAATCCATATCCGTGTATTTCTTTTACTTGCCCATCAAACCCTATACATAATGTTATTTAATGTCAAAATGGATTAACTAAACCCGCAGTATTTTTAAGTCATCAAGTAGGTGAGACAAATATTAGACCTATTACAGTATTTATGATTCATAAGAACATACATTTATAAATTGATGTTCCACAAATTCATGTACATCTGAATCTTTTTTCCCAAATACTAAACCAGTCCTTATTTCATCACATAGAGCTTTCTTAGTATATCACTATAAAAATTAGATTTATTTATAACAGACACATGGAGTAATGTTCATGAATAAACAAGCGTTGGCATTCTGAAGTGCTGTTTGATATTTCACAGTACATTTATGATTAAAGAAAAGATGGTTTAAAAAGAAACGTTAAAGAGAAGATGCAATTTTGCCACAGACGAACCAGCCATGAAGAGGCATGCAAAATGGGAACACATCTACGTTTTGCACATCATTGGTAGTATATGAGCTCGTATATGAGCTTTAATATCAAATCTTGATCACCTAGTACACGACATCATGCCATTGCAAGAATCCCAGCCATGACATTTGTTGTCTGGACCACCAAAGGACATACGACTTCATCATCCTGAGAAACTCCGTGGTGACGTCATCATCCGGTGTGAAAAGTTAATAAACCGGATACCAAAATGATGGGTAAAACCCCACGCAGGAAGGCCACGAGTGTGGCATTTACAAATACATGCTGACCTATTGTTAGAGTTTCCTGAAATGATATACATGTGGCCAAAGACATTTGCATCTCGTCGCACACAATTAATGTTTATTCTTATCCATGTCAAAACTAATGTTTGTCTTTTCTGCTCTTCTGTCTTGTTTTCTAATTGGACAGTCAAGCTGTGGCTCATGTTGCAAAGAAACACAAATAAATAGACGTAGTATGCATGGGCACGAGTGAAACGCAGTTGTTGTTCTTTATTGTACATAACATTGTTAAATAATAAATTGATGATCTTTTTAAAAATCAAACAGAAACGCAAGGAAGAGAGATAATTCATTTTAAGCACAACATACGATTAGCGCATCAATATCAGAGAATACACGTACGGGATTCACATCAACCAAACACAAAAGTATTAACGAAGAAAAATACACTTCATATCACCAGTCTCCACTTGACAAACTGCAATAACACGTGTCAGATGTCAGCACATATTTCACAGTCACATTACCTCGCTGTTAATCAAGACAGCTTAGACACGTCCGGTAATTTGGTCGTAACTCCCGCATTAACGCAACATTGACATCACAGCCCCATCAGTGTATCATACACCAGGCCAAACTAGAATCTATAGTCGTCTGTTTTCTAATCCCAACCACTTAATCTGGGCTTCTTTAGAATCCCCACAATGGCAATTAGCACAAATGGGCAGCCATTGTAATAATGAAGGATGGCTTGAACTTGAAGAAAGAAAATAGAGTAAGAACGTCTTATTGTCATCCTAACTCCAAGTGCGCAATTCAATAATTATGAAAACAGTGATACTTGGACGAGTGTACTTTGTTCTGGTGTATTTCATTACAACACGTGACTTAAGTGACTGTCAATGGAAGGACCTAATACCATTACTCATCTTCCATTTTGAGTACCGTGAATGTACATGTTGTTGCCGTAATGACGTCGTAAATAAAATCTTGCACACGAAACAAAAAGTCGTCTGTCTCTCCTGCAATCCATCAGGTTAATTACCCACTGCTCCCCGAGTGTTGGGTGTCTTCTCTTCCACAATGCAATTTGCGCGTATTATCGCCGCGGGCAATGGCACCATATCCGGTGACGGCGAGGCGCAGAATCACCTCACAAATCAACCCCCAGGGTGATAACGAGAGGCACAAGGCACACATGATTTTTAAAACAAAACGTTTATTACATTGCCATTCGTAGATTACAGTCTATGCTTAGCTTACCTTCTCCCCCCCACGCTCTATTCCGGCCAAGGTGGATTGGGCGCTACTCACGATAACTTCAGGTTTATCATTTTCAAGTGTCATTCCCTGTATACAAAGTTTTCAAACTAGTGTTTTATCACACAATGACTTTGGTCCACTACTAATGTATATCCCCGTCATGTTATCCAATATAGCACACCGCAAGAGGTAACAGTGCATATACAGTTGAAGTAGGCTACGAAGTACGTTGTGGTAAGAATCAAAGCAATTCTACTAATTTTATCAAGAATCTCATAATATTCTATTAAAAAGAGTTTGTGTGAAACCATATCTAATAATTATATGTTCATATATGTGAAGTATCTATGCGGATCCATTCTAAACAAACTTTGAGACACATTTTTGGGAAACGCTGAAAGGGGACAGCTCGGGATCCTTCGGCTAATGAATCTAGACACGTGCAAGCATCTACATTAAAATCTCCAGCTTGCTACATTATTTTTTCATTTCATCATGGCAAATTTTCTAATGCTATTGGGCTATAAAGAATAACTTTGTGGATATAAAACTAGTGCAAGAGACTTAAGCATATTCCATAGTACGATGCTACGAAATTATTATTGGTTTATAAAACACATGAATAGGGCCATTTCTATTAGGTGCATGCTGTGGATATACATCACTGATGCTTGGACTGATGCAAACTGTTTGTATTGGCTATTTTTACGCGTGTTTCAATAGACGTTTTTGCATTATAACTGTGATGTTATCAAAATAAGTTTCCCGTTCTATTTAAACAGAAGTGTGTCGCAATACACTTGATTACAGGCCCGTAGGCAAAGTTTAAAAAGCGAGGAGACGAAATTTGCTCAGTTCTGGACGGTATTTGCTGTCGGCGCTGTGCGTTTTCATGATATACGAAGTCGAATCGTGTTTTTGTGCAAAATGAATACTTTTTTTGCAGAAACAAATAAAATGCGATTATAAATGCGGTAAATTAAGATTTAAAAACATAATGTCCACACCAAGCACAATGATCCAATTCGCATTTTGCCATGCCAAATCCTTTTTCATTTTTGAAATATGTTTAAACCAATGATCCATTCACACTTTTGCAGTGAGCGTCATGTTTGAAATCATTGGAATAAAGTATTGCAAGAGCACTAATAATAAATGATACAATAACAATTTATCAATTTTACACTAGAACTGCATTAAATTCCACTAGAAATAGTGATTTATGAATGAGATTAGCAAGAACGGCAATAGCTTAAAAATAAGCAACAGGCCTGGATTATATGAGTCCAGGGATGGATGCCATGCATGAATCGTATCTAATGCACGACAATGGCGACAATTAAGGGTCAAGGAGCTTTCATTCACAGACCTTGAACCTTTCTAGCATCGTTCATTTAGACACCGCGTTAATTAGTGTCCATGGATAGTGTAACAATACGGGTATTTAAACAACTCTCCATATTTACCTCCCAACAAAGTAGTTGTTATGCCAAAATGAAGCAAGGCATTTTTTGCCTGCTCAGATTAAAGTAAGTCCTTGTATTCATAGAAATGAACGAAAAATGAGCTATATCAAATTTGTTCTCTCCTTTCTTTTAAGCCTGTCTTAAGGGGAAGGAGTAGCATTTATTTTGTACATTAGCAGGGATAAGGCATCTCTAAAATGAAACACCATTCCCGGGAAACAGGATGCTAATCTGAGCAATGGTGTAGTCAGCAGCAGTCACAACAACAGCCTAACAAGTAGGTGAGAGGGATTTCTTGTAGTACATCAATCACTAGACGCAGAGACAAGTAGGTTTGTAATTAACATGTCACCGTGAAGGTAATACGTGAACAACGATGTCCTTAATCGTAATTCTTATGTATATGTATTGTGCTCACTTAACCTGCAAGAATGAATCTCATTGCCTTTGCCAAAGTTGATCTTGCTATGTACTAGACTACCTACTACCAACACTTTAGCACTTAATAATCAAGCCATGCAGCCATCATGAGTTGATATAACTCCGCTGTATCCGAAATGCAATGTTGGAACAAGGTGATCAAAATATTCAAGAAGTCACGTGGCCTTGTTGCTGCTGCCACCAGATTCCCACCGGATTTGTTGTCCCATTCTCGCGCATTTTTCTCTGGTTTTCCCCCTTTTGTTACACTTATGTTTTAGTCTATTTACTTATAAAAAACTATGGCACAATTGGTAATGTCATAATAAGTCAGATTTTCCGTAAAAGTAATGAAACATTTCATGAGATTCCAAATGAAAGAGAACAGTTTGCTGTAATTGCTGTAATGAGCTGTGTCCACAGACGTCCGTGCGGTGGCGTGACTCCGCTGGCGGGAGCTGATATTAATGATCAGATGAACTAATGCACTCTTAAAGGGATGCTTCCGCGTCAGGAGCGCCACTAGGTATTGCAAGTGAATGACCTTTCCTATTGCTGCACCCAACTTTTTATAATTAAGACGACGATTATCAGACACTTTTAGTGTTTTATGATAATTTGTATATTTTGTCGGAGGTGTGTGTGTGTGTGTGTGTGTGTGTGTGTGTGTGTGTGTGTGTGTGTGTGTGTGTGTGTGTGTGTGTGTGTGTGTGTGTGTGTGTGTGTGTGTGTGTGTGTGTGTGTGTGTGTGTGTGTGTGTGTGTGTGTGTGTGTGTGTGTTCCCACCGTGTGTGTGTGTGTGTGTGTGTGTGTGTGTGTGTGTGTGTGTGTGTGTAATTGCTGTAATGAGCTGTGTCCACAGACGTCCGTGCAGTGGCGTGACTCCGCTGGCGGGAGCTGATATTAATGCTCGATATATCATATATATAAGTATATATATATATATATATATATATTAAGACGACGATTATCAGACATATATATATATATATATGTGTGTGTGTGTATATATATGTGTATATATATGCTGGCAGCACTCTCCATGACAATGTGTCCAAATATTGAAGCAAATATATATGTTTAATATATATATATGCTGGCAGCACTCTCATGACAATTTCGCTGTTTAATACCCATAGTTTTAGTTTTACTACCTTGTTCCACTGGTAAACACGTGAGAGACCAAGAATAGCAACTTATCTGTCATAGCATCTGTCCAGCACTAGTAGCAGGACACATGAAGGTCAAAGTCACACACTACGTGCGATTTTATTGCATCACCTGCCAAATGAGGTGACTGATACACCGGATGATGGACAATCGATCAGTCAGCATGAGCCTGGGGCAGACGACCGAAAGGTTGCTAGTGTGATCGTCTGCAATCATGTTGTACATGTACATGCCAGGCATGGTACTCATACTGGCAATGTACAATACACGTGTACATGGACTGGCTGTGCTGTCTATGTGTCCGAATGTCAAACATAATATGATGGTTTGATGACTCAACCGTGTGTATAAGTTCTGTCCCCAGTAGCAAGTGGCCAAATAATGCTCAGTGTGCATTCTGGTTATTTCATGATGATTTTTCAAAGTTGTATATCCATGGTTAATGAGTAACGTGAGAAGAACCCAACAAACCCGCCATGTGTGCTTCTGTGGGCGAGTGGATAGGGAGCTGGACTCGTGGAGGGTCGTGAATTCGATTCCTAGTAATTCCCAGTCAGGCCTGGTGGTGAGTGTTGGAGCAATCTCTAATCAGATGTACACTGCTCCGTGGTATCTACACGTTAAATATGTACGGGCCAGGCAAGAGAACGCTAATGTTGATTGATATGCACGTCTGCGCTACGGTTTGCAATGAGCTGTATGATCGTCGGGGAGTTGAAAAAGATATAGTATGCAAAGAAAGGGTGCCAATGACCTGGTGTGAATGTTGCATCCGTCTCTATCATGCATAGCAGGGAATAAAGAAGACCATAAACTAGCAATTTACATTTACATGGATACATTTGGCCGACACCCATCACTTGCTAAGTGCCGTCTCGAGTTGAAGCCTGTCATGAGTCCAAACAGAAGCACAGACGGGTAATTAAACGTTTTGTACCTTTATGATGGATAATGCAGTTGGCTCCATAGCTATAGCACACGTTTTAAGCATTTCTTGTGCGTGGCTTTCTGAATATGACTTGTAAATGTCGCCGATATTACACTTGAAACACCAACCCTTAAAAAACGAGCACATAGCCCCAACGTATAATGCATCACGAGTTTCTCATATTTACTCTCTATGCCACAGTCCTATATGAAACCCCCAAAGGTACAGAAAGAACAACCAATATCCCCACCCGGGCGACACACTACTATGATAAACCGCACTCCCAACACATGGTAATTCCAAGGTCTTTTAGTGAACATTGCGGCTAATAGCAAAAGCTTTGTCTGGTGCAGGAATAATGACAGCTCCATTCAAAGTTGTCACCTCAATGGGCCACGGGAATGAATCACGTGGCCAGTGCGCAGCTGGACACGTCAGAGCGGCCGTGACACGGGAGGGTGAGGGCCGGCACAGGGTGGCTTTTTGTATATGACATGAGTTCTTTGGCTAACCTGAGGAGGTTATACATTACCGAATACCATAATGTGAAGTGACCGCCACACACTTCCACATGCAAAAACAAAAATGAACAACTAACCCAAACTGCCGCTGGTCACCTTCCCATAATGGTACGATACCTTCATGTATTTATAACACAATGATGAAGCACAGCAAGACACCAGCGGAGATAATGTCATCCGTGAATATTCATAAAGGGCTTAATTATTTAAAAGGTTGCTAGTGGCGCAGTGAGGACAGTGGCCAGGATTTATTCTTATAAGGGTCATAAATTCAACGTCACGATTAGAGCAGTACTCAGCAGATACGTGGATAGGCATACTAGCATAACTATCTGTATCTCACTTCTTGAACGTTTTCAGACCATTTTCATGATATTCAAGTTGGATTTTTTTCTTCCTTCTTCTCGGAGATCAAATGCTAGAATGATCTATCAAAATACGTGTACCACAATACACAGCAATAACAGCAGACGTAGACGATCGTTCTCGCCTCCTCGATGGGCGATAATTGGAGGTAAAGGATAATGTTCCTAGTGGCCCGCGGGCGAAGCAATAAAACTCACATAAACAACGCACATTTAGATTTTTTAAACTAAAGGTTCGCATTTTATGGTTCTTTTTCGTTTTTTAAGCACACCGATAATCTGTTTTCCCGTTCAGACGTATTGCCATGCATAGTATTTGGGTTGTACTTAGGCCCATTGAATGGGTTGAACATGTTGACATTATCAGATTGATCGGGGATATACGAATCTGTGTATGTCACTAGCTCAATCACCGGGGTAAAAAAAACGATTTGGCGATTATTTAATAGTTTGGTAAATTCTACCCTTTTTAAATATATCTCACATTTATCTGATCTAACAACAAACCAACATACAAGTATAAGGAGCGTTTGTTATATTGTTAGTGAAGGGTATTGGTCGATACTTATGTCTTGAAATTTCACATTCATTCTCACTAATGTATTATTAAGCCATCTCATTATTCTATTCATATTGGTTATGATAGCTGCCCGGTGTCAGAATGAGAACCAAAAATGAATCCATTTATTGAATGATAATCAAATAATAAAGGTGGACCATAGATCAGAAAAATACCAGGATATAATCCTAAGCAAGACGTCAATGTTTAGATAATATAAACCCCCTTTTCTTGGCTTGTTGTTATGTCCGTAGTTTAGTTTAGCTCTTGGCGAAATGGATATGATTCATTCGTGTCTAAAACTGAGTTCAAGTTCATGAAGTTAGAGTAAATAGGAGGCGTCATTAAATTTGTGACAAACATTGATCAAATGTGAATGAAAATATCGCGTATCTCTAGTATTTCTATACACAGGACAACTAGACTAATGGCGTCTCTCTTATTTTGTAAATACTAAATACAGTATACAATGGGTATGCCTACATGTACACATTTGTAATGCACGGTAGGGGGTAACAATAGTTCTTGAACGCGGTCAATTGTAAAATACACGTATCAGATTCCTATAATAAAATAGCGTGAGGAGGGTGACACAGGATAGTGGAACATGGAACATGGGGTAAAAAATAGTGGAACATGGAACATGGGGTCAAAAAATAGTGGAACATGGAACATGGGGTCAAAAAATAGTGGAACATGGAACATAGGGGTAGAAAAATAGTGGAACATGGAACATATGAAGTCACCTATAGCAGATTTTGCACTGTGATTGGCTGATTTGTGCTAGTACCATCCAATGCTCAAGGCCAATGCTTATTGAAGGGTAGGATAATAGTGTGGGTATGGCCAATTTATTTAGAACAACACAACATCAATAACTGAGTTGCATTAAAATATTCGTTTTATTGACAAAAATGAAACTTTTAAAACCCATTCTAAAGTTGTATCCGTCTCTAATTGTTTTCTTCTTCCCCCTTTTTCTTGGCTAGTGGACCTTGTATTTGGAAAAGTCTGGTACTTTTATTTGAACCATTCCTCCCGGCGGTACCATTTGTGCCAAAATAGCTTCGCCCGCTCATTTCTTCAGACAGGACAATCTGGTAAACTGAATTTGAAAGTTAATGAGACAGCAGTTTCTGGAAAAGGTTACGAAAGCTCCGTACATTTGGAGTATTACGCGTGGATTGTCCTACCATATCAACACTTACAATTACGTGATTTGATTCATATTCTTGGGGCCTTAATATCTGCAGTGCAAGTTATCATTACAAAGTTTGTAGGAGAAAGCAATATATTGACTAGTCGCAAAGATTTAACACTGTGTTTCTGACCCTCACAAACTTTATAACTGGCCCACTAATTCTCCTGCCAATTTGCACGGATATCTTGCCACATACATACAGATTTGTGAGATTAGTGTGTAGCCCAGACTAACGTCGACCTGAATTATTATGCTTTTCGTATTGGCTTGCTATTTCACTACCAGTGACCATTTCGAGTGACGCATCATCCAAACGTGTAATTGGTGACGTCTGTCACATTGTTTTAGAGAAAACACAATGAATTATAATTGTTGTATAAATCCACAAAACTCTACTGCTCGATATTTACAACCCAATATGAGACCGGCATCTGAGAGACAAATGGCGATTAGATATACATATCCATATTATGAGTGTTGTATCTATTATTAAAACTATGACTATATTATGACTATTATATACTTGTATAAGGAGAGTCCAACTGATATCATACAGTGTTTAGATCAAATTAATCATCCTTTATATCACAACTAAAGCACCATTTGTTTAAGGAAACCTACAAGCGTACATTAACATTGAGTGGAATTTACGCTATATAAATTGTATTGTATTGTAATCAATGTATCAATCAATTTTAATGCTTTATTACAGATTGGCTAATCTATTATTCAATTCCAGATCCTGTTAATAGGCCTACGTAGTTAACAATCATTGGATTTATCATTTGGTATGTATTTTCTGTGTATGAGCGCCCGTATGGTTTATTCCACACACATATAAAACACGTTCTGGAGGCAACATACTCAATATACATAGACTATAGCTATCAAGATGAACTATTACATTCCGGAA
>CM032660.1:41068128-41086088 GCA_019095985.1 Streblospio benedicti
TGGAATCACAATGTAATAATATGTGTATTACAAATACAAACATCTATACTCACACTGCTGAGTAAAAGCACACTCTCAAATTTGGACAATGTTAAAATTTTGAAGGGTTGAAAATCTGTAAATCACATTCATGAAAAAAGCTTGTCACGTAAAATTGAGAGTTTTCTCAACCTAAAGTCTTGGCTAAATTGGTGCCATGGGTTTATGGATGGTCATATGCAGTGGCTTGAATTTGACTACATAAAAGTGGTATATAATTTAATCAGCGATTGGCACTGAAAGGGCTAATAAAAACACTGTATTCCCCACTTACTTTTGACAGTGAGTTCCACAGATGCATATTTCCGTCCAAACACATTGAAGGTCTCACCGTGTAATTGCCGAGATCTGATTGTTGAACATCCGAGATACTGGTGTCGTCTGCCATTGAAACTCACTTCTGTATAAGTGATGTCCACACGACCACTGGGAATCAACTCACTGCTGCCATTATACCACCTGCAAAGACACACATAATGATAATAAGTGTAAATTTGGTTAAATTCTTTTAAACATCATACAGTTAGACTTCTTTTTTATTGAAACATCATATGATTGATTTGATAGATTAAATATGAATATTGTAACAACATTGTGCTAAAAATCAGAAGAAAAAAAACAATGGTAAACCTGAAACTTGGTGTAGGATAGGCGTGAGCCCGGCAAATGAGTACAGCTGATTGGTTGGCATCAATTGCAACCTTGTCAGAGGGTGTGTTCACAATTGGAGAATCTGTAAGAAATATCCCTTTATCTTTAATACACCTATATTGTTTTAAACATACATTTGAATATTACCAAAAACATTACAATGTAACAATATTCAATAACCAAGACCTTTCATAAAGACACCAAAGAACTTTGTCATAATGCAAACTTTAAAATTACAAAGGTTACAAAATCAGACATATGTTTGCATTATGTTTCACATATTGTGGATGGCACTGTCTGATGTTGCCATTTTGTTTTAAGATTGCAGTGGTATGGGTACATGCAGGTTTTAAAAAGTACTGCCAGCAAGTTATAGTTAAAACATTTGTTTGTTATTAGTTAGCATGACTACTCACACATCACAACAAGATTGGCGTTGCTGTGATTCCGGTGGAGATGCTGTTGGTCACATGACACGTGTAGTTTTCCCCGGTCATCAGGAGTCAGCCCGAATCAGGCAGCCGGAGGCGCGACCCGAACCTGCAATAACACGAGATTGAAGAGGTGAAAATGAATAAAATTAGACATGCAGTTGATCTGTGAGTTTAAGAGTTATAATGCACAACAAAAAAAACTTCAGGCTTTTAGGTGCTAAATGTATATTTTACATGAAAGATTATGTATGTTGGATCGTAACATAAGCATATAGACACATTCAAATTGAATGTCACAGAACATTCAAATGAGTTTTTTCTTTTTTTTGTATATTCATTGAACTTAAAGTGTTACCTTGCAATTTGAGTGTCTGAGTGACATTCCAGCTGTGAGGTGTCTATAGTGGTTTCCTCTCATAACCGTGAACAGCCCGAGGCTGGGCACTTCTAGTCGCTCACCATTCTTATACCTGTGGGTACATAATGTCAACTTTCATTCAATTTTAATGTTGTACTTGTATTACAAACCGTGACATATTCATCAATCTTATTTGTACACATTCCTGTATAAACAGATATTAATGATCACCAAGGATTAAATAGATCTAATAGATGGGACATAAATAAAGATTAATAAGCGCAGGGCTACTACCTTAGAAATCTGCATTATGGGGAACCCTAACATGACAGCAAACAGTCAACAATACAAAACAGACATCAAAGAGTCTATTGATAGATTGCCATTTAAATCACTGATGGTCATGTAAAATAGCAAGTGTTCTTACCATGTGATGACTTGGGCTGGAGCTTGCCCTCTTGGCGCAGTGAGCCACCACGCTAGATTAAGGCGGGAACAGTCTGCTTGGTGGGCAGGCTGGAGCGATGAGCCCCCCACGCTCTACAAAGTGGAACAAAACAAGTAATCAAAATTTTATTTCTTCTTGGTCAAAAGATTTTCCACATAGTATTATATCTTAAACAGTGATGTAAGGTATATTCACAATGTTATCTGCTGTGATTTTGAAGTAAGCAAATAGGTTTCACAAAAACACAATGCAACCCAAATGCATGGTTATTCACAATGCAATCTTAAGGCATAAACATTTTATCAGTATTGTGACCATTTTATTCATTTTTCAATTACAATTGGATTGTAAACAACACTCATAGTTTGGTGTTCGCTTCTATAATTTACTGTATATACCTATTACATAAAATATAAGCTTTCTCCACTGGGCAAAATATTAAAGCCATATCTTGTCCACGTTTATTAGTTTATTACCCTATATAATTGAAGGCAGTAACATCAAAATTAAAACTAGATAATTCTGTTTTGATGCTACAGCTGATAAGTAAAAAGAAACAAGTGACGATAATTGGTTGTAAAAATGGACTGTAAAATTATCATGAAGCAAGAAGAGCCATTTATAAATATTTACGGCTTGCTTTAACGAAAATGCTCTACTTTCATATTAAAACAAATTACATCAACACTTTGAAAATGTCATTGGCAGCAATTCTGAAAATTTTCAATTAGTAAATGTGACCAAAAATATTTTCGATAAAAAAATTTATATATTTTGATGACCAAATTCAAGAGCCTTAATCAAAAACTTATTTTCAAATGTACTGATTTTTCTGTTTGCATGTCGCAATCTTCTACTTAAAAGATAATTTTCACATGCCTTAAGATCACATTGCGTTTCCTGTATAACATGTACCTTTGCGTGTTCAAGGTATTGTTTCCACAAGTATAAAACCCTAATAATAAATTATCACTTAACAGTAGTAACTGTCACTAAATGGGTTTAACGCCAAAGGCTTAAAGAAATGCGACTCCATTTATTTGGAACACCAGTAGTTGGCAAATCATGGAATATTTGCAAAGACACCTGTAGATTTTTTAAGTCCCAAGGTGTCGTTTAAATAGTATGAAATAGCACCTAGCCACCGACAGGGATATACTCCCCAAAGATCAATAAATAGGCAATTAACGTAGGTTTTTGTGCACCTTATAAAAGGCTCGCTTTAAGGCACGATGCATCGGAAATATTACATGTCACGTCCGACAGCGACTTGCATAATTGCAAATGTTGGAACTAATTTGTCTTTTAGTCAGACAAAGTCATGCACAGTATAGCTGAACACTCTGACATTGTGACTCTCCATTTGCTGTTTATATTAGATTACGGTCTTGATATCTCCATTTTGGCTATGATAACTTCCATTTCAGCTTATCTGATGACACTGAAGACAGTCAGCGGTCACAAGGTAAAACCTATCACTATCATCAGTAACTTTAATACCAGCTCTTTCCACAAATAAGCCAGAGATTAATTTATCATTATATATGATCTCCTCACAGGCAGGAAAAATAAAAATCCCTTGTCAGTGAGTGACTGGCTTTTTGGACCGGAACCAGACAAGTGTGTCATCTTCCCCAGGATGACATTAATTATGGAGCATCATGAACAACTGAACTGTTAGGCTGCATTCTGTTTCATGAAACCATTGCTTCTTGAATGGCAATGGGGAATGGCGGCAATTATAGTTTCATCTGTCGACTACAAAAGAAAAGACGGAACAATGCCATTGTTTGAACAAGAAAAACCCAGAACCAGCCAGAAGTGCCCCATTCGAAACTGAAACAGCCAGATAGTCGACAGCTGAAACCATAAAGTGCCGCCACTGGCGTTACAATAACGAGAAGCAATGCAATCATCTGTTTCCGGTTGTTCGTTGCTCCATGATTGTAATCGCTTCTTTTGGACGCTGGCCGATGGGCTTCGGTAATGGATTATTGAGTTGATGATCTGGATAATCTTTTTGCTTTCTAGGTAGTCAGGACCGCTAACTAGATAATAAGGTCTTCCTGCTTAAAAGATTGCCTGGATGATGCTGTTCGTAAGATGTTCCCGTGTTCTGGTGTGCTTTTTTTTTCTTATTAAATGGTCCATTGAGCCTTCGTTTTCATCCAGTTCATCTGTAAAATCACAGACCATTATTGTGGGTCATCCCATAGTTTTAGCTACAAAATATGCACACAAAGCATCATAAAAGGGGGGGCAATATCATTTTCTCATTCTCTGACACCTTCTGGGGGCATCTGGAGTTGTCGTTCCACTGAAATTTGGGAGCTTTATCCTCTTTCATATAAATTGCTGTTTATGAATAAACCCACTTCGGTGCATGTCTGTTCACGTGGTTCGCAATACGTAATATTATGGAAGAAAAATGTTATTAATTATTATTATTATTTGGTTTTGTTACATGTTATCAATTCCAAGTCGGTAATTATTACAATAATTTGTGAAGCTCCATTACGTGTGCGTGTGTGTGCGCGAGTCATGTGCACGTGTGTTTCAATTGATTTCGCCATTTCATTTGCCAGGTGGCGTACGACCGCGACACTCTTCTGGCTCCTCGTCATTGTCGTCTGCAACATCAGGGCCTTCGTGCTGCTGAGCAGCGAACCGAAAACACCACGGTAAGCCACAGGGACGCAGCCAGCTTCATCACCTTGATATTGGGGGGGGGGGTGTATACGACATGTAAATATTGTCGTGGCATTGATACACTCGTTTTCTCAAAGCGGTATATGGGGACAGGAAATGATCTGCATAATGATGGTAGTTGAAGGAAAGTAACCCTGAGATAACAGAAAGTTCAAGATCAACAATATTAAAGAGCAATGCATGGTTTTAAGTGTTTTCATGCACGCTTATTATTAATAAGTTATTATTTATCACATATTTTCATTTTATATGTTGTCCATTTCACTAAGCACCACTTGCACAACATAGAAAATGTTAATGGTTTATCATTGGATTACTTAAAACTCCATGAAACCTGTTATGAAATTTATAATAACAAATGCCTCAGTACCACCAAACAAATCAGTGACTGACATATCTTCATAAACACGGCTGTATGCACTATAGTATTAGTAGGCCTAGCTAATCAAACAGACTGATTTCTACTGCACAAGGTATGCCTATGCAGCGCCGGAGCGTGTCTGAGCCCATCTCATGGCGTGACATCGTCCACTTATGGACCACGCCCCGTTGGAGCGGCCCAAGACGGAAAAAGTTCCACCGTGCCGGGGTAGTGGTGGAAAAGCCCCCGAGTGCTCTAGCATCGGCAAGTAAGTTGTTCATTTATTGTGAGACATCGCAATCATTGGGAAGATTTTGCAAAGTTTCAGTGGTCACGATGATTGTCCTTAAGTGAAAAAAAAAAGACTAGTTGATATAGGCAGTGTAATCCAACATAAGCTTCATACATGACACATCTAAACTAGAGTATATTGCTACTATATATAGTTGGTGTCCATAAAATGTATCATATTAGAAAAAAACTACTCAGATCAGCCGTCAGATGGTGAAAGGTTCACTTAAAAAGTATATTGTTTGATTATTCATCCCATATAATCTCATAGGCCTGCAGAGAAAGAGGGTCAGTATTTATCCCTAAGTGATGGCGTCTACAAATGTGTTTTAATTGGAAAACTATTGGTGATAAAAGTTTCATGTCAAATCATGCTGTTCTTCATTGTTAATTTACAGCACAAATTAAAAAGCGGAAAATGGATTATGTTTCCCTTATAACGTTGCTCGTCCCCTTAAATTATTATCATAACAAAGTATGCATTACAAACTATTCATTAACTTTGGAACATAATGAGAAGCATACAATCACACCTTGGTGAAGTTTTGCGGAAATAGAACATTCGTATTTACAGATATTCGCGAATATCCGATCACCAGATATTTACAAATATCTGCTGATCGGATGTACCCGAATATCTATAAATCCGAATGTTCGATTTCCGAAAAAACTTCCGAGGTTACAAATCACAAACAATGAATGCCCAACCACTGCATTTCAGCAATATCCCTGCGCGCGTGAACTGCTGGCTCGGCGGTGGACCGCCACGGTATGGCGGCGGCTTCATCATGCTGTGCGCCGTATATTGCGTTTGTGTTTGTCTCACCCGCACTACTCCGGTATTGGCGGCGTGTGTCTACGACATGTGTGTGTGTGTGTGTGTGTGTGTGTGTGTGTGTGTGTGTGTGTGTGTGTGTGTGTGTGTGTGTGTGTGTGTGTGTGTGTGTGTGTGTGTGTGTGTGTGTGTGTGTGTGTGTGTGTGTGTGTGTGTGTGTGTGTGTGTGTGTGTGTGTGTGTGTGTGTGCCTGTGTGTGTGTGTGGGTGTGTGTGTTGTTTGGAGGGCGTGTGTGCATGTGCCTATGTGTGCGCACGCGCATGTTTTTGCGCACGCTTACGTTTAATCAAACATTTCGGCAGTGTTTGGATTGTTTGCTTTTGTTCCTTGTTTAGAAGGTATAATTTCATAAATGTAAATATATAAAAAGCTAGTAAAAATATCAAATCTTAGATCCGGGATTATGTAAAAATGACATGGGCGGTGACCTGTAGCAAGAGACATGAATGTTTCATTTGCACTGTCTTTTTGAAAATACAGTAAAATATAATTGCCTATAGAAAATGCTGGGACATTCTGCGCATTTAGACAAAACACAAACAAACAAAACAACCAGGTATATATGGTGAGCCAAAATGTATAACATAATTAATGTCTTTTTAGCTCCCTCGCGGTGGCAATAACAGAGAAATCCGGACGATGAATGCGCGTGGCGTGGCTGCCAAGGAAAGGCCAATGTCTGTGTTCGCAAACACATCACACAGGAGAGGTAAATGCTCGCACTTTACAGTATGGGGCAGTAGTCTACTGTACCCCAAGAGTACTTTTGTTAGGATTAAAAAAAATATAAACAATTCAAATAGCATAAGACATCTAACTTATTATAAGAACTGGATCTGAAATTCTGCAAAGCGTCTACAATTATATTTCCACTGTGAATAACTTGATGCTGGATTCTGAATAAAAGCATGGATTCTAACCATGAAAGATTACAGAATCGAGTAGTGGCAATAATCAAGGAACTTTGCCAAGAAGAACTATTTTCTCTGATTACTCAAATACATCACATATCATATGCTTTGGTCCAGCACGCACACTGTGACAGTCAGTCTCTCACACACTCGTCCGTTCCCTTCTAGGCGGCCTTGCCGTGATGCTGCCCGGTGAGGTGGCGGGGCTGTATGCCGCTTGGCAGCGCTACGGTCGTCTGCCCTGGAGCTACCTCGTGCAACCAGCAATCCAGCTGGCCAGGGCCAGCAAGGTAGGGGCGGGACGAATACTCAAGTATGTGATTTGAGTACTGTCATTACTCGGATACAACCTTGGTACGCGAGTACTTGTACATGTATGTACGATATTGAAGACAATATGTCATGGTTTGTTTCAGTTTTCATGCCATGTATAAATATTGCCCTGTATGCAGTGAACACCTGTCTTAGCTTGACAGTGGACACTAAATTCTGCTCTACATGGTGAGATACAAACCATGATAGTGGACATTTAACACGATAAACCCTCATTAGAACATACCATTTAACTGAAAAGCCTCACGTGCAAAATAGCATAAAGATTTGTCGGGTTCAACGCACAGCAAAATGTTTCTCGCCATTGCAATTTGTAAACGTCTTTACGCATCTCTGAGCAATAATTAACAAACGTCATACGTTTAGATATAATGTCAGACGTACTATTTCATGTCCAGTCTTACTTAGAAATACGTACGTATACTAGGACTGGAAGTATTATTCAGAAATTTTTTTGAAAACATTCTGTTATTTTTATGTTGTAAACAGACATTCAATCACCAACCCACTTGTCTCAATCATCTACGCTATATTTGCAAGTAAATTTTGCAGAAAAAATCCAACGTTCACACAATTCTTTAGCAAGATTGGCATACAATGAATAATTTGTACAGATTGTCCACAGGTATGGTTACAATATTGATTTACTTATTTGAATAGATATTCCGAACCTGTGACCTTATTTAGTGATCATTATATACATAAAAGGTAAATTTCCTTAATAGGCTGTAAAATATATGGAGAAAAACTGTGACCTGTCTGATTGGACAACCTGCCAATCACAATGCAAATCTAAGGGTGTGTCACAGATAGAGTGTTATATTGTCCGTTTTATACTAGCTATTTTATACGCTATCGCCATGACGGTCAGTGGTGGTGGCTTTAGACAAACAGCTGACCAGTTCTGGTCAGTGTTTCTTTCTTCTTTGTTCTAAAGCAACTGGCGTTAACGACTGTCATATAGTGAGAGAGGCTGTGTATAATAAGGGTTAGGTTGTATTCTGATGAGTGAACAGTTTCTTCCTTCATTCACCTTTGAATAAAAGATATGATTGAAAATTAAAACAATTCTGTAGACCCTTTGTATTGATGTGTACAACTTTCTTGGACAAAATGAATTCAAATTGCCGTCTTTGTCAAGCAACAATTAACACATTTCAAACGATTTCATCACAAGCCCAAGGCCCTTACAATTGTATCCACTGAAGCGGTGTTTTCAATGGAAACTATCGATGATGAAAGTCATGGAAATGTCTTCCAGGTTAGCAGGCTGCTCCACAAATACATTGAGTCGAGTAAGGAGCATTTCAACAAGACACTTCTCACGTAAGTATACGAATATTTCTTCAATGTATAATCGCGCTGGTGAAAGGTTCAGATACCTGACCTTTTCATTATTTGCTGACTTTAAAATTTGGACAATATTACTCTCACAATTCTGGGGAAATGCTATTTCAGGAGAACCATGCATTTCAAATTCTGGAAAGAAGTACAAAAAAGTATTAACCCCACCACCCAATACCCTTAAATTAAATTCCGCCCCCCCCCCCCCCTCTTGAAGAAAAAAAAATCAAGTTGAGTTTTTCAACCCCTTTTGGTTTTTACACCTCGTTGTCCATCATAAACCAGTGCACTTTAATTGGAAAGTCCAAATCTTGCACATTATTTTTGTAATATAGAAATGTCAGGTAGTACTAATGCCAAATGCGTCCTGTGTGGTGCAGTGACCTGTTCCTAGACGAGCGCGGTGTGGCGTTGGCTGAGGGCGCCGTGCTGCACATGCCGCGCCTCGCACACACACTCGAGCGGATCGCGGCCGAGGGCGGCGACACGTTCTACCGCGGCAGCCTCGCCGCAGACATCATTGATGACCTCGAGGAATACGGTATGCACTGGCAGATCCAGGTTTTCAGAAAGGGGGGGGGGGTAGTGCAAGGGTTCTGCCTATGGGTATGGGCAGTGGTGGAATATGGCATGTGGTGGGGAATATCTGGATCTCTCTATCTACAGCATTGATCTCCAAATGCTTCAGGTAATGGTAATGACTGTTGTTATCATTTATGCTATGCTCACAATGGTCGGTATTCGGTAGGTATCCGGGGATAGAATGTAATTGACTTATGTTAGACACTTTCCAAAATAAGCTAACACCGGTAAATACATCCTACGGTCACTTAGATGTGTGCTGGTTTTTTTTTGCTTGGGCTGACGAGTGCTTGAATATAGGATCGTTCACAAATGACGTCATACGGGGGGGGGGGCGGGTAGCGAAAGATGAAAAAAGTTGACAGGGGGGGGGTCTAGCACTTTTGTGATGTCGCTTTTGAAGAAAAACCTGTATTTGTAATTTAATAGTATTTGAACTTACTTTCTGACATGTTAAGTGTGTTATCATATATCTACTAGTTGAAATCACATTGCCATGTTTGCTTTATGTCCTAAATGCATTTGTAAAATTATGTCTAAATTATGGCCATCTATATTCAAATGTATTTATATAACAACACAGTTAATCAATGTTAAATGTCACCGGGATGGGGGTGGGGGTGGGGTGGGGGGATGGACAAAGATGCCTTCACTTACCAGGAGGGGTGGTGGTGCTGCAAAGATGGCGAAAGGTGACAGGTGGGGGGGGGCAGGGAGGGGGTAACAAACGACCCCCCAAATGAGGTGACGTCATTTGTGAACGATCCCTAACAGCCGCACATCGACTGTGTATCCTACGATGTCCGCATGATAACTCTGAGATGATAATCTCAGCATATCTCAGCATCATAAAAAGACATGTTACGATGTAATTATAAGTGGAAGTATGCTGAAATAACCAAGCTTATATACATCACTGGTTAAATCGATTCATACATTCATGCATTAATTTGTTCAAAATACATACATTGTGATTCTACGGTGGTCTTCAAAAGTGAAAGTTCACAAATAATTAAGGTTAACAAAACAACACGAAAACAACCCCACTAATTCTTCCCACAGATAGCATACTCACACTAGACGACTTGAAGAACTACAGACCCGTCTGGAAGAAACCAGAGAAAGTGTTCATAAAGAGCTGCAACTGCACCGTGTATGGACCTCCACCGCCTGCATCCGGAATCATTGCGCAGTTCATTTTGAAAACATTGGATGGTAAATAGATCACTACAGAGTATATGTAAAACGGTAGTATATTTTTTTGTTTGGTGAATTGTGAGAATAACGTAATTATACTTGGAAGAACTAACAACGACTCTTGTCATTCATATGAGTACTGTAAAAAAAGTATCGCATGGCTTCCAGGACGAGGGTTCGTTGCAGCATGTTCTGAGTCATTAAGACCCCCTCTGTTATACACGCCTTCTTCTCTACTATGGTCACTGTACTATTAGGTTACACAGGTTATACAGGGACGCCTGAATCACTAGCTGCGTGTCAGCACTGGTGCGAAGTCCTCTTCCCAAGGAGGCCTCTCGTGTAACCCAGAGGTTAGACACCGTCTGGGCTGTGGGTATCCAAAGCCCAGGCCTAAGGAGTGCAAGTGGTCACAAGGACACACACCACGGAGGAGCTGTCGGTTGAGAACTGCAATGCCTGCCGGGGTCACGCCTGCTCCATGCGCAGTGTGACTCCTGGGGGTGACATTGGCCCTTCTGTGAGGGCGACGACTTGTGTCGTATTTAGACAAAAGAGCTTATATTCGTGTGATATCCTAGGTCATTTTAGAAAACATTTTCAAACTTCTCTCTCACACATCTTTTTACCATGCATGTGTCCACCAACGATAGACATAGCTGAAGGCAGGTTTTACATTTTTAGTATCCACTTCATGCTTTAAAAATAATAAAATGTGAGTATGTGTGCCCATGTTTGTCAAGCCAGAGGCTCTCAAAATCCTCTCCCATGTAGTTGTGCACACTGCTGTGTTTATAGGCTGGGTGAACAAGGACACGGACATTGACGTCCTCTACCACCGTCTCATAGAAGTGTTCAAGTTCGCGTATGCCAAGCGATCCTACATCTGTGATGAAGATTTCAGAGACCTCAGGCAGGTGTGTAGTTCTAAAGGGATGTGATTGAGTGTTAAGGGGCGTTGGTGAATGGAAGCCCTTAAGAGAACACAAGTATTTCGAACTGATTGAAATGGATTGCTGATGTACATCATGCCTACAACGGTCAACATGCGTTACGTCTCCTATGATCCAAAACTGCATTTTTGTCTGTCCTACGATGCGTCAACAGTTGACTTTCGACTATATACATTAGAGTGAACAATTTGGTCAACAGCTGTATATCTCGCCGCTCTATGGTCATATATTTGTATCCGAGTGATGATCCAACTGTTCCCGCCCGCAGTTCAAGAGAGACCTGCTGTCTGACGCATTCGTGGCCGAGGTGCGCAGCAAGATCAGTGACAGCCGAACGTTCAGCACGGAGTACTACAGCCCGGCTTATCACGTGAGCAGGCTGTGGCTGGTGGAGGGGTTGGTGGTTTATTTCTTTGTTTGTTGGTTGGTTGGTTATTCTCGTGTTTGGTTGTGGGTTGATTTGCCCCTTTGTTTGTTTGGTAGTTTGGTTCTTTGTCTGTGTGTTTGGTTGGTTGGCTGGTCACTTGGTTGGTTTATTAGTTATTCACTTTATCATAGCAATAACACGCAATGTTAAGCTAAAATAAATGACTATAATAAATTATCTCAGACTGGTGTGTTCATACTATGAACAATTATACAGGACATTCACGAAACAGAGGCCTTTAATGATACAATATGAATAAGTGAGCACTTATTGACACCCAACCTGGCTTTGTCCAAGACAATCTAAGGTGTATTTTTAAAAGGTTTTGACGACTGACATATTCTCTCTCTCATAGACAGATCCAGGGTTGTGGGACCACAGGGTACGTGCAACCGCGACCAAAATATTTTATTTACACAGGGTTTTTGACATGTCCGCCATCGATTGCGTTTGCAAAACCCATGAAATCCTTTAAGTGCACCCCCCCCCTTTTTTTCTGAAAACCTGGGTCTGCCAGTGTCTCTCTGACCGTGGCGCTGTGTTGCAGGTTCCGACTGACCATGGCACGACCCACATAGCTGCCTTCTCAGCCGAAGGCGGCGCTGTCAGCGTCACCACTTCCATCAATCTGCAGTCAGTACCAGCAGACTATTATAGGAGAGCTCTAATACTAGTAGATGAATCCAAGATCACCGATACCTAAAACCGGCCGTACACATAAACCGTGAATTTTACGTATGAGGTGAAATTTAGTGACCTCTACAATGGGGAGTTCACGTCATGTGTAAAATTCACGGATTGTGTGTATGGCTGAACAGTGCGATTGGTGCTCTAATCATGCCATGGGACATGGATTATTAGCGCTCAGCCCTTTAACTCATATAGAATGCAAAGTAATGACGACCCTTAAAGATATCAAAGATCAAGTCTCATTGTTACTTGTTTTTATGAAGCAAATTAATCAATTTATGAAGTCGTCCAAGTTGGGTAATTGATGAAACAGCCATTTGGAATCAAACAATCAGTTGATTATTTTGAAGTGTCAATGTTTTTGCTACAATCATGCAAGTATAATTTTGGTTCCAACTTATATGGCATGCATTGTTGTTAACCTTTCCAAATCTTGCCAGTTTTGGAGCAAACGTGTTGGGCAGGAGAACTGGCATTATTTTCAACGACAACATGGACGATTTTTCAAGCCCAGATTTTCAGGTGAGCATCTTCAATATATGACAATAATAGTCATTATTGTATTGTCATCGTATTCAGTTGGAGTAAACTTTTTGTGCTGTGTGTACTTATGTCTTAACATCTCGAGTTTCTCAGATTGGCATTACTATTACAAGGGCAGATTCCATGAATAAACTAGTATAGCCGTGTAGTAAGTAACGCTAACGCCCTTGCGTCTGCCCCAATAGAACACGTACGGCTTCCCCAGCTCGGAGGTGAACTACATCGCACCGGGCAAGACGCCGATGTCGTCCATGTCGCCGCTCATCGCCGTGGACAGTGCCGGCGCCGTGCGCATGCTGGCGGGCGCCGCGGGCGGCAGCAGGATCGTGTCTGCCGTCTCCCAGGTCAGTCACTGGTCAATGTGCTGTGGGAAGTGGAGAGATAGCATTCTGAGTATCAGATGTCAAGCAAATTGACCTCTGAAATGTTACGCCTGAGAGTGGATTAACATAATTTATCACTTTATGTGACTTGTTTAATGTAGATACTGCAACCTGAATGGTTGAATTCCGCGAATTGATCACTTGACCTCATTCCAATTCTGGGATTAAGAGTTTGAGGTTGGTCACATTTTGAAAGAGAAATAGTTATGCTTCAGAGGTCTGTTGACATGACATCTGATACTCAGAGTGGGAGATAGTTATGGGGAGAATATGATTGTTGGTGTTATATAGACGTATGAGAGGAAGCAATCTTGGGCTACCTGTACTTGCAGTCGTTTCTCAATCGGCTGATCCTGGAAAAGGAGCCCGACGACTCCATCGGCTTCCCGAGACTTCATCACCAACTCACGCCGAATGTTGTCAACTATGAAAAGGGTTTCCCTGAGGTTTGTGGGAGATGCTTTCTCTTGCGCTTTTGATTGGTTAACTACCTGCGTGGGCAAATCTAGCAAATAAACAGCTCCCCAGTGCATCCAGTGTTATGTTGCGAAAAAGATCCCAGTTGCTAACATTTCTGACTTTAAAATATGGTTGTTAAAGGAGAACTATTTTAGTACAGGGTTCCACAAGAAAAAACTGTCAAATATATGCCCAATCTTTATTAAACTTTCATTTTAACAACGTTGCATTCAATACATTTGGAGATAATCCCCTAATTCTGATTATCTCCTGTACCTGAAAACAACAAAACATACTAAAAGAGTACAGCTTTTCGCCTTCAATACTATCCTTTCCTGGCTGGGCTCAATGGCTCAGAGAGACAGCAGTGTGCATTGTGCATTGACAATGCACAATGCACACTGCTGTCTCTGTCCCGCCCGCAGACGGTGCTCTCGGGGCTGCGTGCACGTGGCCACACCGTGAAGCTGGCGGAGCCGGAGCGCTGGTTCGGCGGCGTCACGGCTGTCATGAACGCTTGCGACCTGCCGTGCCGCGGGGACGACGGAGGCGACGCCCTGCGGTAAACCTAAAACAGCTTAATTAGTAGTCTACAGTTGCTGTAAAGTTTTCTCATATCCCCACGAGAATGAAGACGTGTTTTATTTTGCACATTTGCAGATTAAAAAAAAAAACGAGACTATAGTCAGGGATAGTTTTCAGAAAATACGACTTTGCTAGCCATTTGTTTGTGCATAAAATAGATTTTTGATAATTTATGCATCGTTGTCACCCGTTATTAGTTAGCCTTGCATAAGAAGTAAGGGAACGATCATAAATAATGATACACGCGTCGTCCAAAAATATGGGGGTCGGGGGAGGGTCGTCCAACTTTTTCGATTCCTTTTTTCGGAGGGGGGGGTCGCTGAACTTTTTTTTATCACACTAAGGTAAAGTTTTCAAATATTTTCTTTTAGCAATTTTCCAAATATGCAATGACTATGTGAGGAATTTTGCTTTAGCAGGAGGGGGTGGGGGGGGGGGGTCACTCAACTTTTCAAAATGTTGATGGAGGGATCGGTTAAGGTTTTCTTCGAGCCCGAAAAAATGGACGACCCCCCGGTAACGTTTTTTATGATCTTTCCCTAAAAATACACGTCAATGCCTGATAAATTGTGAGTTCTTTGACTTAAACACTGGTGTAGTCTACACATGTGATGTTGACCATGGCTTGGAGCTATTACTTCCCCGTGTGACTTCAGGTGGCGACCGCGCACATGCGAACTCTTCTGTCTGCACGTGATTCGCGACCGGCGCTGTGGGGAGGATGCGAAAGCAGAGGACGCGCCCGTTGTGTACTACTGATGTCTCGGCAGAGCCAGGACACCGAGGAGCAGCCGCAGGCCACGGCATATCCAGGGACTCTAGCATGGAGAGCATGGCATAAAGGATTGGTCTTGTTTTCAAGATGTTGAACATTTGATAATTTAAGAGTAGAGACTGTGGCTGGGCTTCATGTTGTGCACATTTGCAGATTAAAGGAAAAAAGAGACTTAGAGTCTGACCCGGTTTACTCGAAGTTGAAGGGAATTGAGTGTCGACCTCGAGTTATCAGAACTTCGAGTTAACAGTAAAGGATGATTGATAACTCCAATGTGCGACAATGCAAGATCTTTACATAGCATCGTGTTCTTATGCAACCTTTTACTCTTGTAAAGTTTTTACATAATTCATGCATGCTGAAATTGGTCGTATGCGCGAAACTATTTTCCCTCCTTGACCTTCAAGGATGTCCGGCGTAATGAATGCCTATATGTTTGTCGATATAACTAAACAACCATTCTACATGTGTTTTTGTGAAGTCATATTCTTCATCCCATACTGTTAATGCATGGTTTAAAGCTAATTTTTATCACTTATTACGGTTATTGTAACATAAAATACTAAAAATCCAAATCATTTAATATTCTTGCACCATAAGAATGTTTTATTTCTTAAAGTATAAACAAGGCGACATTTATGAAGACAGATTCAAGTAAGGTCTTGGTCATCTTCAGAGAATTCTTCTCATAATAAACACTACACGTATGTTAATTTCTTCATTCAGTTATATTTTGTTGATAATAACATAACACCATGATGCTGTATCATAGCTTATGCAGTTGATATTGATCATCTCCATTGACTCATATTTTCGTGATAAACATCACCAATACGGACGCAGTAGGTTTACACTGCCATTATCATGAATATTTAGGCATTGTACTTTCTAACAACAATTGTGACAACAGTGATATAAAAAGACAAACTCATGCTGTTTACCGCAGGGGTAATGTCCTAATAAGCAAATTCCACATGTGTACGAATGAAGTTAAAACTCAACTTTTTAAATCTTATATTACTTTTTACTGTAGTCACCTGTGGTCTTTATACAATACTAGCCGTCCCGGCTAACAACAATGTTACATGACGCACATCAGTATGCCGTTGGCATGGTAATATGCGTCATGTATTTTTAATCCGACGTCATGAAGTACAGAAATCTAAGGCAAAAAAGGAAAAGAAAAAACGTAATCATCATCTGGCATTTGATGCACCACGCAGTAACCCGGGGTCCATATGATGCCCCGGCGTGCCGTGAAATGGAAACCCCGGCATGTCGTAATGCCCCGTTTCTCCCGTGATATTTCCGTACATCGGTCGGCAGACCACCAAAAGAATTCTTAATTTCATCAGGGCGCGAAGCGCCCGCAACAGATGAAATTATAATTTTATGAGGGAAAAGATATAATAAGGCATTTTCTTCCAAAATGCTTTCATGCGACCATTTTTAAAGTTTAGTAAACTTTGGAAGTCATGTTCGAAACCAAACTCGGCGTGCGCATTTTTTCTGTCGTCCTACTTAGCTCTTCTTTGGCGGAATAAAACAACTATAGAGGGGTGGGCACCCGATGCACATTTAAAGTAGCCTAAAAGCCGTGCCTGAAATACACACAACGATTTGCCCAAGTTTCACGGTGATTGGCTGTGCGGTTTAGGAGTCTATAGCGACAATATCCACAAAATTTTGCATTTTATATATATAGATTGATTTTTATAATCGAATGAGAATAGCATATAATAATATTTTTAGAGGACTTTTTAAACTTCAAGCCTTTATTTGTAGAAACATATTGACTTTTAAAGAAGTAATTAGAAAAAATATTTTTTGCATTTAAAACCAGAATTTTTAATAGTGATAATGTATTAGTCAAAGTTGCCGTCTCAAATAGTTTCTTCTTATTTTCTAGTAAAATTAGTCTTAAATGGTACGAAAGTCTTTACTAGTTTTTTATGTATCCATAATCTCTAAATGTGTTATGTTATGTTGTATTTTTAATGTATATATATAATATGTATTTTATATGGATTTTTTTCTTTAAAATCTGAAATAAATTACTTAAACTTAAATTACCATCTATAGGTGCTATTCACCAGGGGCATACGTTTAGTTATTATGATCACTAGAAATGGCTGCATATGTGGTTTTAACACACATTACCGATTTTCTTGATGTATTTGAGTTATCATTGGTGGATGACGAAAATTCCTTTGAAAATAACTACACCATAGGCATGATACCCTGTGTATTGAGCATCTACAGATGAACTTGATTTTGAAGTGGTAACCTGTTTAGAACTTCAACAATGTAACTCCGATTGAAATATATTGGTACATTATAGTATACACTATATGCACATCATAAGCTTTTGCTCAAGCATGTATGTACCATCCGACCAAATCTTGGATAGCGTATGGGGGTCACAGAATGATGAAACATGAATGGGTAGTTAGGCCCATACCCGAACAGCCCAACCACTAGTGATAGCCCGTTATTTTACGTGGTGTGTTGCTGTTAATGTACAAAAGTGTCGTTATATCACAGATTTTAGATTTTGAAGAAAAAAAAAACATGTCAATTTTTAATATCTATAGCACAATTTAAAACGAAAATTATATTGTCCTTGAGGCAGAGCAATATTTGGGTCTCTGA
>CM032660.1:41086188-41227363 GCA_019095985.1 Streblospio benedicti
TGCTGGCCCTGGCCAGCTGGATTGCTGGTTGCACGAGGTAGCTCCAGGGCAGACGACCGTAGCGCTGCCAAGCGGCATACAGCCCCGCCACCTCACCGGGCAGCATCACGGCAAGGCCGCCTAGAAGGGAACGGACGAGTGTGTGAGAGGCTGACTGTCACAGTGTGCGTGCTGGACCAAAGCATATGATATGTGATGTATTTGAGTAATCAGAGAAAATAGTTCTTCTTGGCAAAGTTCCTTGATTATTGCCACTACTCGATTCTGTAATCTTTCATGGTTAGGCCTATGCTTTATTCAGAATCCAGCATCAAGTTATTCACAGTGGAAATATAATTGTAGACGCTGTGCAGAATTTCAGATCAGTTCTTATAATAGTTAGATGTCTTATGCTATTTGAATTGTTTATATTTTTAATCCTAACAAAGTACTCTTGGGTACAGTAGACTACTGCCCCATACTGTAAAGTGCGAGCATTTACCTCTCCTGTGTGATGTGTTTGCGAACATGGTGACATTGGCCTTTCTGGCAGCCACGCCACGCGCGTTCATCGTCCGGATTTCTCTGTTATTGCCACCGCGAGGGCTAAAAAGATATTAATTATGTTATACAGTTTGGCCTACCATATATACCTGGTTGTTTTGTTTGTTTGTGTTTTGTCTAAATGCGCAGAATGTCCCCAACATTTTCTATAGGCAATTATATTTACTGTATTTTCAAAAGACAGTGCAAATGAAACATTCATATGTCTCTACAGGTCACCGCCCATGTCATTTTTACAGCAATCCCGGATCTAAGATTTGGATATTTTTACTAGCTTTTTATATATTTACATTTATGAAATTATACCTTCTAAACAAGGAACAAAAAGCAAACGATCCAAACACTGCCGAAATGTTTTGATTAAATGCAAGAAAACATGCGCGTGCGCACACACACACTCACACATGCACGCCACGCCCCCTCCAAACAAGCACGCCCACACACATGCGCAGGCACACACACACACACACGCACTCACACAAACACAAACGCACATACATGTCGTAGACGGTCATGATGAAGCCGCCGCCGATGCCGGAGTAGTGCGGTGAGAGGACGCCGGCGCACAGCATGACGGCCACCGTGGCATCCACCGCCGAGCCACCGTTCACTCGCAGGATATTGCTGAAATGCAGTGGTTGTGCATTTATTGTTTGTGATTTGTAACCTCGGAAAAGTTTTTTCGGAAATCGAACATTCGGATTTATAGATATTCGGGTATATCCGATCAGCAGATATTTGTAAATATCTGGTGATCGGATATTCGCGAATATCTGTAAATCCGAATGTTCGATTTCCGCAAAACTTCACCAAGGTGTGATTGTATGCTTCTCATTATGTTCCAAAGTTAATGAATAGTTTGTAATGCATACTTTGTTATGATAATAATTTAAGGGGACGAGCATCGTTATAAGGGAAATATAATCCATTTTCCGCTTTTTAATTTGTGCTGTAAATTAACAATGAAGAACAGCATGATTTGACATGAAACTTTTATCACCAATAGTTTTCCAATTAAAACACATTTGTAGACGCCATCACCTAGGGATAAATACTGACCCTTTTTCTCTGCAGGCCTATGAGATTATATGGGATGAATAATCAAACAATATACTTTTTAAGTGAACCTTTTACCATCTGACGGCTGATCTGAGTAGTTTTTTCTAATATGATACATTTTATGGACACCAACTACATATAGTAGCAATATACTCTAGTTTAGATGTGTCATGTATGAAGCTTATGTTGGATTACACTGCCTATATCAACTAGTCTTTTTCTTTCACTTAAGAACAATCATCGTGACCACTGAAACTTCTGCAAAATCTTCCCAATGATTGCGATGTCTCACAATAAAATGAACAACTTACTTGCCGATGCTAGAGCACTCGGGGTTTTCCACCACTACCCCGGCACGGTGGAACTTTTCCGTCTTGGGCCGCTCCAACGGGGCGTGGTCCATATGGACGATGTCACGCCATGAGATGGGCTCAGACACGCTCCGGCGCTGCATAGGCATACCTTGTGCAGTAGAAATCAGTCTGTTTGATTAGCTAGGCCTACTAATACTATAGTGCATACAGCCGTGTGTGTTATGAAGATATGTCAGTCACTGATTTGTTTGGTGGTACTGAGGCATTTGTTATTATAAATTTCATAACAGGTTTCATGGAGTTTTAAGTAATCCAATGATAAACCATTAACATTTTCTATGTTGCATATGTGCACGTGGTGGCTTAGTGAAATGGACAACATATAAAATGAAAATATGTGATACAATAATAACTTATTAATAATAAGTGTGCATGAAAAACACTTAAAACCATGCATTGCTCTTTTAATATTGCTGATCTTGAACTTTCTGTTATCTCAGGGTTACTTTCCTTCAACTACCATCATTATGCAGATCATTTCCTGTCCCCATATACCGCTTTGAGAAAACGAGTGTATCACTGCCACGACAATATTTACATGTCGTATACACCCCCCCCCCCCCCCCCCAATATCAAGGTGATGAAGTTGGCTGCGTCCCTGTGGCTTACCGTGGTGCTCGGGCTCGCTGCTCAGCAGCACGAAGGCCCCGATGTTGCAGACGACAATGACGAGGAGCCAGAAGAGGCCGCGGTCGTACGCCACCTGGCAATGAAATGGCGAACCAATTGAAACACACGTGCACACTCGCGCACACACACGCGCACACGTGTAATGGAGCTTCACAACTCATTGTAATAATTACTCACTTGGAATTGATAACATGTAACAAATCCAAATAATAATAATAATAATTAATTAACATTTTTCTTCCATAATATTACGTATTGCGAACCATACGAACACATGCTAATCGAAGTGGTTTATTCATAACTTAGCAATTTATATGAAAGAGGATAAGCTCCCAATTTCTCAGTGGAACGACAACTCCAGATGCCCCAGAAGGTGTCAGAGAATGAGAAAAATGATATTGCCCCTTTTATGATGCTTTGTGTGCATATTTTGTAGCTAAAACTATGGGATGACCTACAATAATGGTCTGTGATTTTATAGATGAGCTGGATGAAAACGAAGGCTCAATGGACCATTTAATAAGAAAAAAGCACACCAGAACACGGGAACATCTTACGAACAGCATCAGCCAGGCAATCTTTAAGCAGGAAGACCTTAATATTATCTAGTTAGCGGTCCTGACTACCTAGAAAAGCAAAAAAGATTATCCAGATCATCAACTCAATAATCCATTACCGAAGCCCACTGGCCAAAGGTCCAAAAGAAGTGATTACAATTTTGGGGCCAAAACCAGGCAGAAGTATATCATTTCCTCCAGTAGGTCAGCTGTAATCATGGAGCAACGTGAACAACCGAAACAGATGATTGCATTGCTTCATATTGTAACGTCAGTGGCGGCACTTATGGTTTCAGCTGTCGACTATCTGGCTGTTTCAGTTTCGAATGGGGCACTTCTGGCTGGTTCTGGGTTTTTCTGTTCAACAATGGCATTGTCTGCTCCTTTTGGGTAGTCGACAGATGAAACTATAATTGCCGCCATTGCCATTGCCATCTGAAGCAATGGAGCCATGAAACAGAATTTGTTTCAACAGTTCAGTTGTTCACGATGCTCCATAATTAATGCTGTCATCCTGGGGAAGATGACACACTTCTGTCTGGTTCCGGTCCAAAAAAAGTTATCACTTCACTGGACAAGTGATTTTTATTTTTCCTGGCCTGTGAGGCTCTCGTTATGGATTATTCAGTTCTGATTTGGACCATCTTTTTGCTTTTCTCTGTCGGTTGGAGGGTTAGCTTGATCATTGTAAGGTCTTTCCTCTTAAAGGTGGCCACTCAAACGATGTTCTTAAAGATGTTCCACTGTTGTGGGGTGCTATTTATCAACAGTCCTGTGAGCCCACCTCAGGAGCCTACTTTTTTATCCAGTCCATCTGAAATTTCACAGACCGTTATTTCAGACGATCCCATAAGTTTCGGCCACAAAATATTCACTCGAATCACCACAATAAGGCTGTTTTCTCTTTTTTGGCGTCTGTGGAACATCTGGAGCTATTATCGTCAATATAAAATGGTGTGTGTGTGTGGGGGGGGGGCATAAGTAAAACGCAAGAAGCATTTTTACAATTATGTAAAGTATTATTTTCCACATTTAGCTTTTGCCGTGGGGAAAAAACAGGTCAGCGGTGTAAATGTCAGTTTACATGGGTACGCTATTTCAATGTAAAAATTAGGTAAGAATTAGTCAATAGTATTTCCACGAAACGCATTTTCCAACAGTCAACGAACGTTTTAAAATCAAATTATCATATTCCATCACATTTATACATTACCCTTAATCATTAACATTACCATTTTCAAACATGGTATGCGAGAAATCAGCAACGCACGTATCCAATTGTTATATTTTATTTTGGACATTTCTTATTTAGTGTGTCCCTATTATATTAAGCCAGCTTTACACATTAGCGAATTATGCCTTTGTACTTATACGTGCACTGCTGAACTGGCAAATTCGTCAGACAAATATATTGGTTGGTTTAGGTTCCTTACAGATAGTTGTATTGCGCCTATGGATCGCCGAATATTCGCACATAAAATACTTCGTTTGGCTCAGCAGCTCGCTGTAAAAAGCATTTTTACTGCGTTCAATATCGCCTCAATACGCCCTTGTAGACAACCTGGCCAAAAATTGTTATAAATGCGTTGCAAAGATTCGCACATGATTGCCTATGCGTAAATCAGGTTTAAAACCCGCTTTACACTATAGCGGTCATGAGCGAACCCGTGCAACGCATCTGCACGTATTATGTCATGTCGTCAATTTGGGCGTATTGTGGCGCCATTGAACGTAGTAAAAATGCATGGTACGACAAGTTGCTGAGGCAAACGAAGTGTTACTTGTATGTGCGAATGTTCTGCGATCCGTAGACGCAGCATAACTGTTTGAAGCAAACTTTAACCAAACTGAATGTTCGTTCAAAACTTTTGAACTTGTTCAAAACTTCCTGACGAATTTGCCAGTTCGCCAGTGCACGTACAGCTACGTAGGTGCAATTCGCAATAGTGTAAAGCAGGTTTAAGACCAGATTTCATTATTTACAATATCCAATTTATTAATATCTTTTGTTTAACTAAGCGAAATATTTTTTTTCTAATCTAGGCTGTCTTTGTTTTACCTCTTGCTCTGATTTACCTTGGATATGTTGATCTTCATGCCATACAAACGTCTCATCGTCAATCAGAGAAAAGCTGCTACCGTGATGGTACTGGAATGTACTAAAATATACACCTCAGTTAGGTACACTTTAAGAACACTAGAAGTATGTGTCATACAAAGTTTCCACCTAAATGTGATGCAATAACATTTAGATTGAGCAACCGAATAATTCAATAACTAACCATTGATTCTTAATAAAATCCATGAATTTTGGGTAAACGAAATGAGGGTACCAAGAGGTCCCAGTGAGAAATTGCCTCACATTTTTGTCACGTGTTTTGGCGTAAGTGGCTGATTTGGCATATGCTGTTAGGCCGTAAAATATAACCAACGTTAATTGTGATTGGTCATAATTTACGTTAATGTAATTTGTCACCACGTGCTCTAAAATGGTCTTGCTTCCAAAAGGTGAACACCGTAAATTATAACCACGCTCAGGATATCTACATGTCTTTTTCTCAAGCGGATGGGACTGATAACAATAAAATGAGCTTAACGACTAAATCACCCCGCTCGGCACCCGGGGTCCAACTTTGGCGAGGCATGGGTCAGGCTAGGATGGTGGCAGAAAGATTGGTTTGGTGTAACATATATATAATACTTTTTGCGGTCCAAAGTGTTATATTACCTATGAATTAAGACCATACATTAATTTCTTCTGACTATTATACACATTATACACAATAGTGCCATAGAGGGTCAATTAATAGTTGATTATGTAATACTTCCTATCTGACTCGCATTGAAGTTAAGAAATTAGACTAGCTAAAAATGTGTTTGTTTTTAGTTAGAGATGATTGTTTGATACATTGTGTGTGTGAAGTGAGGTCATAGAGCTGTTGCATGTCCTAAATTTTGCAGTGTTTATGAAAGCATATATTCATCAACTTTACTTTTTTTTATTTCATATGTAGATATTTAAATTCGATTTCCTATATGTCAAACTACTTTTTATGCCAGACTAGATTAGTGGAGGTGCACATTATCTGACCTAATCATCGATCTTTAATGAATAATCATTAGAAATTGAGTCAATATCTAGTATTGCTTAATATCTCCGTTTTGTTCATGTTTTATTAAACAAATCGAACTCTTAAAAATTGCAATAATCACAATAGTTGATTATAATGTCATTCCTTCACTGTCTGCAATTAGAAAAGTCGATAATTTTGAGCTATTCTAACGGGATTTTACCAAAATTATTTTACCCTTTTTTAAAGGCAAATGTATATGATTTGTATAAACACAAATGAATAATAACTTTTGGAGTTCTCTTTAAAGATTTCTTTTATTAAAAAAATAATAATAAAATAAATATACCTGTAAAAAGTTTTAAAGCATATTTCAGTTTGACACGGGTGATTTTATAAGATGTTGGCAGTGACCTACCCTACATTCTTCATTCAAACTACATAACTTTTTATATAGTCAAATACAAAGAAATTATAAGAAAGCGACTTAGATAATTATTATTACACGATGCTAATTTTATTTGAAAAGGGAATATTGTCTCTTACTTTCTATCCATATGCCTAAAATGGTGTGCACATGTTTATAACGCACAACATTAACATTCTATTCATATACATGTACCTAAAATGCGCACAACATTAAAAAATTCTTTTATTAAACAAAATTGTGTAGAATAGTTTAGAAGTTATCCCCCAAATGTGCATGTCAATATTTCATAGGCGCTGTAAATGGAGATAAACAAACTTTATCATTCTTTTCATGTAATTTATAGACAAAACCGGGTGAGTTTGTAATATGAATTATAGTATCAGGTGAGTTCTTGCGGCGGCGAGCCCGAAGGGCCAGCCTGATGCGCTACAAGAACGAATCCTGATATAATAAATCATATTACACAACGAACAGGGTCTTGCATTTATAATTCTTTTCTAAACAATTACAACACTGTTCGGAAAAAGAAGTTCGCCTGAGTACAAGCAAGATAACCATGGTATCACCCCTCTTCGAAGAGGGGTGATAACCCTCTCCGGGTTATCGGATACTTCTTAATCATGATAATCAATGAAATTACATTAAAAAGAATGATAAAATAATGCATGGTACAAACTCACCTGGTTTTGTCTATATACATGTATAGTCAAAACTGACTGAGTTCCCCTCTTAAATATCGTTTCACTTTTCAATATCAGTAAGAAAACCCGCCGCCTTAGAATTCCGTAGAATGTACGGTAAAATGCATTGAAATATTAAATATTTAACGAGCATCATATATATGGATATACTATATCCATAATGTTAAACACGTGCGATTTGGTAAATTGCTGAAAACAAAGTGCCCAATAGCAAAAAAGTCTTAAGAAGATGTTTTAGAGAGCTGTTATTATTTATGAGGGGAGGGGGCGGTCGGATTTGTGTCATTAGCTTACAGTGAAATTTTACCCCCCCCCCGGAAGTTGTGCACTCCAAATTGACCCCCCCCCCCCTGACATTTTGTGCACTGAAATCGTCCCCCACCCCTTCCACTTAATTTCAGAGTGAATGCAGCATAGTACTTAATATGAATTTGATAAAAGACTACATGAAAAATATAAATTGTATCACAACTTTAATGTTCACATACAAATGTCTCTTCAGTACAACCATTTGAATTTTACCAGTTGTACATCATGTCAGCATTTTGTTTTTTATGTAATATAGTTTCCATTACGTCCTGAACTTGATGTTAATATAGGTTGAACAGTGATATGGTCATCATCACTATCAACATTATCAATTTCATCTGAACTATTATCTGATGCTTGTTTCTTCATCAGTATCATCATCATTGGGAACAACCCGAACTACACTTTTTTCATTACTTAATCCATCATTTGCCTCACATATCAGTATTGTTGAAAGAATAAAACTGGATCAAAAATATTTGGTATTACAGTTTAGTTGTTTTTTGCTATTTGTTTGCAAGTGATGCTAAAACATGAAAGTTTTCAATCTAATATGTGTGATGCCCGCGCGGAGCGTGAAAATAATTCATGGAAAATATCATCTTTTTGGTTGAGATTTGATGACACTACCACTTACATTTTTACATTGACTTAACGTTGCAGTCACCATCACGGGACCTTCAACAGAAGTGACTTCTTCTGGTCTTTTTTGATGACGTCACATGGCGCTTCGTCTGACAGGTGGAATTCCCGTCAGATAGCAGATGGAGGAGGGTCGGGGGGATGCTCTTGCCTTGGTTGAGGTTTAGCTGCGGTTGGTGCTTGTAGATCTCTATTGCTACTAAGATCTTCCTTCGGTGTATATTATCCTCTCTGCCGATGATCTTCGCAGAGTCTTGATTGAACAAGTGTACTGTACTGCTGGTGTGGATTTGTACAGCTGACTGAGAGGATTTCGGGTCCAAGTGTTCTTTCAGGCGGGTTTCCAGGTTTCTGCCCGTTTCTCCTATGTACGTTTCCTTGCAGCTGGGACAAGAGATGTTGTACATAATCCCACACGTCTTCTTGGGATCGTTCTTGTCTTTGGGGCGTACTAATAGGTTACGTATGGTATTGAAGGGCTTGTGGAACGAGGGAATGCCATGTTTTTTAAACACTCGTTGGACAGCTTCAGAAGCACCTTTAATGTACGGTAGTTTGACCGGGAACTTCTTGGATGTCGACTCACTCGGTTCAGTCGGTTCCTTGTTCTTCTTGGGCGGGATCTTAAAGGCCCATGGTTTATAACCATTGATCTTGAGTACCTTCTTCACGTGGCTAGTTTCTTTTCTGCGGTCTTCTTCATCGGTTACCAATTGTTCTGCTCTTCTCAGTAGAGTTCGAATCGACGACAGAGCGCTTATGTTCCAGGTGGTGATTGGATTCCCAGTTGAGGTACTGATCAGTATGGGTTGGCTTTCGGTACACATTAACTTCTGTTGAAGGTCCCGTGATGGTGACTGCAACGTTAAGTCAATGTAAAAATGTAACTGGTAGTGTCATCAAATCTCAACCAAATGGATATTCCTACTACTAAAACAGTCTTCATAAAGATAAATATCATCTTGTTTTAATTTTTTGCTTTAAACATGATGCACTGACATTTCACCCCCTCCCTTCCATTGCATTCGAATGTGACTAACCTCAAAGTCCTTGCTTTGAAATTCTTCACCCCCTCCCCCGTTTCTGACCGCCCCCTCCCCTCACAAATAATGACAGCTCCCTTAGTAAATGGGGGAAAACACTTGTGAGAACTACGTGTAGATGGGAGAGCAGCCAACTGAAGAGGATAAATAAGGTCAGACAGTTACTGACCAACTAGTTACGTAAAAAATTCAGTTCCAGTTTAATCAGTCAGCCATCTAACCAGATCATTTTAGGCTGTGTACGGTTGAAGATATTAAGGAGAGTGTGGGCGAAAATATAGGGAAAGAGAGTAGGGCAAAGATAGTGAGGGGATAGGGAAGGAGAATTGCAAGAGTTTATGGGAGATTGGAGTTGGAGGAGGTCGGATTAATGAGTTGAGTTAGCAAAAGAAGATAGAGAAATGAATGATAGTGAGAAAGGGTGTGTAGGCAGGGAATAGCGTATAGGACAGTAGGATAGTTTCTTTTGAAAACACAAAGTGCACTAATGCAGGATAAAAACATACGAATCATGAATTAATAGGGTAAAGTATGGGAAAGGGAGGCAATTTTACCTGTAAAAATTGCCAAGGACTTGGACTGAATGATCTCTTTCAGTATTTGATTCCAATCATATATTGTTCGGGGGAAGAAAGAATATTGACAGCAATTGGTTCTGGTAATATTATAAGGAGGCTACCATCCATAAAGTGGTATTGATGTATGTGATACAGTGTACAACCTAGATCAAAAGTGTTCAAAGAACGCTAGAGCAACGTTGACATATGGGCGATTAAAATATTCCATAAGCATGAAGGTTCAAGTGAAAATTCAGAAATAATGAAATCTTTAAAAAAAATTAAAATGGTTACCTGGAACCTATACTTTATTTGGCAAATAGCCAAAAATAAAAACTCATGATGGTGTCGATGAATGTAAACAGTGAACCAAATAGTGAACGTAGAATGAAATTTGGAGGTCATCGTTCAAACGGTATTGAAAGTATTGAAGAATGTGGCAACAAAAACTAAAATGTCTATAAATTGCTACACAATGCTGTGCGCTCGGAGTACTTTTCATTTAGTTTGCAAAGGGTGAAAGTTTAAGGCAGGTTGTGGGCACCACTCCCATAATATTGTATGAAATACGAAAGTCATGTGTCAAGCTAAAAATGTCGAAATTGACCGCCAATGGCCTTCTGGAGAGAACAATTGATTGGCAAAGTGCCAAAATTGAACACTGATGATGTGCACGATGTATATGAGAAGTGTATCAAATTTGGAGCTCATGATTCAAGCTGTATTGAACCTATTGAAGAAAATGTCAAAAAATGATCTAAAATAGCCGTCTGGAAATCACACTTAAATTGGCAAAGTGCCAAAATTGAATCGATGTGATGCCCTCTCGTCATGTAAGCATTGTACCAAGTTTGAATGTGTCCATCTAAGCAATATTAAAGATACTGCAGAAAATGTCTAAAATGGACCATAAATGGCTCTGTGGAAACCACAATTTAATTGGCAGAGTGCCCAAAATCGAATCACCTTGGTGTCGCCTCATACCTCATAGTTGTGTAAAGTTTGAACAAAATCGGTTCATTTGTAAACCATCTCTATATATATACATATGCGCATACTGACATACAAACGAAGTGATCACAAGGCTTTCGCTTCAGCTGCTGAAGCGACGCAATTACATAGTATAGCTGTGTGTGTAGGCAGGCCAATCAATTTAATCCCTCGGGCTGTTAGATCTAACCTCGTTAATCAAAAGATAATATAATTTGTTATTAACAGGTGTTAATGGAAGTTGGATTCATAACCGCATTATCGCATATATACATGTAAGTAGCCAAAATCATGCATAAATGCATACATACTAAAATGCAACGATGGAGACAAAATATAATGCCGTTTTTTCCCTTTAGAATATGATTTATAATACAATAAGAAATATGATTTAATCACATTGAAATATTTTTATAGAAAAAAATTACTGGCGTGCATGCATGCCGTGTGTTAGGCCGTATTTAAAATTATTCCCAAAGAAAAATGTGACTAGTTATAATTTACGGCTTCCAAAAATGGTCTACTATAGCCACTGTAAAATGTCCCAACCGCATTCTCCAATAGACTCAAGCAAATTCTTGCATGAGTACCACACGACATGGTATTAGGAATCTAACATATCTTATCCTCTGGTGTAGTGCAATGAGACTGTCACCAATAAAAAGCTTGGGGAGTAGATACAAGTTCATGCATCATACTTATAGATACGATGATAATTGACCGAGAAAGAAGGGGTTCAAGTTCGCATCTGTGTAGCGGCCGTCCTCTCATAAGGTCAGCAATTGTGCCAACCCGAGGGTGGATAGAGACCATTGTGATGTCATTTGAAAGTTCTCTTCTTGCAACATAGGCCTATTAGATATGGTGACGAACAAAGCAGTGTTGTGGCTTGGGAGCAGATGCCAATAAATAGTGTAATTGAATACATTTTACGGCAGCTAGATCATTTTTTTTTGGGAGGGGGCCTGGTCACAATTTACATTTAATCATACTTTAATGCAAACTATGACTGGTCTTAAAAGTAAATAAAATGGCCAAAAAACATCTGAACTTACTACGCTTTATATCATGCGTAAAACATATTTATGCAAAGTAAACCCGTCTTATGTGAGCGACAGCCTTTCTATCCTTCATGTAAGTGTCCATAAGACAGGTTTAGGGCTTAATGAATAATGGGACTCAAATGTGAACGTTAATTTCTAGTAAAAATGTGAATAATTGATTGAGTAAGATTAATATATTTTGCATTACACAGAAAAACTAGTAAGATGTTTCCTTATCTGTTTCTAACTAGTTTTGTTTATCAATACATAACATCAAGCAGTGTAAACATATAGAGGTATCACGGACCACTTAGTCAAGTTGAGTAAGATTAATATATTTTGCATTACACAGAAAAACTAGTAAGATGTTTCCTTATCTGTTTCTAACTAGTTTTGTTTATCAATACATAACATCAAGTAGTGTAAACATATAGAGGTATCACGGACCACTTAGTCAAGACTCAGGGAGTCAGGGGTGGTGAGCCGTGAAGTTGGGTATATACAAACGTTTTTGCTGATTTTGAGTCCGTTAGGGTATCTAGTAATATAATCAGGCGGGTGCCGCTCTGGCATTCTTGAGCAATTGTTTTTATGGGGGCTGGTTTATTTATAAAGGAAAATGACCGCTTCTGGTGTTTTTATTAGTCCATCTGCTATATTGCCTACTTTGCATTTGTGAGAAGTGTAAGTTTTTTTAGTGTTTCATGTTGCTGAGGGTCTATAGAGAATATTTAGCAAGGTTGCTGGCACGGCATCTCCGGGTCGAATTTCTTATAGGCAAAAATCCAAAATGGCCGCCACTGAAAAATGTGAAAAACAGATTTTTGACCATTCAACCCTTTTCGAGCTTGCATAAGAGTGGCATTACTTTCCCCTGCCTAGATTTGAAGAAAGTCCTAGGAACTTGCCAGCTTTCAAAAACCTTCTGGTCCCCTTCTTTTCCCCTTGCTATACAAATATAATGTTGCATCAGATCCTGTTAGGTAGTGCATTCCTCAAATCTCCATGGCATTTACTTCGTAATTCAGAACATGCATCACTTCCATTCCAACATTCCAACTGCACAGTAGTTAACATATGTCTCATATAGACCCAATAAATCAGAAGAAAAACACATCTGTGCCATCTTACACATTGGACTTTGTTAGCACAGCTACATTCAACAACAACTGCAAGATGAGGTTACTAAAATTCATGTGACAGCATGTGTTGTTCGTCGACCATTGGGCGCAAACACCTGAAGATCGATCTAAGTTGTCATACCATTACAAATATATCACCAGCTGTTCTTGTCAAACCCATAATGCCATGGAGAAGCTTTGCAGTTTTACTCAGATATGAAGTTTCAGAACCGCAACACTTTATCATAAGAAGCTATATACCAACGCTTATGAAGCAGCTTTATCAACTTTAGGAGCTCAGACTGGCATGACGACGCTACAATTATTGCAACTTCAGTAGATGACATGCCCCACTGTTGTCTGGTTATGTGTACTCGTAATACGGCTCTGAATTGACTGACTCAAACTCTATGATTATTTTATTACTTCTATTGTAAGTTAGAAATTAGCTTTCATAATGTTCTTGAGTAAACTCTGATCATAACTTGCACTATTGTAGTTCATATAATGTGTATTTTTTCAGTATATCTCAATGATTATAATTTACATAACAATGATTACCATCTGAACAAAATCCTCCCACATTTATATATTAATCTAGTTAAATTACCTAGGTATGGTGTCATGATTAATAATATGTTAATCGACATGGATCCACAAAATATCCACTGTTGGTCAAGGTTCATTCATTTTTATTAGTTACATGGCTGTTCAAAGTGTACAGAAAGTATTCAAGTGACCTGTTATACATTGTATGACCTTTAATCAAAGATTTGATGACAGAAAACAATTTCACATGCGCAAATAAATATGAAACTAATGCATTGTACTTGATTTAGCATTAAGAGTTTGACTCTTAATTTTTCACACTTAGGAGCTGCGGCCATATTGCATTTTTAGTTATTTGACGTCCAAAATGACATCTAATCAAATGTAGGACGGCAAAAATCAACTTCTTATGTCCAAATTATATCAAAATGATGTATTACACATGAATGAGAGTTGAATGGTTGAAAACCTGTTTTTCACATATTTCAGTGGCAGCCATTTCGGATTTTTTGCCTATAAAAAAATCCCCCCGGAGATGCTGCGCCGGCAACCTCACTAAATATTCTCTATAGACCCCCAACAACATGAAACACTTAAAAAAACTTACACTTCTCACAAATGTGCAGTTTACTATGGGAAGGATAGAGGTGACAAACGGGCTCCTAAGTGTTTATGATATTACTTCATTTCAACTTTCCCCAGTTATGTGATTTTGGTATTAAAATAAAGATATTGTGGACTGCATTCACAAGCAAACGTGTATTTCATGTCTATATATAAGGCATTGGGGGTTCTCTCTCTACTTGATCTATATAGTAGACAGGAAAAAGATGTTACAAGTCAAATAGTATCCCCATAACCATTAGAACTCTTATTTTTGGCCTTTTTCAGATTGTAATTACATGTAATACCTCTATAGAAAAAAATGCCCGAGGATGCTGGAGCAGCACCCACCCAAATCTTAAAGTAGACATGCTAAGGAACATGAAAACGCAAAAACTCTTTGTATATACCCAATTTCACAGTTCACCTTCAAATTTGGGGTTGGAGTCTTGACAACATCACATAAAGACTCAATTTTTAAAAATCTAAAATTTAATAAGGTTACAGTTGAGATTTAACATGCATGGTACTTTTTAGTACATTCAGAGCCAAGTAGACTTATACGGGCGGGGATCGAACCCCGTACCTCTGGGACTAGCCAACAAAGCCAGCGCCATACCAACTACGCCACATCCACAAGGCTAAAAACCTTTGTTTCAATGACATATTGATACCCACTACTAGCTCTGATGTCATGTTTTACGTCCAACGTATGTATGATGGTATAGTATCTCCTTTATGTTATAGTACTGAGTAGATCTAGTGATCTTTGTGGATGTGGCGTAGTTGGTATGGCGCTGGCTTTGTTGGCTAGTCGCTTCGCGGCGCAGTCGACCCAGAAGTCTGGGGTTCTATCCCCGCCCGGGGCCAAGTCAAAGACTGTATAAGTCTACTTGCTTCTGAATGTACTAAAAAGTACCATGCATGTTAAATCTCAACTATAACCTTACTAAATTTCATATCAGAGCATGCGGATCTCCCCAACAATACTTCACTAGATTTAAAAAAATCTAACCTATTAAACACTGACAATCCATGGAACCGTAAATTCTGAGTCCCGTCACATATCTTAATTCCAATATTTTGTTCTTTCATTGTGTGACAAAAAAGCTACCATACCTTACAATGTCCCCACAAGGAGACCGACATTACCCTAATATAATAGAACTACATGTATGTGATCTTAAATGTGGTTAAAAAACAATATAACATACCTTACAATGTCCCAACTCTGCAACGTGACTAAAATCCAGAGATGTTGTTTCTTAAAATTCGGCTATTTGAAAGGGATATAATTGGAATTAATTTCATTTTATATACTGGCATTATCACTCAAGGTCAACTGTTAATAAAATAACACCTGTCCACACTAATCATGGCCATAAAAGGCTATATGTCAACATGTCAGTAAAATTCATATATTCGATACATTGATTTGCAAATATAGCACAGCACATAAATTACTGCATGACATCAACACGTCACTATTATCATGATTATTAAATCGCTAGTGTGCATTGGTAATTTAATTATATGATGAGCAATCTCGGTAAGCATTTCAATCTGGTAAAACTAAAATTCAAACCCTACGTATGGTGGTGTTTATAAATGCATGCATGCAGGTAATGTACACAGAACTTGACACAAACATCCACGTACTTCCCTCATCACACACCCTACTCATTTATGAGTTAACACCTAGCTGTCCACATACATGCACAAATACCCTCCATTTGTAAAAGTACTTGGTACCAAATTTATCAAATAGCAAAACTTAGACCCTACCTTACAATTGACGAATCAAAATCTGTAATTAATGCTATTTTAACATCTAAGCTAGACCAAAACAAGTCTCCTAATAAGTGTTTCTGATAACCAAATTTTCATACTTCAAAAAATTCAAAACGCGTCTGCAAAAATCATTTTCCAAAAGAAAAAACAACGACCATGTTACCCCTCTTCTAATAGATTTACACTGACTTCCTATATACTTTGGTCAGTTATCATCACTACTGTCAACTCACTTTTCCCATGTTTACTTGTGAATTCAATTCTATTCTCACTGTCATGCCAAGCAAACTCCTTCCAATATATTGACATACAGCTGAAAACACAGCTTCCATTTGACTACCGTATATCAAGTGGCCCTAACGGGACTCGACCACACGACCCCAAGGTTGTGAGACGAGAATGATACCATCATCCCATAGGCTCCCAAATATTTCCGTCCTTAGGTGGTATTCAAACCCACGATCTCCAGGTTGAGATGATAACTGACCAAAGTGTATAGGCTGGGGGTTAGAGAGACAACAGTTCGTCTGGATGCGCAGAGTCAACTCCACGTCATTTTTAGGTCGAATAAATGACAAAGTCCGTAAAAATGGGGGAAAATATGGAAAATTAACACTTTCATTGTCGAATCGACAACGCGATTCGCATGGCTGCGCAGCGGAGTCCTGCGGACTCTTGCGGACTCTGCGAGGGCTCCGCGCTACCTCCGAGCTATCTCCGCGAGCAAAAATGGCGCGGACTTTCTCCACTTCTCTGGAGAAGTGTAAATTTGAGTTCGCGTATAACTCCGCGGGCGGTGGGATTATTGATTAAATTTCCTTTGATCTATTTGAGTTCGCTGGTCTCCGCGCGAAGCCGTATTTGGCACCAACGGACTACGTCTGCCTCCATACCACGTAAAATGAACGCCGTTCACCTCCGCTGTACGCCGCTGTACGCCGCAAGAGCTCTCCGCATGGGTTTCGTGTATATAATTGATAGCCTACATGACAAAAACCCTATGGTGTTATTGTGAGGTAAAGGGGGCACCCCCTGCGATCCCCCTGGATCAGCCTATTCTATACCAATTGCAAGAACATGGGTATCTAAATTCAACTCCCCATCCCAGTGCCTTCGAATCCAAGAACTTCACAAGTATCCACTTCAAACCTACAAGTCTTCAAACTGCCCGTTCACATCAAACTATCTGTGAGAAGTTCCTGAGATGTGAAAGTGTCACAATGCCAGGTTAGTGTCATCACCATTTCCATGATGATAATCAACGTTGGTCTCCTGTACCAATTTACAATAATCCCAGCGGGCACAAGACGTTGGATCAACGTCAGGCAATCAACGTCAGGGTGACGTTGAAAATCTCACGTTGTGTCAACGTCAGGCAATCAACGTTGGGGTGACGTTGAATTTACGTTGGCTGACGTCACAACGTAATACAACCATAATCCAACGTCAGGCTGACGTCAGTGTGCCTGCTGGGATATAGTAAGTGCGTTCAGAAACTCGTGGGGTATACAAGATATCGTCCCTAAACAATACGATGTCTGTGGAAAGACAATTATAAATAATAACATTTATTACAATTACTGTGGAGGAGTTGTCCAGCATAGGATGTTCTGATTAGATAGTTTATCAAGGTTCTATCTGTGCCATTATTCAAATTCTATTTGTCACTACATTTCATGAATCCCTTTCTATGGCATAATTATCCATATTATTCTCTTGATTATCTATTGTAAAAACCAGCATGGAATCAGCCTTGAAAAAAGCTCACATGAAAATAGTCAATGCCACACACAGACAGCATAGACACCCCCCCCCCACACAGACAGCATCCCCCCCCCCCACACACACACAGACACCAAACAGACCCCCCCACACACACAGACAGTATACAGACACCCCCCCCCCCACACACACACAGACAGCATACAAAGTTCGCTTTTATACGCGCTACCTCCGCGCATGCTCCGTCGTAAATTTGATGGAGAATAAGCTCCGCTCGGACGCCGCCTTTGTTAAGCGGACTGCGCCGAAGTTCGCTACACTTCGCGGAAGTTCGCAGGACTTCGCCGAATGACTTCGCTGCTCTCCGCAAGGAATTTTCCCTTGTTATTTTGTTATTTGGCAGAGCCTTCATGTCTCCGTCGGCGGACTCTGGATATTCGCTACAGTTCGCTGGCGAAGTCTTGCGGTCCGCAAGACTTCGCTGGCGGAGACATAATACTTCGCTTGACTCTGTCGGCGGAGCCATGGTTGTCTGGCGAATGTCACGCACAATTTCAGTTCGCCAGGGTTCGTAAGACTCATAATTTGACTTCGCCAGAGTCAGCTATACACATTTTACACTCCGCACTAGCAAAATTTCTCTCCGCCTGACTTCGCTGCAATGGAGGTCCGTGGGGGCGGGGGTGTGTGCTCGAGGGCTATTTCTCCGCCTGCGGACTCACTTCTACTCCGCCAGGAAGGGAAAATTTTGCACAAGTTTGAAATTTTTTTTAATTTTCAAACTTCGCGCGCGTAGGCATGCGAAGTCCGCGCTCCGCCTGTCCACTCTGACAGGGGGGTAACCTTTTAACAGCCAGATATGACAGTGAGAGTAAATTGAATTCATAAGCAAACATGGGAAATATATAAAATTAGTCTTTGTAGACACCAACCTGTAGAGTAAGAAAAATAGTAATTCCATCTAATTAGACTTCACCTATGATGTTTTGGGGACGAAATTGCTAATCAATTTTCAACTTTTTACTGCAAACAATAAATAGCTACATCAAAAGTGCTCAGAGAGCACAGCATTTCCTCATGTGCAATAAAATCCTTTTGTTCAGGACGACAAAAAAGTCAAAACTGGATGCAGAATATTGACCTAGTCTAGAATAGATTTGTAAACAATGTATCAAGTTGGAAATTCATTTTGGCAAAAACGTTATTCATGCTGTTTCAGTTTCTGTCACCACCTTCTAACAAGTATACATGTATATATCTCTATTTTCACAAGCAGCAGCTCACTTTGTGTCTATGATCAAGGATTAAGGATTTAGCAAAACACACAAACATACAAACTGTGAGTAGAATGTTTAATTCAAATTTCATTGGTTAGCTTTTCTCATTTTTTGTGCTAAGCTTAGGGACCATTCAGAATTTATCACAGGATGGGGTAGGAGGATTTTAGGGCGGGCCATGAACATTTGTCACAATGTTTGGAGGGGGGGCTCTCGTTTTTTCACACACTTTTGAGGGGGGCTATCAATTTTTTCACAGAACATTTACCCCTATTTTTAGAGATTCTGTACTATAATCTAATGTTTTTTTATATTATGGGTTGGACATCCATCAAATTAGATTTATTTGGGTTAACTGACAATGATTGAGTTAACTGTTGGGGGGGGGCATCAATTTCTGTCACATAAAATTGAGGGTGGGGGGTTACCACCTTTTCACAGAGACTTGAGGGGGGTTATCAATTTCTTCACAGCATTTTTGGAAAATCCTCCTACCCCACCCTGTCATAAATACTGAATGGTCCCTTATTTCAATGAACAATAGTATAGATTTTACAAGTTTTGAACAAAATTATGTAAACATTATTTTAATGATAAAATACATCAATTGAAAATAGAAAAATTGAATTATCTTAAGTTTGCAGATGTCAAAGCAAGCCACTTACAAACACAATGCTTACACTTTGGGTGAACTGGCACAAAAAGGTGGACATATTAATGTACATAAGTGATTATCATTTGATATCATGATCATTGGACATTTAATATATCGTATTCTTTCTTATAAGCGCACCCTGTTTACACAGAATAATTAAAATATTGCTCATTCTTTTTTGGCACTTACATTACGCCACATTGTTAGACTAATCCTGTATTATTCGGATAAGCACACAACCACACCAGGTGCATTGTGAAGCAATGTTTGCAGTTCATACATGTTGACATTAATTGTTATGTTTGAATAAGCTATAGAAGAAAATATGTATGAACCACGAAACGAAAAATTGCTGGGGTGCGCTTATTATTAAACATCCTTTGTGTTGTTTTTTGTTGAAATTTGTTTATGTAAGAGCACCGTGCGCTTGTTAAAACAAATACGGTATATATAGTTTCCCATTGTTGTAAATCTACCATTTTCATTTAAATTGTGTAGACAATAATATTCACTATAATGTTAGATACCCTAAAAAAGCACTTACAAATTTATTAAATCACTTTCAGCATTCATATGGAAACTTTGTGTTTGTAGAAACTGCCGTAGTTTCTTGAATAGCCACCACTGCGCTTATTAATTTGAAGCAGCACAATCACCCTGTGTTTATTCAATGCTGCTGATATTACAAAACCAGCATTTATCAACCTTAATTAATGTATACTTCAGAGTGGGATCACACAATAATTCCTATAATTATAAGCTGGTGGGAAGAGCTATGATGTTTCTTTCCTTTCGCTTCAGGAAACACATCTTATAGAAAGATCACAGGATTTTATTGGCGGCCGCTGACTTGATTGCTGGTTGAAACTGACACTTAGCACTATTAGATATTATTTCAGGTAACTAGCTTTAAACCAATAGAATCTGTGGTTGGTCAAGATCAGCGCTTAAGTCAATAATTGAGCTGCTACACCCGGCAGTTGTTCAAATACTGGCGTTATTTAAGACAAGGCAGGTATTCAAGAAGATACGGTATATTGTTTATTTTTGTTTTATTACAAAATTGGGCTATGGATTCACAAAATAATTACAAGTTGAAAAGCATCTCATTTGTACAAAGTATTTTTTATCATGAACAAATCATGCAATTTTGTATAGCCTTAAAATACAACACAATGTAAGAACATGCGATCTAACATTTCAGCAAAATCATCAATTTTCAGTTCTGCACTGATGATCATTATCCACATATGACATGCCTACAATCATCTTAAAGATTAGACAATCACTTCTGTATTCACAATATCACATTATGACTGCATTGCCGCTTCATATTTCACTCCTAAACTCCCTACCAAGAAGCCTCATCAATGCGTTCAATGCTTTTGCCTGGTTCTTGTGGGGTTGATGTAAGCAACTTGAGATCACCACCATGCTCAATAAAATGTTTCTCAGCCACCTCTATCATACCAACAGACTGAAATGTTGACAATAATTGATTGAACACAAATTCAATTATAATTAAAAGTAGTTATTCTATACACAAAAAAATATCATTTTAAACCAATAGCTATGGTTATAATAAAGAAGAAACCAATTTTCAATACTCTAACTCGTATCTTTTTTCAAGGTATGACATATATCGTAGGACCATACGGTCCAGTTACTATTTAGGTTGGTCCCCCCTTCTCAACCTTCTTTTGGCGTAAAATAGGTAGGCCAACATGGTAGGAGCTTGTAACTATCATACGTGTTCAGTTTTGGATCCTCCATCTAACACGAATTGCCTTTGATACTAATGAAACATTGAGTCTACTTTTTATATATAATACAGTAATAATACAGTAACTATTACAACGAAACTTGTTTGGTTAGGGCCTCCATTGCGCGGGTTTATTGTAGCGTGACCGTAGAGTATAATTCAACCCTAGCAAAGTTGCACTGGACAAGGAATAAGATCCCCAGTTACACACACTAGTTTTTGCTAGTTTTTATTATGGCCACTGTAGGATTAGGGAATCAGTATTCTCTTGTACTGGGTTTGGGCCAAATAGCAGTTTACTGTTAGACACAGACAACAACCTATTCCCTCGGAAATAGGCCCTCTAAATGTTTTTTCCTCCTCTCTCACCGTCATGAACTTGGATCCACATAGCCGTGTGTAGGGGACGCCCGTAACACAATGTGTCAGCACCGGTATGACGTCCCCCATGCTTGGGGGCCTATCGTGAAACCCGGACATACACACCACAAGTCTACGGACACCGTTAGTCCAGACCAGTGGAGCATGTGTGGAACACAAGGAGTAGTCAGTGGGTAAACGCCTTTACGATCCGCTGGCGTCAAGCAGGCCATGCCAGGCCAGGCTCGAGCCCTAAGTGTGGCATCGACTTCGGAGGGGGCGGGAGCTGCATCTGTATCTGTATATTATTCCGGAAATTCCAAATTGGACATTGCGCGGAAGTGACGTCACACTCTATTTGCGGACTGGCAGGTCCACATCAGGGTGTAAGGACCCTGCCGTCGAGAGGGTAGGCGGTATGACAGTCTCAGCTGGGAACAGATTCTACGGAGATATTGTTTTTAGATAGAACAAGTATTTTTAGGCTTCAGTTTTAGCTTGAATATGGCAAAATTTATATTTATGTTTTGAACGGGTACGATTGTCAGAACTGAATAAAGTATCGTTGGTAGGTATGGCCACCAGACCATAGATCGTTACAGGGCAACTTTGTTAAGATCTTTACAGAAATGTGTCTTATTATAATGGTTCAAGCTCACATTTTTATTTAATATGTATTACGTATATTTTTTGTTAGTTCTTGTTGTTGTTTTTTTTCTGTTTCTGCTGCCTTACATCGGAAAAATAAAGTCCTATTTTAAATTTAAATAAATTTAAATTTAAATTTAAAATAGGACTTTATTTTTCGGATGTAAGGCAGCAGAAACAGAAAAAAACAACAACAAGAACTAACAAAAAATGCGACCACATGCTGCATACCATATATCACAAATCTTATATATTACGTATATTGTTCTCAATCTTTGATTAGACAAAAAAAAAATGTATCAGACCTTCAAATATGGCATAAAATATACTGATGCAGTATCAGCTTCATAATACATAACCTGTATATATGTGTTTTGAATCTCACATATATTCCACAGTGGGTGTAACCAGCTGGGTGTAACTATAAAATATCTATTCTTATTTATGATCCCACTTGGGAACGATATACAAGATCCAGGCTTATTTGCCAGTCGTTTTAAGATCCTCACCCATTGATAAAATATGCCAGCGGCAGTACTGACAGCATCCACTTCTTCCAGTGAAAACCGGTTCAGCACTTCTTTGGCCTTCATAGCTACTTTAATATCTAAAGTTTCCAACACAAACTCTACAATTCTTTTCTTCAAACTGTGCTTTCCAACTTTACTGATCGTAGCCTGGACATGTTTCCAGTTCTGAATAAAAAGTACATGTATGTCATTAGTGTTAAAAAATCATAAATCCTAATGCTTGAAATCAAATGTGTCAAACTCTTCTAAAATGATAGACCATATATATGTATATTTCTAGAGCATACTTGTGTTTTGACATGCCCTGAAATGATATTTAAAAAGAAATAAATAGAAAAAGTACTTCAACAAAAAGTACCTGTTCATGTTTAAGTCAGAATATGTTCAGTTCTCATAATACTTATCTGGTATTGTAATGTTTGGACTGTAAACCAAAAACAAATAATAATAACTAGATTAGCAGACGTGTATTTCCCAGAGGGGTGATGGTTTACAAGGGACGAATCTGCATCACATTTTTATTGCTCCCACGCAAGAATAATATTTTATGGACTTGTCATCTCGACATCGGTTGTCATAAGCTACGTCATATAAGTCATTCGTTAGGGGTATAACAGCGGTGTCATCGTGATTAAAATTAATCAACTATTTGCAAAACCAGTTTGATTTGATATTTTTCAGGAACTAATGTTCCTGGGATAGCACATGAAAGCGTACATATATATGTAATGCTTATTTCCAATGTGGTCCTTGTTTGTTTGGCAGGTTAGGTAACCAACTGAGCCAAGGGTAATGGAGGGATCACACTAGCTATAGTTTTCAAACTAGGCGAGTTCTTTTACGTGCAGAGGTGTGGCTCTCCTCTACACGGGACACGCCTTTTAACGAGGCTTCCGAACCTCCGCTTGGCGTCGCTACCGTCTAGTAACACTGTACGGTGGCGACGCGCTCGGTAGAAATCAGCAACTCAGTGGCAGACGCACGACGTAACGGTTTTGGCGACACTGTGTCTGGGCCGCGAACTTACGACGCAAACAACTCCTGTTTTCAAGTCGTACGCTCTAACCACTGAGCTACTGAGGACCACTGAGGTTCATTTATCCTGGATTTGATAGACATACATACATAATTATATATTTTAAACAGGTTAATAGTCCAATTATTTACATTGAGCTTTCAACAGGAACTCCTGTCTTGATCACAATGGCGTCATATGCAAAACCGTATAAGGAATCATCGCACACAATTTATTTTAAAGTTACTTTTTTATTTTAAGAGAATATAAAAAAGTTTCATTTGACAGAACCAATATTTTACCTCGACGGCACCATTTTTGCAATGCAGTGCAGGTGCATGGGCAACAATCGTTCGCCATATATAGAAATGGTAAACCATGAAAGCAATTTGCGTTATGTTAGTGTTGCAAATGGCGGTTTATCAGTACGCGAAATATTTGCTAAATTATTTTTGGGTTTTATCACAGTCACAACAAAATACACATCAAGAATTCTTGTATCGGATCAATTATAAACCAAATAAGAACTAAGGCAATCGATATTATGGAGCAAAGAAGTTTTCAAACTTCGGTTTCTTCATTGGTGTGAATTTGACAGCTATCCCTCATCTTCCGGGGAAAGTATTGTAAGCCATGGTTTTGCCCATACAAATAAGAGTATTTCAGGGCTCAAATTTGAAGCAGAGAATGCGTGTTAGGTGGGTAAATATTAACACTATGCTGCTTATTTGCGTCTTAGAATACAAATGTACATCGAAATGTCACAATAATAAAATGAACAGTATGCGCAATATTTTTGGGCATGTACACCCGTGTCAAATTATATGAATGAAAGTTTTTACTATGTTGCACTGATTGGCTATGCGACGTGATTGACAGCTCAGGTCCCCTCAAAATTGTTATGCAAGAAAGCTGTCTCAGCCAATTAGAGTGTAAGACTGGTGGGTGTGACATAATTTATCCAATAGACGGCTTCATTAGCACTCTCGACACGCGACTTTGACCGTAAAAAAAGTACTTTAAAGCTTCAGGCGGTCCTTACAAAAAAAGATGAGATTTTGAACTTGGTCTCAAGCATGAGCACTTGCATCATACAAGGCTTATACAGTGAGACCTACAATAAATGAATCTTTCTTTTCTACTAGAATGTTTACATATATAAGTAAACATTCTAGTAGAAAAGAAAGAATCATTTATTGTAGGTCTCACTGTATGATGCAAGTGCTCATGGTCTCAAGGGCAGGCTCAGTAAAGAAGAATTGGGTATTGAGAGGTGTGTCAGAAGAGCACTCTCACAGTGCATACCCAGTGAAAAACAATCATTTCCCCCAGGGAACCTGTGGGAAATAATTACGTCAGTGAGATGTAATACAACTAATTTACCTCCAGATCTTTTGCTTCTTCTCCTAAAAGGCAGAAGGTTGCAAGCATCACCATATGAACAGTTTCAGTTGGGTGCTGGACCGATTCAAGCTCTGAGATGCTCTTTTGTTCCAAAGCTACAACCAACTGTTTCAATTCTTCAATGCGTGCAAGCTGAAAATTTTATAGATGAGTTGAATGAAAATAACTATATATTTGTTATTTCTGTATGCATCATATAAAATAGGAAAGAACTTACTCAAATGCTTCTATTATCATGCAAAAGCGAAGTTTAAGTGGACCTTCCACCTGCTTTAGGCTTTATTCAATGGTGGCAAAGCCTAAGGGCAGAGCGTGATCATTGTTGTTGTGCACCTGGCTTCTATTGTCAAGCCTCTTGACTGATGGAATTCACAATCATTTGTAGAAGTTTCATCAATGCTGGGACTGGGAGACTGCTTTGTTTTGGTAGCATTCTTTGACAGTCGAAATTGTAACAAAATGTTTGGACATCGATAACCTGAAGATTTGTGTCCGTAGGAAACCAACCCATACTGACCAGTATTTTCACTGGACCAGCAACCATCACCTTGGACAAAAGAGATCTATTGTATGTACCCTCCTATAAAGAGCAGATCACCTTGCAAAAGAGGAAGAACATCACAAAAACGAAGAGAAATACATTAAGGAGGTGCTGTTGATAATTAGTTAAAAGCTTTGGTCCTTCAAAGTCTTCAAGAAATACGTACAGTGAGAAGCTCCAGAAACATCTCATGGTTCAAAACCCAAGTTTCCTATACAGATACCTTACATGCAAGGAACAATTGAAGCAATCCAAATAATTTTCCAAAGCCATGCGGTAAAGTGCTGGCTCAGTCTTAAGGACTCCCATGCAAGAATTACACTGATTTTTTTACATTTCTACACGCTTTCTTCTGACGTCTACTCTTGGTAAAGACCGTAAATACTTTCTGTTACTTTCGCAGTTTTCAGATTTTCTTCTTGTTACGTGTTTTACCTTTTTTCTGATTAATCTATGCATTTTATGGAGGTTTCCCACAATAAAAAAAACTTCATACCTTGATGCACAGTTTTCACACTCGTAACTTTCTTATGCAATGTTTCGATTTACATTGTATTGTGCAGATTCGTTTCTGTGTCCTTCTTAAGTAGTCATACTGTATATTGAGTTACCATAAACCTTCAAACACCTTGAGTTCCAATTTAGTGAGGCCATGACAAGCTTAACCCCTAAAAGAAGTAGTGCGTGGTATGCTGTGTCACATATCCTCAGACCAAGTAAGAACTCATCGGCAAGATAAAAAGAAAACTTGTTACATGACTGACACAACACTTTGACAGGAGCAATAGAGTCAGCTCCATGCTAGTAGTTCATGCTAGTAAAACCAAACATGTGATCTCCAAGAAGGTCAAGATCATCGGACAGGAGAACTGGAGCTGGAGGAAGACGGTTGAAGCCATAAAATATCACCGTGTGGAGACCCATGTTCAACAACAAACAAAGGCATGGCTGTACCCTCAATATTGACAAAATTTCTACATGTGGTTGGGAATTCCATCAACCACGTAACTTGACACAGAAGAGAGGTGCATATAACAGCAACCATCGCAGTTTGCCACGAAAGCCTAAAGCAGGTGGAAAATTCCACCAAAACATCCTTTTTGTACGATGTAAGAAGCACCTGGGTAGTCTGTTGCTCTTCCTTAATATATAAATCTATTTCAGCAGCATTTATGTCTACAAAAGCTCAAAGAACAATAAACAAACCAGCAGCTTTCATGAGCTTTGATGTTTTGAATCTGAGTAAAAAATGATCATGATTGTGATACAGTCATACTGGTATTTTACCTCATTTCGTAAGGTAACTGCCACTTTGAACTGTAACCCTAACTTCTTCCCAACACCGGCTTTCTCTGCTTTTTCGATGACGCCCTCCAGCTCAGAAAGATTACTGTTTACCAAGGCAGCAACTAGTGCTACAAGAAAATGTACATTTTAGGACAAAATCAAATTATTTTTGCTTTAATATAGCAAATAAGTATCTTTCTTACACCTCCAAATATAGTCACAGGGTGGATTCTGGATAGGGTGTTTGTAAATGATATGTAGACATTTTTAGTAGATTTTTTTTAGTAAATTTCCTTGTCATACTATTTCAGGTGTTATCAACTTGGCAAGAGCATCATGAGAGGATTTTACTGGCATGTGTGTGACTGTCACCATAAATTATAATTTTTAGGCATGTCAAAATCATATGCTAATACATGAATAACTATAGGTACCATCTTGTATGGCTTTGATTTGTATGACTTCCTTTGCTCTCGTCAAATTGTTATTTATTTCAGGAAGATTTTTCACTTCATATTTTTCTAATAATTTCTTAATCTGCTTCACATCTTTTTTGGCTGTAGCGTCTTCTAAATCATCCACAACTTTCTTTTCTTTTTCACCTGAAGAATAACAAGTAAAGTCATTTTACTACATCTACATGTAACTACAGTTAGATGAATCTTGCTTTATACAGACTATTGCAATTCATAATCCCATTTAATAATATGGCAAGGTTGCAATTTAGAAGCCCATGATTACTTGCATAATTATACATGGTAAAATGTAAAGAAATTTACTCAGCAAATCTCTCTTTTGGGTTCCCATGACTCCTTGTTTCTGGTCAGCGGTATCATTACCCTGCTCAAAATTATTATGTGTCTTTGTCAGTTTTTTGTGTTGATGGTCATCTCCTATAAGCACAATAATTACAGAGTTAGTGATAGGGCCGACTGGTTACATGTAACACGCCAGTACCATATGAACTGACCTATGTTCAGAAATTGTTTTGTGTGAATAAATTATTAAAGTTGAATCACACAAAACACAAAACAAATGTGGAGAAACAAGAGCAAAGAAATATGCAAAACATACCTTCAATCTGCACAATATTCTCCAAATTCAGATCTTCCATGTAATGTCGCTTCTGAATGAATGTAAACAGGCAGCAAAGGATAACTATCCTCAGTGGGTCAAGCAGCAAAATGAGCAGGATTCTAGAAACAAACACACTCATCGCCCAGTTATAGCCTTTTGTGTAGCCATAATTTATCGTGTATAGTATCGTGAAATACCCACTGACAAGATTTAGCACCACCAACAACAGCCAGCCAAATGCAGTGAACCACCAGGGGAGCGGTGGACCTTTCTGCTTGCTCTCAATTGGTGCATGGTCATGAAAACTGTCATCTGAGTCATGGCTCCCACTCACTGAGTACTTTTTGCCGCTATAGCCTTCTTTGTCCACATCTGATCCAGCATCAAAACCAACTGTCTGCCACTTATTAGCCTTAGGTCCTTGAAGCACTTCTTCCATTGGAATAGATGATCTACGACGACTTGCACTCACTGACATTTCAACTGCAACAGGGTCATCATCATCATCTATTGGTTGTACGGTTGATTTGTGTTTCTGGAACGTCTCTGTATTTTTCTGATACCAGCTACGTATTGTGCCAAGAGTTATGACACTGCCTAAAGACTCCTTTGCACGAGTCAATATTGATACTCCTCGCTTTGGTTCAACTTCTTCGTAAATATCCTGTGCATCTTTTATGATAACAAAAGGGTGTTTGGAGTGGCATAAATGAAATATCTTCACCAGTGCCTCATGTGCCAATACCACCACAAGGGAAGAAACCAAACCTGTGAACAATCATTTAACACATTAGTCCACATGTTGTACATGGAAATAGCCAAGATAAGAGCATACACGGTACCTTTCTTGCATCGTTATATGATGATAATTAACATATGACTGAATATGTATATGCCAAATTATTAATGATACTAATGACTCATAGCTTTTTTAAATTTGAATATACATGTATTTGATCATTCTTGACATCCCCACATCATTAACTTACTGATCAAAAACATCATCACGTCATAGGTAAGAATTCCTGGCTTGTTGTAATCTTGGTTGCTGAGATGATCAGTCGGCCCAAAGAACATGACATTGCAGAGCATAGAGAGCAAGGCTAAACACAGTATACATCCCAGCCGCTGACTGATGGTGAAGTTGCTGTAGTGTGCAGACTTGAACAACGACAGATGTAAGTGCTGCTGCTTCAATTGACTACAGTAAACAAGTTAAAATGCTAGCATTTGCGACACACTATTTAATATATACAGGTAAAGCAATATATTGAATTCCAGGTGATCAACTCTAACACTCATCCGGCACACACAAAATTATACATTAAACACAAATGATAACACTGGTCAGACAGAAATGTAAGAATACAAAACTTTGTTAAAGAATTGGTCAGATCGAGTGGTATCCAACCTGTAAAAAAGTTGTTTTTTAATACCAACACTATTACTATGAAAAGAAATATCCTTGAATTCAAATGCTGTACTTGCACATTTCTATAGGAATGATGGTACAACTTACTGATGAATGTTTGTATACAGAATGTAATTGACGTTGTCTTCCTTGTGCTGTTTATCTGCAAGTTCAAAAGTTCTGTTTATTCCAGATGTGGTTATTGATGAAGTTCTATTTATCCAAGATAACCAGCTATTGCACATAAATAGGTACTTCCTTCCTTTCCGAGTGTCATATACAAGACAATTCTTCACAAACCTAAAAAATTACATTTAAATAAATCACAAAAATACAATAGACATATCCAATGCACATTTATTAGATTAATTGTTCTAAATAAATATCACACTCACCAATCAGGGTATAATCCTTTTCCATCAATGGAAAATGTGATCATTTCAATTTCTCCTAGGGAGTGTCTTGTCTTCATAATGAAGAAGTCAATTTGTGCCCTTTGAAAAACTTTGTGGGATTTGCATCTAAGATAGTGTTTGACCTTTCCTTTGGCTCCTATTCATAAATTTAGACATCTTAATATAACTAGGATAAAAGCTGATCTCATAATAACGTATTTCAAAATATTCACGAATAATAATTGCCTACATTTTTACAATAATTTCAAACAAATAGAGTATATGAAGTAAGAAAGCTTGAGATGCAGGACCAGAAAAGCAAGTAAAGGATGAAACACACTTTGGATGCAGTGTGCAACAAGATGGAGCACATCTCATGATCTGCGTATGAAGCAAACAGACTCTAATGACCGAAAAGCTTGGAGAAGAGAACTGTGAAATAGACTGGGCAGCCATACCACAGCCTCAAAATGAGATCTAATTAGGGCCCGCCCAAATAAATTTGGGATTTGATAGTTTGATATTGTTATTGCTTGAATTGGACACATGTGAGGGTCACTAAGTATGTGTACATTGCATTAAATTTGGAGATCATGGTTCAAACTGTATTGAAATTGTTGAAGAAAATTGTAAATGATGACCTACACGTAAAATGGTGTTCTGGAAATCACATTTCATAGCAGTCGGCGTTGTATTAGTACAGCTAAACCCATTTATGGAAGACTTACGAAGTAGAAGTCCTTGTCGATGATCACTCGCTCGAGGTAGTAGATACCTTCCGTTATCTTGGAAACACAATCTTTGCTGCAGGAGATTGTACAGCCAGTATAATCACAACGTGCCAATGTGCTTGACCAAAATTTAGAGAATTGCTACCTATCCTTTAGAACAGGAGTCTGTTGTTGTCCCATGGAAGGATTTATGCTGAATGTATAAGAAGTGTCATAGACATACAATCATATATATACCCTTGACATAGGGTATCACAACTGGGGGCTTCTTACAGAGTTCAGGTTGAGTAACTTCCTTAGGTGAGCTTGTCTTGTCCCTTGTGTCATTCTTCTTCTCCGTCAACAGGTCTTCCGGGTACCCATTTAGTTGCAACACTTTCACCAAGTGTCTCTTCACTGTCCCATTCCAATGGATCACTTACAACACAGTCTGCGGGGTGATTCAAAGTATGCACAACTCCCATCTAGTGCTCTACAGGATGGTTACTACTAAAGTTCAGATATTGATCTGTGTGTGTACTCTTCCTGTAAACCTTCGTTCTCAGTGATCCATTGGTGTTCACATTGATTAGGATGTCTAGGATGGGTAGTGATCTTTCTCCTTCTACCAGACTTTCATCCTCTGTGGTCCACTTGATGTAGTTATCAATGGAGTTTAGGTGGTCCTGGACTCCCTGGCATGTTGTTTCTTTTGTATCACACACGTCGTCAACATACCTCTTCCAAATTCTTGGTGGGTGGAGAGCTGAGTCCAAAGTCTTCTTCTCCAAGTCCTCCATGTAGAGATTGCAGATAATTGGGGATACCGGAGATCCCATTGCCGTACCGTGAGTCTGGAGATAGAACTCCCCTTGAAATGTGAAGTAGGTACATTTCAAACACAGGCTGAGCAATCTGGTTACTTCTTCGGGTGATATTGATGTCCAGCTCGACAGGGTGGAGTCCAATTCAACTTCTCTTCCACTACTACTAACGCTTTGTCAACTGGAACACTGGTAAACAATGCACTAACGTCAAACGATCGTAATTCCTCATCCTCTTCAAGTGTGTAGTGCCTGATCTCTTCACAGAACTCCTTTGAGTTCTTGACGTGGTGTACTGTTTTACCCACCAATGGTGCAAGAACAGTGCTTAGATACCTAGCACACTCGTATGATATGGTTCCAATTGAACTGACGACCGGTCTCATGGGCATGTTTGCTTTATGTACTTTAGGTAAACCGTAGAATCGAGGAGGTTGATCTATTGTGGTATATGATTTATGGTGTAATGGAAAATCAATCGAGCCACTTTGTTTCAGGTCACACAAAACATCAGCAAACTATTTCTTATACTTGTTCATAGGATCATTGTCTAATTTCCTATAAGTCTTTTCGTCAGTCAACAATGCTTTGCATTTTTGCACATAGTCCTCCTTGTTCATGACCACTGTGACACGACCCTTGTCTGCCAGTAGGATTACAATGTCCTCATCTGATTTGAGAGAATCAATAGCCAATCTCTCAGCCTTCTTGGGGACTTTCCCGCGCATAGAGTGACGACTCGTGGCGTCATTGTGATCAAGACAGGAGTTCCTGTTGAAAGCTCAATGTATTTAATTGGACTATTATCCTGTTTAAAGTAAATAAATATGTATGTATGTCTATCAAATCCTGTATAAATGAACCTCCATCAAACAAGAAGTGTCATGTTATACAGCAGTGAATGCTGGACTGGGCCCTACGGAAAGAGGATCACTCACGTTTGATTCGAAATGACAAGGTGTAGTTGTGCACAGGAGCAGTGACTGGATAAAGAGATACAATATCTTGATTGCTGGTAATAAACGAAAAGGATGACCTAGAAAATCTTGGATTGCTGAAGACTCAAAGGCATGGAACTTGAAGATCAAGATGCTAAATGTTAGAGATACGTGGAGAGAAAAATTATGAGCAGCCATAAGCTAAGATCCTTGAATGATAAAAAAGGGACTTAAAACGTGTGATGACTGATGATGCCCCAAATCAAATTACATTAGTGTTGCAGATAACATTTAAACATTGTTGTCCAAATAAGGGTTTTCCTACATGATATGAGCGTAACCTAAAGAATGCTTTTTTATCTTACCTCTTACAGCTATACAGACATCAGAAGTTGTTCCTGCATCCTTCACATCCTCCGTCTCCACAACTATTACATAATTGTGGCCATCAGACACTTTGTTGTCAGCCAAATCTATTGCTACTCTCTACAAAATAATTAATTTCTAAAACAAATAATAGCCGTTATATATTATTAGTATTATAATTGATATTCTCAAGAAAACCCTCGCTTCCATTTCCTGTTTACACAGTGACAACAAACGCATGTATGCCATTGACATAAACAAGAAAACTTCTGGCACGTGTAGCGTATTTCTTAACAAAGGAAAAGCAGCGTTTGGCATACATACACAGGGATTCACGTGTGCTCTGTGATTGTTTGGCAATAGTACACATTACACTGTAGTAATGTCAGATATGTTAAAGCCCCAGTAAACTTTTATTAGCAGCCCCTACTCCAAACACTGTCCAGTATCTTATACAATTATAGAAATGAAATGAGTTTTGATTCATAACTAACAATATATAGACTACAAGCTTTAAGTAGAAAAATATCACGTCAACAACGGCCACGTTCTCGTGCATTTGTATGAGCATGTGACAATGCTTTCACTTTGTGGGTGTGTAATCATGTGACATGTGATGCGGGGGTTTCCTTGAGAATATGCATGAATTAGATCTTCAATAATACAGAGACATGTTAACTTAACAAAAATTGAAAATTGCAGCAGTCACAAGCCAGTCCAACAACACCTACAGGTAGAGTACATGTACTTGTGATAATGGTGATGACAACGACAATGACCACAATATCAAATGCAAAATAAATTCTTATTTAGTATTCTTAAAGTGTAAAAGTTTTCTATGGGCATAGAGAGTTAAAAAACATATCTAAGACTTACATCTACTTTCCTTTTGCCATCTACTCGTCTAGCACATATTGCTAGTATCATGTACAATCCCACATAAAGACACACCAAAATGAGACCTATAGGATTCTGGAATGATCTGAAGAAATCCTCAACAGCGAGAAAAGAGTACTTCACTGGGTTGAGATTGACTTTGTAGCTGGATGAGAAGACTGACAGATGGTTGCAGGCACATTCTACTATGGTCAGGTTGATCACTGCAGTGGGCTACAAAAATCATCATGCGACACTCATTACCTCCATGATCTATCATTTGTAAATTCATACATAATCATTTTTAGATTTCGTAAACTGATATTAAAACAATCATCTTGAAATTATATAAGTACTCCTAGTCATGAGCTATGAAACAGATATTAAAGATTGTCACAAAATTGTAGGTAGCCTCATAGTCATATGAAGCAATATCGTAGGTAGCCTCATATTAATATGAAGCAGTGAAGCATGTCAGCAAAGCATGTGCACCAGTACTGTGGACACTTGGTATTGGGGAGAGTAATTTTGGGAATCATATGAAAAACATCTTTTTGGGCGGGAAATGTGAAAGCTATTTGTAATTAATAGAAGAACATGGAGCGTTAAAGGAAGTGTTCAAGTTATTTTTGGAAAAGCATAAATTGTGGAAGTTACAGAAGAACATGGAGCGTTAAAGGAAGTGTTCAAGTTATTTTTGGAAAAGCATAAATTATGGAAGTTACAGAAGAACATGGAATGCTAAAGGAAGTATTAAAGTTGTTTTTGGAAAAGTGAAATTGACTTAGAGCTTGTGACTATTTGGGGGTGGCAGCAAGGACATTGAGAACATCTCAAAGACATTCAGGGACATTCATTTTACTCATTCTTTTTGTTTTATTTGTTGTATAGAAATTAATGTACATTTGAGGCAAACATTTTTTAAATACTTTAATTTTCTTTTGTACAATAAACTTGTATTTTCAATAAGTTGTATTTCATTGCTGTCCGGGTAGGGATCATCAGGCCCAATACAATGTCACCTGACCCCCCAAGGGATCTTGTGACAAAGATTCATAACTCATGACTATGAATACTATTACAATTTCAAAATGATTGATATCCAGTATCCATACTGTCTAGCAGATTAAGAAACAAACTATAACATTGAGTTCCCAAATACATACATACTTTGTACTCTAAAATTAACCCAATTCAATAGTTGAAAACATGTGATAGAATACTGACCTGGCAGCCGTAACTTGACCAACGGCCCAACTTGCTGTCCCAGAACACGCATTTTAGTTTGGTAGTCATCACCTCCACCTACAGACCGGTGAATATTTACATATTTTTTGGAAGTGTAAGCTCTTGTTCAACCACAAGTATGTGAACAAGATCAGATACCAATAAGATGAACAAGAAGATATTGACATATTTGACTCCACTATGGAATTGTTCTAATAATTCAATACACATCTATACACATTATTTGGTTTTATAAAGTTATAATTTTTTCATAGAAAATATTGTTTTAAATGCCCAACACATCATACATGTCTCACTTCAAGATCAAAATATAATAGTCATTTGTTAGAGGAAGTGAGTGTGATAAATTGTTTAAGTGATTCTAGAACATAGGACCACGGAGGTGGCAATATATCAAAAGGTGCAGAACCAGATCATGAACAGAAACAAGCGGGCTTATTATTTCTCTCACACATACAATCCCATTGAGTTGGAAGATCATTAATGATGGCATTTTAATGGAGTTTCCTCATTTACACTTCACATGTAATGGAGATGGAATTCATAGGTTAAAAAAAACATGTACATGAAAACGGTTCACTCTCAGAGAACCAAGCAAACTTCACAAGAACTTAAATCATATTATATCATATATTTCAACATACACGTATCATTTGATTTTTCCTTTCTTTTTCAGTTTGCATTATGTTTTTTGTTTACCTAACATGAGAAGATTAAAGCAGGTAGAAGCCTCACTTATGTTATTCTGTGGTTGTATCCTCATAAAAATTTCTAATAAACATTCTTATGTACACTGCTTTATACCACATAAAAGGATCAACTGGACATATATATACAAATACTTTTGCTTACATTTCGAACAGGTGTTTTGGCAAGTAAAGAAAAAGTTTAACTCAATGATTAATTTAGATGCCATGTCCATGACTCATAATAAAGTGAAATCAATGTCAGGGTTTATATATATATAGCGTTTTGAAGGGCAGCAGTTTTAAATTAAATTTCAATTAAAATGCATCTTTCCAATGTCATATTGGATAGAACAACTTTTTGATGCCATTAAAAGCAGCAATCACACAAAAAAAAGACACATGTTTTAAGGCCCCGCTAGCAGAGGTGTTCATGGTAGCTGATGGCTATAGGCAGCACATATAAAAATATTGACGACCCTAGATGTATGGATGCCTTTTCAATCAATTCATTTTGAAAAGGTGCAATATCCAGGTGACCTCCAGAAGTGCACAAATGGGCCTGCATGTGTCAGAGAACACCCTCATACATATCCAACTGCATCAAAATCATGCTATAATGAGTTTGCATGATGCAAAATCGCAGGCCCTTTCAGAGTGCATGTATGTTCTTTGCAAATGCCATGGTATACTCAGCTAATGTAAATTTGGTGGTTTACAGTTGTGATTCTAAAGTGCTCTCACGACAATTAGGAGCAGTGTGTAGCTACATGTATTTAGTAATGAGTTTGCTCAGCACCACCACCAGACCCAACCGGCAATTGAACCCACGACCTTCTGTGACAAGTCCAACTCACTATCCACTTGGCCACTGAAGCTATTCCCCACTGCAAGAACACTGACTGTTTTAAGTACTACATGGTAGTCTTAGTAAGTTTGTTTTCAAAAAGAACATATGCGTCTGCTTTTATTTTTATGATTGTCACCCTGCCTATCGCTGGTTAGAAGTGATCTAGCTTAGTGTTCATTTGTATATCACTTTTCATATTTACTATTTTTACTCCCTCTGCTATGTCTTTCTAATGAGTTCCAAAAAGTTGGGGTTACATTGATTGTGAAGTTTTCAGGTTGGTTGGGACATGTGGGTACATGTATCTGCTTGTCTTAGCTATCTCTCCAGTGTACAAGATGTGTTTCATATTCGGCAAACAAAAACCTTAATGACAACTGTAAAAGAATTATATTGTATTTCACTTTGAAACCAATTCAGAGAACGAAATCCCAAATTGGTAAGATATGATTGTGGCATTATAACATGAAAAATCTAAGACATATATGTAATTTATGAAATTAAGTTGGTACATACACCCATATATTCTGTATTACGGTCATTCATCACAAACAAATAATGTTTAGCAAGTGCATTTGGCAAAATAGTACTGTATATGCCTTTTCGTCTGAAATGAAAAATAAGATTATTCATATTAATACTGATCCATCTACCGGTACTTACAAATGTTGCCTCTTCAAGTAAAGAAACTTAAAAATAATTTAATTCCCTGCCATTTCCACTATTTCAGAGTTCTGGCACCATGTTCAAAATCACTTATCACAAATATATTTTTCACAATAACTTTATTGTTCGTCAAAACCAATTTACAACAATATTGCTAGATCTAGAGTCAATAGCTTGCCCACTGCCAATAATTAGGTCACATTGTCTGCACACATTACGAAATACATTACATTACATAACATGCAATACAATGTATTGCATACAACGTATTCGTTCTCAACAATGTTAATGTCTAACTGAACATGGGTATGGGTAACTTAGTATCTTCCTTCATATGTATGCGTGACCTACATGCAAATGATCTTAGCCATGAATTCCTGATCGAGTGTCATGAGCTTGGACAGTATTTTGATTCATGGATTATTCTTCACGAAAAAACATTGTTGTCGTGTGGAACGCTCCAGTGATATTTAAATGTCTCATGTACTGTTCAAGCAACAAAACACTTCATCCGGAATTTTATTTCAGGACTGACTTAACAGACTTCAAGCAGAGTACAAAATACGACATACCCTACAGCCCTTTGCCACTTAATAAACATAATATAATATCAGATTTTTTGTTTCAACCTACTCAGTTGCATTGAAGCCCCTATACAAGTTTTTGTCTTGAAGAGCTGATTTTCTCATCATTCCTTTGGAATCAAAGACTGTATAACCTTCTTCATCTTTAAAAATATAGAAATCAACATCGTTGATATTGGCTCGTGGGTCACACCATAGAACAACATAGGGAAATTCATCACCTGAAATGAAGAATTCTTTTTAGAAACTACATTGTATCATCTCTTTTAGCTCTTAAACCCTGCAAGTGTTGTCTATAACAATATAATACATATAAAATAGAAAACATAATTTCTATTTGTATTTTTCCCAAGTTTCCTTGTGGATACAATTATATTCTTCTCTCTCTCATTTCTATGGCAAGCAAGCTCCTACCCACTATCTTGACATAACTGAAGACATCTGCTTATATTGACATAGCTGAAGACATTTGCTTCCATTTGACTACCCGGTATATCAAGTGGCCCAGACTATGTCAATATAGTGGGTAGGAGCTTGCTTGCCATAGAAAAGAGAGAGAGAAGAAGAATAAATTGAAACACATTTATATTTGTGTACATCTACTATCTTATTTTAAATCAATACATTGAGCTTGTTTTTACTAAAAGCTCACTTGTACCTTTCGTTCATATCATATGACCTTTTTCCCACAGTGCTGAGTAATTATATGTTGTAATAAATGGCTCGAAGTTAGTGCACCCTACATTTTTGTTCGTCTGGTCTGAAGCTTATCCTGGTGTACATGTAGATGGCCATGCACATTTCATTCAAATGGATTGCTGTCTCTATCCAAGATCTTCACAATGTCTAGAGTGATGTTGTGCGTTTGCCTGTCAGGTTGATGCAGGTGAAGGGACACACTTGGATGACATAGATCGAAACTACACTTCTGACCAGATTGCTAGACATCATATATAGCAGAGAGTCATAATTCTCATGGGTGAGACTTTTTTTTTTTTTTTTTTTTTTATAGAGTCAAAAGCCTTTTCAAAATCTATATAAATTAAGCATCCTGGCATGTTTTCAGATTCGACATATTCAAATATGTCTAATAGATATCTAAGATTACAACCTATATATCTACCTTTAATATATGCACATTGATCAATGTTGACAATTTTATCCAGGATTTGTTGCATTCTGTTTGCAAAAAAAAAAGCTACCGGTAATAGCTTATAGTCACTATTAAGTAAACTGATAGGTCTATAATTTTTTAATTGATCTTTTGCATTACCTTTATGTAGAAGTGCAAGTATTGCAGTTTTCATAGAAAAAGGTAGGTCTTCTTGTAACCAAGCTTCATTAATCATATTAATATAAAGGATTTTCAAAGAATGCCAGAAATGTTTATAGAATTCCGAGGGAATCTCATCATATCCAGGTGAGATATTAACTTTCATTTTATGAAGGGCTTTTTCAAATTCATCAAGGGTAGGGTGAGATGCAAGAGACTGCTTGTCTTCATTAGTTAAAGTTGGGAAATCAGTGTTTTGTAGGTAATCATTTATTTCATTAGCTTTTAACTTATTCGAAATATGTAAGTTAGTGTAATAATTTCCTATTTCATTTAATATGTCTATTTGATTGTGGAGAACTAGGTTTTCTTTTGTTGTTAACTTTTCTATAACATTGCGAGATTGTCTGTTCTTTTCTAATGAGAGAAAATATTTTGTGTTTTTCTCATCATTTTGTAACCATTTAGCCCTGGACCTGATCTGAGACCAACATGAAAAAAAAAAAGTTTGTTGTATTAACACGAGGTTAGTCAATTCTGCTTGAATCTCCCTTTTTAGCTGACTATTTGCTCTGGAAGTTAAATTATTTACATTGAGCGTTTGTAACTCATCTAATGATTCAAATACTCTAACCCTCTCTTTAGTCAATTTTGTAGCAAATGCAATTTAGAATGATTTAACTTCTCTTTTAAATCTTTCCCACTTTACTTTCTGACTGTCATATGTTTTATTACTGCTTTTTTTTTATATGCTAACTTTTTAATTAATCATCTTTAAGACTTACAAATATCTTTAATCATGGGTCGAAATGCCAGTTCAGAATCACAATTGGCTAACTGTGGGATTTTCCTGTCATTTTGGCCAGTGGGGGGTTTCTACTTTTCTTTGGCCACCTAAGTCTTGGTCAAAAAATCTCCATTTTATTATGATATCTGTCATTTCAAAAGTAAATAAACTTGAGGTGTAATACTGTTTCTGAAATATTACAGTGAAAAGCCGCTTATTTAAACTGCACCTATCAAAACTTTCAGCTGCTGTTAAAGGCACATCAAGTCAATAATATTGTAAAACTAGAATTTTGGCTGCTATTAATTAGCAATTTAGTTTGTTTGTTAGAAATCAAAATAAAAATTAATACTAAGAAACTATTGAAATTTAAAATAAAAATTACTGATCTTTATTGGAAAAGCCACAGAATAGCTTCTTTTGATAATAATTTTAAAAAAAAATTCCGGGGCATGCCCCGGACCCCTATCATGGCGCTGTATCTGGCTACCATCAATATATAATGAATATTTCAAAAATGTCCAAGTGGCCATGGCCTCTTCAAAGTGGCCATTGGCCACTAAAAAACAGATTGGAATGGCCAAAGTTTGTCTACTTGATGTTTTCTATGGCAACCTACTTAGAAGCAGGGGTTGCCAGGTTGGCAACTTAGTGAAAAAATAAGCCTTAGAGACTGAAGTAGGCTACTAAGTCTTGGCAAACTTGTAGAAAGGGGGATAAACTTGAGGGAGGAAATTACAGTGAACTGAAACTGCTCAAACTGAACATCAAGTAATGAAGTTCTTAGCAAGGGTAACTGAGAAATTTGTCACAGGCATGGTTATCATCAATGATCTGCAGTTTGCTTTCATGCCTGACAGGGACTATAGTGACCATCTTTAAATCTGAGACAAGTGCAAGAGAAGTATATGTCTAAGGCCAAGCCACTATTTCTCCTTAGATCTAGAGAAAGCATTCTACCCAGTTCCCATAGAAGTTCTGTGGTGGTCGATGAGAAAGTTGAAGAGTGACTTACGAGAGTGGTCCAAGAACATCCGTCATAAGAGTATGGTCAGAGTGGGATATAATTACAGCGAGGATATAGATGTGAACGTAGTAGTCCATTATACTTTGCTCCTCAGGCCACTTCTCTTCATAATTTGTTCTTAAAGCCTTTTTACAGACTTCTGCACCATCTGCTATATTGATAACCTTGTCATCATACCAGATACCATCGACAAATTGACTAGCAGAACCAGTGCATCGACATTTGACATCCAACATAAGCAAGGGATTGGGGATAATAAATGTTGATAATGAAGACTCATTGGACATTCTAGTTGACTCTGGAATGTGGCCATGCAGCATTTGTAGAAAAGGCATAGATTGCAATTATGTCCTATGTGATGCCTGCTCTACTGAAAACACAACCTGAAGTAAATTAATGGATGAGTCTGAATACAGATGCCCTTGATTTCAAGACATATTCAGCACAATCAACAGAGGCTCTACCCAGCATGTGATAGTCTATGGACACTAGCTAGACACTGTATACCTCAGCGCAGTAGTGAGAAGCAGTGTTACCTTTTTAACCAGGTGCAGGAGTGTATGTGCAAAGTTGTCGGAGCAACTCCACATCATCACTAACAGGGGCGTTTTTCTCCAGACAATTGACTCCATTTTTGTTCTGTTGTATGGGGATAAATGCTGGGCGTCCACAAAAGAGGATTGCAACCCTATAGTGATGAAAGACAAGGCAATAGTGTGAGGATTTGTTGTGTCAAGCCGAATGATCATATTAGAGCAACATCACAGTATTATAGACTGGGCATAAGAGACAAGAGACATCAGCAACATGACAAGACATCACAGACTTTGTTGGAGAGGACATCTTCATCGAATGCAGACCTGAACCTCCCGATGTGAGTCAATCATTGTGGAGGGCAGTAGAGAATAAAGGTTGTCCAATAAAAAGCTGGAGGGACACCATAGTGGAGGATCTGCATGCCTGGCATCTAGTCATGGTCATGGCTGAGGACAGGGATTACAGAGAGAAGATATCGGTAAGGGAAGCCAAAAGACAATCAAATATTCTTGCAGAGGCTAGCAGTATTGAACGCACCTTCCTATGCCAAAGATCAATTCCAATTCATTGTCAATAGTCACAGGCATAATACAAGGCTGAGTGTTCGAGGTATATCAGTTCCTAGGGTGGGGAGCTTCAGTAAACTTTCATATGGATATACAGTGACTTATCTTAGGAACAAAAGTCCAGTTGAAATCAAATCCATTAGTGAACATTCCAATTTCAAAATTCAAATTAAAAAAATGTTTGTTACTAAATTGAAGAATATTGAAGAAAGGCAGTCATGTGATAATTTTAAGGACCACATTGTAAATAAGCATTACTTTGTAAAGTTTTCATGTGTTATCCAAGGGTGACAATCATGATCTGCGGTAATATGTGATATATATTCTATAAATATTTTGGTTGTACATGTTTTCCTGAAGAAATCTATTCTATCTAATCTTATCTTAATTTGATTCTTATTTATCTTAATGCATTGATGGTTGATGATGAATTGCAAACATTCAAAACACTATTGCATAAGCTTCTATGTTGGTTTCATCTCATATGCATGTAGTTGACTTCATTCATCATTCATTCATTCATTAAGCGTTCGCGGAGTTGATAATGGCCACCTCTGCCTGCCTCGCTTTCACAATCTCTTCTGTTAGGCTTTTCCAATAGTCTCTGTCTTGTGCAATTTCTCTATATTCTGTTTTATCTGTATTTACATTAAGTTGGTATGGTTTAAGTTTTTCTTGGATTTCATCTATATTTCTATGATTTTTCATGCTTACAAAATCAACATCATCTGCATATGCCAGTTCATTTGGTAGAAAGTTGTGTTCTGCTGGTAGTCTTACACTGCGTAGTGCTTTTTCTAAATAGCTAATAAATAGTACAGGACTGAGTCCATCCCCTTGTGGTGTGCTAGTGTTGGCCATGAATGACAGTTGCTCTGTGGGTCCATTTATGTTCATACTAATTGTAGTGTTGCTAAGGAGGAAGCAGATGATTCTTAGTTTGTCTTTGTCTAGTATTTCGTGTAGAATGTCTAGCAGTAGTCTTCTGTTTATTGTGTCAAAAGCTGCTAACATATCTATGCCAGTGATGTGTACAGAGAGGTCTTAGGTAATACTGCATTTAGCACAGAGCCACTTATGGGTAACTGGGACTTTGGGTTTTCCTGGTATTTGTGGTGTTATCATTTCTCCCATGTTTATATCAATGTGTTCATGACTTTCAAAGATTTGGATGAAGAAGTCTGTTATTGTGTGAAACAACAGTTCAGACCCATATTTGTAAAGTTCCCCTGGAATATCATCAGGGCCTGATAATGTAGTTGACTTAGAAACCAAAAATAGGGTCTTTACCTCATGATCACTTATCAGCAGTAAAAGATCAACAATTTAGCACATTCATATATCAATTGCATAAATGTAAATGTAACGATAACCTCTTATAAATTATTCTTAAATTGTATGAAGTTTGTGCAGCCACCCAGTTCATGTATTTAGATCTACATGATTGAAGTGAAAAGAAAGAATACTTTTGATATCAATATAGTGCAGAGACACATTATTATTTGAATAGCAGCTAATGAATAATACACAAATCAAGTGTCTGCATTATAACATTGCCTTGGAAAAATGTTTGGACAAAAAAAGCAAAATTACTATTCACGTCCAAAAAGGTATACACCAGCGTATCCTGGGTCACGTGGGCAATCTAAAACATTCACATTTCATTTACTACTTCAATGATATTGGTATTATGGTTCTGACATCATAGTTTTAGTTGTGCCGGCCTTTGGCCAAATGACACTATATGGTTGACAAGCTGTCCAAAACTTGTTGTACTATATCCACTTTTCACATAACCTTATGTCTCTTTTGATATTGTTTAATATCCATACATTAATATGCTAATTTTGATGTGTTGTCCGGCAAACTATTCTCAAACATGACAAGTTAGACGCCATCTGACTACGGGTGATTGTTCATGGAACATTTGCACCAGGTAAAAGTGCAAATTTGTGTTTTGAATGATCAAAATGGTCCTGTTAGAGTGTCTATTGGCAAGACGACGACCACCATCTTGGAGTCCATGTCGTCAATATTGGCATATGTTCAATGTTCATGTGGGGACGCTACTACTATTGAGTATTGTGTAGGACGTCAAATATGCCACTAGCTACAATCAGGACAAGAGCAGTTAGTGTCAAAGTGGGAAGTGAGGTTTGTTAGAACAGTAGTTAGTGCTGTCAAGCATGGGGTGGGGGTGTCAGGACAGTGTGGATATTACAGTATTTGTTGTTGAGGGTGGGTGATAGGAGTGTTTACTTCAGAAATGGGCAATCTGACTTGATTTCCTCTTTTATTGATTTATCATCCCCACGGGTAAAAGCTAGCTAAAGTAAAACAATTGACATATATAATCTTCCCTTAGCAACATGAATTGTTGGAAATTATTAGAAACTCATTTATAACATGACAATTCACATTTTTGTACCAAATTCTAATGGATATGCATGTACACTGTACATGACCAGCCATTACAAATTTACCAACCACCAAAATAGCACCGGTTAGAAGCCTCTGTCACATTATCCATGTCGCTGTGTTAGTTTTGCTGACACAAAAATGCTAAAATATGCTAATATGGTGGATGGAAATTGCAAGTATCAGATGGTGATGCCGTGTATACATCTTAGCTATATCTATTAAAGCTACAAACACAAAAGTAAAATAATTCCATCAAACAAAATTATGAGCCCACATATAATAAGATTTTTATTACAGGCATGTTTGTATTAAAATATCTTTATTATAGATCAATTTTCCATTATTTGAATCATCATTCATAGTTTCGATGCCCCGCCCCCTTTTCTGGTTTTGTCACTGCTACCACGTAGGTCTCACAAACATTCTTATCGCCCGTAGTAAATAGAGAGAAATTGCTGACTTTCTACCCAAGAGTATTGAATCAAAATTGTGCTGATCTTCTTAGTTTTAACTTGGGATAAATTCGGTAACCTCTGTTCTACAACATACTAGAAGTATTCTCATAATTCATTGATAATAAAGATTTTCTGGGGCATTTAGTTTTCCATCTTTTTACATACACTACCAGCCGCTACTCTTAATCGCATTGTGCTATGGTTGGTGTTGACAAATTACAGCGTGTGATAAAGCCTTATGCCCTTGCAAATGGCGTCACCTAAATAGTGATAAATTTGTGAAACGAATGGATTATCATCGTTACAATAACATACCCATCAAGAATTCGCACGTCGGATCAATTATGAACTGGTTATGAAGACATGGACAAAAGGATATCTCTCAAATCACGCACATTGTTTGAAAATCACAGTGGTTTGTGCGTGTGTGTTGGCGATGAAGAAATTTGACAGCTTACACGGCTGTATGCACACGACACATTTATTTGAAGACGTTTTTATAGTCTTTCACTCAAGTAAGCTGTTTTATGTTCATTTTCGTATCATCTGTACCCTTTATGATGACTCACAGCAGTCATATTATTTTACGAGTATGAGAACTTTTAGAAATTCGTCTTTTTAAAGTGTACCTCGAATCGGTCTTTGAATCGAGGGCGGCACTAGCTACATGTTTGGAAGATAATCTAGATGTAAAAATCCATATTCCTATAACTAGATGTTTAAAATAAGAACCGCGATACGATTCTGAGTACACGTGGACAATTTATGTAAAAATTAAGTATTTATGGAGGCACCAGAAACGTTATTGTTTCAGACGTAAAACTGTCAAAATGCCAGTGACAGTGTGCGGGAGTGTTTTTACTACAACGTCATAACTCATCTAAATTGATAATTGATAGGCATACATTGGAAACAATGTAGAAAAGAGGAAAGGTAGTGCATCCCAACTGAAAAATTAAGACGTTTAGCACATTTTCATTAAAAAATCTGGTATCAAAACTTGGGAATTTCTCACTGTTTACTACGGCGGGAGATAAAGCTTGTGAGAATATGATAGCGCACCTGCGTATGTTTGTATGAGGCCGTTCGCTGATTGGTTGGCTGACGTAAAAAGGGGCGTGGCTCGGAACTATGAATTGTAATGTATTCATAATGTACTGGATAAATTATGATTGTTAAATGTTCAATTATACCTGAAACTCATCAAGATTTCGATGATCCAGAAATGTAATTAGCATGGGTTCTGTAAGATTCTCTACAGGAAGAATTTTCTCACCAGACCTTAGGTCTACTACTTGTACAGCTGTAGTCACTGTGTCATTTTGGTACCAGTAATATGGATTTATATCCAAAATGATGATCTGAAAGAGAAAAATAATTTCTCAAAACCGCATCACACAAAGTATGTATTGCATAATATTTGACTTAAAGTATGTAATTTCGTAATTCATACCGCAGATCACATGAAATGCAGCCCCATCAACTTTACTGGAAAAGTATTAGAATTTGTGAAAGATCATTCAACGAACCTCTAAACTAACTTCATCAAGATCTGCTAACACTGGAATTTCTTTCGGAAATGTAAACATTAACTTGTCTCCATTATACACCTCAGCACCTTCTAAATCTTCAGGCTGTTTCCTTTAATAAATAATGTAAATATTTAAGGTGTGACCATGGATAGCACTTCTGTAATCAAAATTGCTTTAATTGGAAGAAATAAGCAGATGATCCCTAGGGTAAAGCAGTTTCTTTAAATCCAATGTTAAACTAATTGAAACTGCAGGATTTAGTTAGATGATTTTGACTGTTAGGAACATATCATGCGTTAATATACTGGAATGTATGCATCAACACTAAGAGTAAAATAAACGGTTGAGTAAATGTTTGGAAAATTATGATTGGCTATTTTCCATTTTGATTCCACATATACCCTGTGTTATCATCTTCACAAGTTCTGTAAAGAAGTGTGTCATCTTTGCAACTGCAAAGTAGTATTAACTGAACTACATTTTATAGATTATAGCAGAATTTCTATAATTATGGCAAAGCCGAGCGGCATAATTGTCCATTGTCATTGATTTTAGGCTTGGTCACACACTGCCTAAAATTCACATAGATTTACAAGTTATAGAAACCGCTTTAGATTGGATTACATAAAGATTTACTTACTTTTGTAGCACCACTTCAACTAGATCGGAAGTCATTGTCATAACTTCTTCGCCCATCACCAAATTTGTAGACATTTTTTGTTTCAATTTATCAAGAGCTGCCATAGATGAGGATGTTATATTACGAAGCTAAAAAAACATTACAAAACAATGACAAAATAATATCCTATATCTAATGTTTATAATAAAAATCTGCTTGATGTGATTTGATTATGTCGAGTGTTATATCCCCCTTTACCTAAACATCAACAAAAGGCCACATGTTCACTTAATTGCCCATCCTCTCAATTAGCGTGGATCAAATATCAGCACTATTGAGATGTCAATGTAAATGCCAGTTTAATTAAAGATGATGCTCAGCCAAAATAATATTTGTTCTGTAAAGCCCAGTATCAATGAACAATCCCTTTTCCATTGCAAATGTAAGAAAAATAACAATCATATTCTCCACATTTAATATTTATCACAACTTTAAAAATACCATGCCCTCTTGCTAACTAAAACGAAAGGTCACATGATGTTGTATAATCGAACAATTTTCGCCAGACGTACTGTGGATTTCGAACAGCAGATGTGACAATTAAAATTGGTAATATAGGTGGTCTCTTAAGTGCACCATGCAAGTTAACCTCTGACAAAAATCAATTAGTTGACATTTGTTGCGTTCATGTATTTTGATGGAGTTATACCGGTCTCTTATTGCATTGTTCTTAATACTTTAATATATTGTTTAAATGAATGAAACTTTCAGAATACACAGAGCATATCATATTGCTTCCATACAATGATATGGGTTAGCCAGAGCAAGTCAAGTTTTCAACATATGTCCACATTATCAAAATATACAGTATACATGTATATACAATATACAATGTTACCTCTCAGATTTTCCAAATAAAACCACAATTTAAGAGTTATGGAATCAAAAATCAAATATTCTTTTTATTTGGTCAACATCAGAATGTCTTGAATATTTCTATTCATTTCTGAAGGTTCCTCATGGGAAAATAGAAAATTGGCAATCAAATAACTACACTGCACTCTATCTGTATAATCTACATGTATTAGCCTGTTTTACTCAATGAGACTTTTTATTCCCATGAGTTTGCAATTCTTTTTGTGAGTACAAGTTTCCAATAATTTTTCAGCATGATAATAATATCACATAAATGATATTAAGATGCTGAAAGATAATTGCACATTTTAATGCAATAAAAGTACAAAGTTGACAACAAGATTGTTATTGAGAAGCTTCAGATATTTTTGTTAACATAAGGTGAAAATTAATATATGTTCAGTCATACAGATGAAAATCAATGTGGTCAAGTGATACTACATGTTGTAGAATTCTTGGACGATGAAAACCCTGCACACTCTAAACATTTCCCACAAATATCCTGCGAGTTTTGTGACCGCTTCCACCCCATTCTCGCCTGCGAGACATTATTTTAGAAAAACCCTATCATCAGAAACTCAAATCTTATTTTATCAAGCCGTAGCATTTTATGAGCATAACTATACGCCAAATACTACTTTACCATTGTTGTGTGAAATATGTCAGATGTTAAAATCATTACTAATAAAGTATTCATTATTATCAATGTTCAATTTCAGAAATCAGCTAATTATATAGCAGTTCTTACAGAATCTTTAAAGGTATACAGACAAAATTTCCTACTAATCGTCTACTAGGACAGTCAATTTGACACCATTTTGGGCAGAAATGGAAATTTTGACAAATAAACAGATGTCTTTGTTTTTATAATCTTTATGGTCTTGAGGATGAGGAAAAAAATCTCCAAAAATCTGAGTTGGGCAAAGCCGTTTTCTTTTTAGTGATTTTCAAAATGGATGCCAAAATATCGATAAACATTCTACAACTCTGTTACTATTGTTTTTAGAAACATTATTCATATTTTTCATGGATCGGAAACCATATATAATGATTCTATGTTGTTACATTTGACCTTGAAATCATTGCACAGATGTGCACATGTACACATGCTATACACATCCCACCCATTCAAGACTGCCTAGGAGAAGATATGTGTAAATTAAATGTAACTGTGCTTGTCATTTCTGGATGCCTTCAGCCGAAGATTTGTTGTACCTCAGACCATGCTCCCCAAAAGTAGAGCATGTTATCATCACAGTCTAAGAGAACATTATCAGGCTGCTACTTGGAAGATGCACAAAATACAATTAGATAAATATGAATAAGGCTTTTCTATGGTTAAAGCATCTGTTATTTCAATAATTACTGACAAGGCTGTAGCTCCCACTACACTTCTGAAAGAAATTTAGTGCTTGTGTAAAACAAGAAACGTAATGATTGCACGTGCACCAGAAATGGCATTCAATGTATGCAGCATACATTGCAGCATACATTGTAGAGGAGAATGTGCAAATATGTAAATAATATGGAACTTCACCAGCACAACATAGCATTTCCATATCACTGGATATGAATTTTATCCTTACTATTTTTCTAGAAAAACGGTTAACGAGACTTGTTGGAGATAAAAAAATTCTTAAAATGTGCTTGTAAATTATTTCAGTATAAAAGTACAAGCATTTCCCTTTTTAAAAATGTATAACACTTTAGGGGTTTCGGAATAGATTTTGGTTTATGGACCATACAAAAGATCATGTATTCAATTTCGGTACAGTCAAAATTAACATTAACTGAATTTTTCATTGTATTTGTATGATCTTTTGTATGGTCCATAAACCAAATTCCATTCCCGAAACCTTTAAAGTGTTATACATTTTTAAAAAGGGAAATGAATGTACTTTTATACTAAAATAAAAAACAAGAACATTTTGAGATTTTTTTTCCTCCAAATTCTTTTATCTCCAGCAAGTCTCCTTAATCTCCTGAAGGTATTTCCAAAAATAAAGACTTCGTATTTTTATTAGGCTGGTTATTGATTTATTTCAATTCTATTGTATTCTGTATTTAGTGATGGAAAATACAAATATTATAGTTTAACAAAAGCTAGTAATGAAGAATAATGTTGAATATTATCATGGGGGCAATTTTGTCCTTTTTGACCTTGAAAAGGCCTCAAGTTTATATATAACATGATTTTTCGAATCCTTTTATGCTATTTCCTATCAATGAATAACAGTAATAATGTGTCTAAAAACAATAGTGTAGGAGTTATGGGCAATATGTCATTTTTAGAGGCCATTTTGAAAATCATATAAAAATCAACTTTGCCAAACTCACAATTTTTAGGAAATTTTTTCCTTCATTCTTGAGACCTATTACAGAAGACAAAAACACATAAATTTTCAAGTTAGTCAAAATTTCCATTTCAATGTTCAAATTGATAGGCCTATACATTGATCCATAATTAAAAGCAGACACTGTGTGTAAGATAACTTAAAGTGGACATGACGAGGAATACAGAACCATTAAAAGCTTCAAAGAGCCCATGTTAATAGTTACTAGAGAGGGAAAACTTTGCAAAAGTAAACATCTTATACCTGCTCAACATATAATGGATCTGTAGGATCCTTACTTTTCGCAAAATGATATTCTGCTGCACCAAGGATGTTAGACCCACACTCTACCACCCATCTGTAATCCAAAAGGATATATCAATCAATTATTTTTCAAATGTCTAATATGCAAGTAATTCACTAGGTGGCAAAAAAATATCTGACAGTTTTGAAAGTGTCTTGATTATTCTTAATTATGGCGCTATAATATATAAAACTTTGTCAATGATTTTTATCAGGATAAGAAGTGTATTGGCCTCAATGGTAGGCTGAATTGAATTATCAACTTCATATATAAAGGCTCAACTGATTCCGATCATCCTAAAGATACAAGACCTGTGAAGGAAATTAAGTTGAATGATCACTGCCTACATGTTGTAGATGTCTTCTCTTATATTGGTGGCACTGTGTACTGGTGGTGGAAGTGATCTTCCGTCTTGCACATGCGTAAGGACAGCTTGGACAGGTTTTGGCAGCTGTTCAAGGTCATTACCAATCGTCATGTTACTCTTGTCAAAAGAAAAGGTTTTAAAACACTACGAGCTGCACTTGTCTAGCTGTGAATTCCATCTTCGTACTAACTGTCTGAGATGATTCAAGACACACAGAGAGAAGCGACGGTTAGGTAAACCAATGTAGAAACCTTGATGTACCAGGAATGAAGATACATGGCAGAGCCCTTAAAACTTGCATTTGGAGAGAACAGCTAAGAAAGAAGTGTAATGAGGACCAATAATTTGTATGGTCATGATGCATGGCACCTACACCTGAGCCGAGCATTACCGGCCTGACCCATACTTTCTGAAACAGAGACATTAATTATTGTCCTGACACAAAATTTATTCCACTACTTTTCGCCAGATAAAAAACCTTTTTCCTAAGACACTAATATTATAAAAATGACTAGAAATGATTTAACGTAAAATGCTGGACCTACACAATATGTTTCTTGCATCTATGTAACCTAGAAAAATATGCACACTTACAGAAATTTCAGCATTTTCAAACTTTAAATTTTGAAAATATACTCATTTTAACCAGGTATAGGAATAAAATTGGTGTCAGCAAAAATTTGTGTTTCTTAGGCCCGTATAATATTAGTTAAGCTTGCTCAGTGGCGCACCCATAGGCGCCTTGGTTATCCACTAGTGAGGCAGGTGAGTGGTTGGCAACATACATATGCACCCGTAGTCCAACCACCTGAGGAGGCGGTTTAGAGTTGCATGCGTCACACACTTGTGCTTGCCATCCTCATGGAGTCACCTCCATTCCTGTGTTTTTGGACCAGGCGGGAGCAACCTGCGGGGCCTGTGGGTTACTTGGGCACACACATACAGCATTAGAGATAATTATAACACGAGAAGTCCTGGTGTGTAATACCTGTTATCACTGGTTGCCTGAGAGGGTATCAGGGGTAAAAAATTTACAAAGTAAGCAAAAGGATAAGAAAGTAAGAAAGTAAGAAACTTTTATGAGGATAGAACCAAAGAACAATGTAAGTGACGACCTGCTAATGCATGTCGACCTGCTAGACCGGGCATACCCTCAGAAAGTCATGTAGCAGCAAAGCAGTAATACTTAAAAGTAATTATCCATTTGACCACTACGTAAAAAAATCGCAATAGTATGGCAATACAAAAATGGCTCGTTTATACTATCAAAATGAAAGCTAGCAAAATTTTATTCCAAAAGAAAGATAAAAGAATTACTTGAAATCAAAATAGGCCTATTATATAATGCAACATACTCTGCACATTCTTCCACCTGGTCAGCAGTGGCATTAGTGTCTCCCAGCATTGCATCCATCTGTGATGAAAGAAAATCGGCAGACTTTGCCAGACTCTGTTCACTCAATTCAGTTTTACCTTTAGTTACCTGGTAATAGTCAAAATGCAGGTCAAAACATTGCTTTAACTCAAATTAAATCATGTTGACATTATTATATCATTATACATGTAACTTACGTCCCACATACAATTAGGTATGGCAAATTTTTTTTTGAAAACTTGAAGAGGACATTTGTTGTTGAAACGTGAACAGTTATATTATCAAAAATCTTTCAAAGTTGGATTTCAGTAAAACAGCAGGTAGAAAAACATGTTTGATTTTTATCAAATTTTTCTTTGGGTTTCCATACAGTTAGACACCTTATGGCTTTTCTCTTCCTAATTAAAGACGTTGTGTATTTCTTATCTTGATATGAAATTATTTTCCAAGTATTTTCAGTGAGTCCTACATATATTTTCTTCTTTCTTTAGAAGACATGTCAGTTATTGTAACTAGGTAGATGGATTTGTTAAGGTATTTGCTATTCAGTGGCCATTCTGCCTGTCTTTTGCAGTTGCTATAGTTTCTTGTTCCACTTTAGAATTAATATATAGTGTATACATCTGATTTGAGGGGTAAATGATTATTAAACAATATTGATGAAAGAGAATGTTTTCAAGTTTACTTACTTCTCTCAGGACTGCAGTAGACTGTTGTATAGCTACAATATCAGACGCCACAAAAATGCTAACAAGCTTGTCTATCATTGTATCCCGTAACTGTTAAAGTAAAGAAATAACACAATTTCAAAGTTGGTATTTGATAATAATTTTATCAATATTTTCAATAACGCTCAAATTACATAGATGGGATTGATATCTGTATATATAAACAAATAAGAAATTTTTTTGGTCCAATAAGGCTTTTTAATCAGAAGACGTACATACATGTACATGTACTCCGAATTATGTATGTACCAAAAGGACAACTTGGTGGTCATTTTTATATATATTTCAAACCAAATAAATTATTTTTAATGATAAAAATACAAGAAAAAAGAATTTTGAGAAATGTTTGTCATGCTGTTTACAGGGCCATGTTTGTTAGTTAAACATGCGTAATATGTTAAACTTTTGTGTACATCAAACATACATTGCACGTCACGTAGTCACACAACAGAAAGCTGACGAGGGTGGTGATGCAGGTGCATTTAGTCTGTTTTGGACCTGTTTTGTGGAGGGATGGTGGGTATGTGTGGTGAGGAAGAGAGGAGCATTTAATCTTAGTAAAGAAAGGATAAAATCCTTACTCAGATGCTTCTTTTGAATGAAGACGTTTCGGAGGACATTCCTCCTTCATCAGTTTCTGGTGGCAAGCAAAATTCGACTATTTACTGTGATGAATCCAGATGCTAAGAAATCTCAACTAGATGATAGCATTTAATCTGTTCAAGATCTCATCAATTTCAACCCAAGCAGCAGCAGAAAGGGGGTGATGGAGATGCATTTAGTCTGTTCTGGACCTGTTTAGATGGGGATGGGGTAGAGAGGGTTGGGGAGAGAAGAGGGGTGGCGGCGCAAGGAAGGGTAGAGGAGGGTGGAACCTTTAATCTGTTCTGCATGTGTTTACCAGGGGTAGCAGTAGCTGAGGGGGAGGACATTAGAGGGATCAATCATTGCCATAGTAGCAAGGGAGCTGGGGAGGGTGGTGATGGAGGTGCATTTGATCTCTTCCGAACCTGTTTTGTGATGGGGTGGTTGAGGGATCAATCATTGCCATATACATGTAGTGTGTATATGGCTATGACATATGATGATGGGAGGAAGGTGATGGAGGTGTATGTAACCTGTCACAGACCTGTATACTAAAGGGAGCTAGTGTGAGGGTTGGGGGACAGAGGGAAGGATGGGGAGGGAGGAGTACTTAATGTGTTCCAAATCTCATCTGTTTCAACCTGACCAGCACCGGGTACACAGCTAGTAGTCTATATTAGTAATAGCAGCTTAGGTGTATTATGTCATTGATTTCTCTTTGCTAACATTAGTCGCATGAAAAAGGAACACAGGCCTTCACTGCATTTTTCTTAAGGTATGCTTCGTAACAGTTTTATGAAGATTTATGAAGACATCCAAGTGTAATAATACACTAATTAGACTAAATCTACCAAATAGTCATTTGAACTTTTCACATTTCACACAACACATTTCAGAGCTTATGCACCATATGTCAAGTGATTAAACCCCTAACCCTGAGGCCTCCATTCCTATATATGGACGATTGATGCAACCATGCATAAACAGTAAAATTAAAGATCTATTCTTCATTTTTCATTCATTACATGTATGTCCTAAATGCCTTTAGACGTATCAGTCTGACGCATTTGTGCCATGTCTCATTCACTTTGGCCCATTTCAATGGGGTGACCCATGGCCTGTTATTGTCCTTAAAAGAATGGATGTTGTTTATTGTCACTCAGTGTGAGGATAGGAGGTTCCAGATTATTATTGTTCTTGTAAAAAAAGTGGTATTGTACTTGTATGCCTCAGAATGGAGTGATTGGATTGGCTGGTATTGTATTAAAATTGTTTCTGGATGATGGCAAAACTGTGGCAGGGAAGGTTATGTTGAGAAGATTGTTCTTGATTTTGTAAAAGAGAGCAAGGTTTGTGAGGGTACGCCTGTGTTGCAGAGAGAGCCATTAGAACTGTTTCTTCATCTGGTGTGTGAGCCAAAGGCAACTGCATCAATGAGCTTTGAGAAAATTAATAATGAAAGCCATCCTAATAATTAAAATCTTTTCAAAGTCCATTGATGCTGTTGCCTTTGGTTTGAGCTGTGCGTCAGGACCATAGGTGTAGTTGTTCAACACAAAGCTCTTTGCTGGACTGCTTCAATTTTGTCAATATTTCGTTGGGTGTGGGGATTCCAAGCTGAAGAGACTTACTCAAAATGTGGACACACAAAACTATTGCAGGCTATAACATGTATTTCCTTACTTTATTGGGAACACATGTGAAGGTTTCTTCTACACAATTTGAGAAGGTTGGTGGCCTTTTTTATAATTTCATCAATATGACTATTGAATGATAGTTTGTTATTAAAAGAAAAACACCCAAATATCTATCTAATTCAATTTCTACCAGTGGAGAGAAATTGTTGAAACTGGCAAAAAGGTTTTCTTGTGCAGTTTGGAGGACTTGAGTGCTATTGGAGTGGATGTTAAGTAAATGTAGTTGACCTTTTCATTCAGTATGTCTGGTAATGCGTAGGCATTTCCATTTATTAATGTTGAAATTCATATGCCACTTGTGGGCCCAATTTCGGATTTTAAAAAGATCTTGCGGCCTCCTTCAGGAAACGGGCTGGGATTCGGTCTGGTTCACTCGCCTTGGTACGGTTAACATTTTGCATCGGCTGTCTTATACCTTTCAATCACCAAAGGATATTTCTGGCATGTCTGGAAACTTTTTATTAATTTCAGGGCATTGTTCAAAATTCTATTTTGTGACTACCAAAGTAAATTGTTCTACCAAAGCATTTGCGTTGCTTTTGTCTAATGCCGCAGGTTTGCCTGACTTATTTTGGAGTGGTGAAATTCCAATATCTTTTTACGTGGTGCCAGTGCCAGTGAGCCAAGGTCATATGAACATGGTAGAAAAGAGGCTAAGATGGTCAAAGTAGCCTCTGAGAATTGTACTCTCACAAGGCATCTGCATCTTTTTCTGCATATATATGATTCCACCCATCTTGGGGTAACATCATCTTTATTAGAATTTTAAGCTACCAACAGAAACCATTATGATTCACCTTTTGGCGAGACTTTGGGCTCTTGTCGCAAGAGCTTCTTCAGGCCGAATGATGGTCCTTAGTTGGTCATGTGACCGCCATGGCGGCGGCAGTCACATGACAGCAGTGGCAGGAAAACGGGGGCCAGGTCGTAGCCGGTGTCTCGGTTTATCTCAGGGCGCCGTACACGGATTTCCACGGCTTCCCTGATCTTTCTACGGATTTCTAAGTCCTCACGCGCCACAACTAAGGACCGTCATTCGGCCTGAAGAAGCTCTTGCGACAAGAGCGAAAGTCTCGCCAAAAGGTGAATCATAATGGTTTCTGTTGGTAGCTTAAAATTCTAGTATATATCATGAATGAAGAAACCCAAGATGAGAGAAGTGTTCATTCTTTGATCATCTTTATTATGTGATATTGAAGAAATATGGCAGATGTCATATGAAACAGTTGTGCAAGGTTCAATTAAACTTACAGTAGTATAGTATTAGAATACCTCATAATTTTCTACTTGAAGAGGATCAACAACTCTTTGATTGAGGATGGTGGAAACTGCCGTGATGAGAGCCAAGCCCTTCTGGATGCTGTTCTCAGATTCCAACAAATTCACAAGTTCTGAATCATACCCGAGGGTATTAGTGATCAACTTCTGCTTCATGAAAGTCTCTCTTCCCACCTTAATGGTTGAAACACAAGATACAAAGTAATTGGTAAACAAGCTCCCTAAATATAATTATGATGATAGGTAGGTATCAAAAATAAAATTTGCTATTTTCTATTAAACAAAACAATGAATATCAAATTTAGTATTTTTAGTGTTCACATAGAAATACACACTTCAATTTTCTCACATTTCGTTAAATATATATGCAGTAGTTCTTACAATTACAGCAGTTGCGACTGTAGTGAAATAACCATAGCGATCCTTCACATTTATTTCAATTGGAATTAGAAAACCATTTTCTTCTTTGCCAATAGGGAAGTACAGTTCTGGTGTCACAGGATCTTGCCCATAGTACAAGATGACTTCTATAAACAAGAACATCCTTTTCTAGCTGACTAAGTCAAATAATTCAATCAATGAAATCAAATAACAATACCTCATAACCTACTCCTGAGGCAGAATGTGGATTTTAGGTGGAACGTCATGCTGTCAAACAGTAGATGTTTTATGATTGACTAGGGAAGAATAGACCTTCCTCATCATAAAACCACCCGATGCAAGTGCGGCATCCTTGAGGAAAGTTTTATAAGACTAAAATTCAAAATGGCCATCACCAAGTGTCGAGAAAACCGGTTATAGCCATATCTCAGCTTCTATTATGATATAGGAACTTGATTTTGGTGTCTAAAAGTATGTATTTGAAAATGAAGAATTCAATAAACAATACTCTATAACCTTACAGCTTCTAATTTATAAATAAAATCAATATGCCATCCATTGCATATTGTGAAAATGTGTTTTCACGCTCGATCACACACCATGTGAATAAAAACAATCACACGATTTACTGGGAAGGATCGTAGACAGGGAGAGTAGTTACAGGACCAACATGTTCAAATAGGCAATACACAATTGAACAGAGATAAGGGGTGCAACGAACTCTCTCAAGTGTATAACCCCATTATATTAATGAGAAGTTGATTTGCACTATGTTAGGGTATTATTCTGACATAGTTAGGAGACTTACTTTTTTGATCAATCAATGACCTGTGTTCATATATAAGAGGCCCATCTGGATCAGTGAAACCTTGACACGTTATTATAAACAGAGTCTTGAATGCGAATCCTTCACGGGGATTAACTGTGCAATTACCTAGAAAAGATGGCAGCAATTTATGCAAGAACAAGTAGTTGTTGGAAAGCCAAAAATCTCCCCCTCCTAAATCAGTGCCTCTTAGGTCAGCAATTCTAAAATTAGTAATTAAAAATCTATTGAATTAAAAATGAATGGATGAACATGACTGAATCTTGTTAAATAACCGTTTTAGAGTTATAAAGGATAAATATAAAACGGACCTACTGGTTGATACTAGAAATGGTTATTGGAACTCGTTCGGCAGCCGTATCCCCCAAGTGTTAAGCACTCGGGGGATACGGCTGCCAAACTTGTTCAATAAAAATTTCTAGTATCAACCAGGAGGTGCGTTTTCTTTATATACCGTATACGACCATCCAAGTGCCCAGGGCCGTTAAATTGAAATTTTCTCAAACTGGGGGGTGGGCTGTTACATGAGAGTGCAGTCACTACATAATTCTTCAGGACATTTAGGGAAAAGAGGGGGAGGGCTGTTACATGAGCGTGGGCACTTGGATGGTCATATACGGTACATATCATCCTAAAATGAGAATAAACAGCATATTCATTGTAGGCGAGTAATATATCCGGTCTATGATATTTGATAATCCTGAAAGATACATGAGAGCTTCGCATTTATTTAGCATCCCAAACATAGTTAAACTTCTTCAGAAATAAAAACATCATAGTTGTCGCCCATTCAGTCTTCTTCCATCTATCTCTTTAACTTAGTGTTGGAGCTCAATTTGATAGAAAGTACACACAACCCAACTTGTACTACATACTGATACATGTCAATTTTAGGCGATCCAAAGTTAACATCAAAATATAAATTGCATAAGTCTTAGTCAGCTTTGTACACCACATACATACTAACCTATAGTCGGAGGCAAGTTGCCAGAAAACTGGTATTCTTCATAACCATATATTCTTTCTACATAACTTTCATTTAAAACACGGTCCCATATTACTAAACAGATTTAAAACAAAAGTTAATCTTATATCTTATTCACAATGTTATGTTATTTTTTTTATTTTTACTGAAACACATATATAATGTTAAGTTAGTCAGTAACTAAAATTTAAAAAATATGTCATTATCATAATTTGCTATTATCCAAATGATTGTAAAGCATGAGACAATAAACTCGTAAATGTGCATGATGTACTGAATATTTTACAGATAAAAACATTTTGAAACACACCTGTTACATTTATCACATATGTGTAGACAGCATCTTCCACAAAAACTCCACTTTTAATCACCAAGTTAGATTTGCTATTCCCAGTTGTGGAATCAAGAGTTGGATCCCAATCAAAATCTTCTCTTCCATCAGATCCCTTGAACATGATGCCCCAACTAGTAAAAATAGAAATGAGGTACACAAATCATATATATTATAATTATTATCTACATTTACATGCTTAATTCATATCTACACTAAATCTTGTTTGAAGTCAATGGTCACATAAGATAGAATAAACTGTACTCCAAATTTAAAATGATTACAAGTATCTAGGATTCACAGTAAGTATACAGGTAAATTGGAATGAAATGAAATTAACACATTATATGCTTACATATATGTCACATTATCTTGTTCGCCAAATGTTACGTTGATACATTTGGATTTGAGAACTAATTTATCAAGTGGATTGAGAACATAGTCACAGTTCCTGACACATTCAATTTCCACAACAAAGTCGCCTAATGGGGAAATACATATATTACAATTAACAAAGTCATTATATTTGGCAATTTTTATTACATTATCTCTAGCTAAATGTGAAAACAATAGGTGGATCATGTGTTCAAAGCATAGGCAACTGCATCATTGAACTTTGTAAAGACATTTAACATTAACTCTTTCGTTTTAATTTAAACAAATCAAAGCCCTTTGATGCATCTTGCCACAGCAAGGTATCATCTATCAAATTAATGTTATAGATAGATGGTTATAGCTAGAACCCCGAATTTGTGAAGATGCCCTTGATGCAGTTGCCTTTGGTTCAAAGAGCAATGCACCACTGCCACAAAATTGGTGAAGACCAATCAATCAGTCAAATTCTAATTCATTTGGGCAGGCCTTAATTATTCCTCATTATGAGGGTGTGGCCTGGCTGCCCAATCTACATCTCAACTGTTCTTTCCAAGCATGTTGGTCATTAGAGTATATTGGACCCATTCCCAGACATACTCATTGTTGCTGCATGTTGCTACATGTATATGCAATATCCCAATAATGGCCATGGGTTTTTAGTTTCAAAATTTGAAAATTTAGGTGGGCTTTACCATGAATGTGAATTTACACATGGAATCTCAATGGTTTAGATTCTTATATGATCTTATACTTTTAGGGATGACCTTTTGCAGTACATGAGTTTGGCTCCTTTGAGGGTTACATATGGTATTTTGATGGTATTGTGTCGAAACCAATTGAATTCACTATCAAAGTTATTGCTGATAATGGTAAAAATTAATCTAAGAGGACATGAACGGTTATTTATGCTTTTACTCAACTTTTATTTTGTCTTTAATATTGTTGCTTCAAGTTTTACAAATTACACCTTGTTGCGTCGATAATAATTTTCTTGTGATTCAACATGCTTTGAAATATAAAGATTAATTGACAATTTTGTTACGAAGTAATCCTGGGTTTTACAGCTTTCCCATTCACACAGCCTTCAAAGTTCATGTTCATGGTATAAGCCTTGGGTCAACTAAGCTCCTTTTAGTGGCAGAAGATCAGTTTGTTTTCACAGAGGAGCGTTTTTATAAAACTGGTGACCAGCATAGAACAGGCTCACTCCACGTATGGTTTCAAACGTTAATCCACCAAATATTAATGTGCACCATATTTCTATGAACATCCTCGCATGGATTACATACTGCTCTATTTGATTGACAGCTGAACTTTTTTGGCCTCTGATGATTTGATTGGTCGAGAGCTTCCGCAATCTGTCAGCATTATTGCCGTTTTGAATAAGGGCTTATTACCAATAAGTAATAAGTCCGAATAGATAAGGATGTTAAGAAGCATTTGGTGGAAATTTTACAAAATTTGCCTTGTGTAGCCCGAATAGATAAGGATGTTATGAAGCATTTCATGAAAATTTTACAAAATTTGCCTTGTGTACCATATAGATCAAATAGAAACTTGTTATTAAACATTAACTACACAAATGTTTTGATAAGGCCTTAATAACATAGTAAACAAAAATTTAGTTTTGAATTACATGTACATGTATTGACCTTTAAAATTGGATTGATGATAAAAGGTTCATTGAAAAATATGTTGTTCCATATTAATTATAGTATAATAACCATTAAAGATAGTAAAGTTGATTATTTAGCCTGTATAACCTCATGGGCCAGCAAAGATTGAATTTCTTTTTGTTACTCGTCCAAAAAATGGGTTGAAATAAGAAAACTATTGACAATTAAAGGTTCATTTCAAAACATGTAGTTCTTCATTGTTTATAGTAAAAGAGATATCAAAAAGCTGAAAAATTATTATTTTCCTCTTAAATAAACCTCTCTTGTCCTCTAAAATGTACCAAAATAAAGGGTTGTGTTTAGAATGTTCAAATCATTAAATGCATATGAAAACATACCTTTCCACCGAATCGTATCACAATGAGTTCCTATGTATTCTTCAGTACAGGTACATGTATAATTGTTAACACCATCTGTGCAGTTACCTTCATTTAAGCAAGGTGATGATAAGCATTCATCAATGTCTGGAAAATATCAAATATATAGAAACAAAAACACATTTATGAAGAAAGTCTCTTCTTTGTGTGTATAACTGCTTTATAATTATTACAAAGATGATTGACATGTTCTGAAACAATAAAGGATACAATATTAATTAATAGACTATGAAACTCATAACACGCAATACATTAATAAACTCAAATAAACTCAAAAGGAGGACATATTTACAAACAGTGCCAATAGAATGAATCAATGGTGACACAAATGGAAAATAATGTAAGGCTCAGTAGTATCAATAGTACTTAATAATTACATACTTATATGACACACATAACAGAGACCACAGATTTATACTCTGTGAATAACTGATAATAATTTTATATTCCCACATCTGTACATGATGACGCCCCTAGCTCAAAAGAGGATGAATCCATTTTCCTGATTCAGCCTTGTAACAATGTGTATATAACTTAATCTCACTGTGTGTTTCTATTTAGTGAAATAAAACATAAGTACAAGATATCAACATCACAGGCCATCTACCTATTCAGATTTTACTTTACATATGTGCTGCAGATTTCCCAGTTTGTGAGTTATCGGTAGGCAGAAGACTATGTCACACAACGGTTCTCCAAGTTTCTTTGTCCAGTGGATCAGTGTTGAAGAGATACCTGTTCATGTGATATCAACTATCATAAATTTGGGACCAGGACTTTTGTAGTATCACATGTCCTTGATGAGCTGAAACAGTTATTGCCTAACTGTGGTGTTGATGCATGAAGGTCTAACCTAGCCATTCCAATCAAACAGCTGAGTGCTAATCTCATAGGACACCTCCACAACCCTTAACATAGCTTGGAAAATCATCATAAGGGTTAACAACACAGATCCATTTTCTTTCAGCTATTGAAAATAAGCGGCAGGAAGCTTACAGCCATGCAGTATGGTAGGGTGAGAATTTGCTTGGCCATCATAATAGAGATTTTTTACTTGGTCCCATGAAGCAGCACATCTAGCAATGTCCACATCAAGCTCCTTAGCAAGTCACCAAAATAGCCCAAAATGAGTTTCATGTCAAACTGTGTTCAACCCACATATTACTCTGTAGCTGGTTTTCCATCGATTGGCACAGTTAAACCTCAATACCCGAACAGAATACAATGCCAAACATTTATCATCAATACCACTACATCTCTTCTGCACCTATTGACTGCATTGTGAGCAGGATATGTAGTTCAAACCTACGATACTGCAAGACAGTAGAAGGAAAGGTCCCAGAATCTTTAACATCATCCAGTACAAAGCTCATAGTACAAAGATATCATATATCATATAACACGTTTGCCCTTACCATTTTTGCTGGACACACACTAGCAACTAGAAAGTTAGAGATTCATTCCTCCCCGTTATCGAACAGAGATCTAATTAAAAAGAATACATAATAATACTTGTCCTTTTTTTGACATAGCATTATTATTTGATTTGACAATGGCATTATGTAAAGTAGAATTTTTAAACGATAATCCATCAACACTTTCACTCAAATAACCTTGGTTAAATAGGAATATTGAAAAATTAAAATGTGAATTAATTTGTTTATGTGACTGCTGTTTTCTCCATTTTAATTTTATAGTCAATATTTGGTTGTATAGCTATAATAAAGCATTTAAGGTTCTTAGAATAAGTGTTCTTTAATTGTCACTTAAAAATACATAGGCACAATATCACATCTGTAAAATTAGTCCTATGTAATTGCCTTTTCTCCAAAATTTTGTAAGCATCCACAATATCTGAAATTTACACAGTTTTAAGTTGTCACTAATAATGGCAGGTCTACAGGCTGTCCAGAAATTATCACTTTCACTGTGACTAATACAATTCAGTATATATTCCATATATCTAGCACGAATAATAATATATAGGTGTAAATCCTAAATAAATATACTTTACTTTTGCAAACACACTATTTTCAAATTCATAACCACCACCATAGGATACTACAGTATTACTGGCTTAAATACTAGAAGCACCTCAGAATTGCTGAAGTGTAGGGTGCATGAAAGGCTAATCCAGGTAGAAAAAATATTGAGCCAGTATTGTTCAAGATATGAATGAAACAAAATTTTTGGAAAAACCCTGCTGTTTACCAGCAGGCACATCAACGTTGTTTCTACGCTAAATCCAACATTGATACCAACGTTGGTTTTGCAAACATGATCCTGAGTCATATGGTGTAGCCTACCTGAATTCAGGTTGAAATCGTATGGGATCCAGGTTGAAATTGTGTTGGATACAGGTCAAAAATAGGTTGGATTACAGTCATAATTGGGATGGTGTCATCTGTATATATAGCATTCTTTTTTGTTTCCTTGAAATTTCTGGTCGAGTGATGGTAATGTGAATGCTCTCAATGAGCTCTCTTCATATATGATCATATATTTTCATATAAAAACAGGATTTAAATGGAACGGGACAGTGCAGGAAGGTATGGGACCACTAAATTTGCCAATTATGTATTCTTTGTTTGCACTAACTTGTAATAAAACTATTAACTTGATACTTCAGAATATTGAAAGCAAAAATGCTAAAAATATCAGTTACTCATAAGTTTGTTGATTGAATCACTGCTTACTTACTACTATCTTTAAAAAACTAATGATTCAATTACTATTTAACAGTTTTAGTACTATAAATTTAGAGTAAGTCGAGTTCCATTTACTGACCAGTTTCACAAAGAGTTCCACTATATCCTTCAACACAAGTACATGTGTAGCTATTGACATCATCTGTACACGTTCCTCCATTTTGACATGGTGAAGATAAACAGTCATCTATATCTACAATTTAATGGTGACATATGGTCCTGTAATATGCATTTTAACAAAATTAGCATTTATTTCAGGTAGTAGCATCTAGTCAGATATAATTTCATTAGATGTATACATGATATATAGATAATTAACAAATAATCGATTTTCATTACTTCATTTGACAGCAAATATATGGATAGTTACAAACAAAAATTTTCAATGTATATATTTACAAAATAAAATTATATTCTTACTCGTTTGACAGAGTACTCCTTCATATCCATCAACACAGGTACATGTGTAACTGTTGACAGCATCTGTACACGTTCCGCCATTTTGACATGGTGATGATAAACATTCATCTATATCTACAATGTATGCAATCAGATCTAAAGGACCGATTCGAGCTTTTACGTATATTATAATGTAAAAATATCTATGTGCACAGAGTACGTTCTCACACACATACTTTTTGCTACATTGTATGCAAAAATAGATAGGTTTGTCAAGAATATGAGAAGTTACTTGTGCAAAAGATGGAATAAATGACCATATGAGATTTGGTAATTGCATGCTTTTGTTATATGGATGTAATAATACCCAAGCCCCGATTGGGTTGCTTAAGACTATACACATGAGGTCTGTAGGCGATGAACTCAACTCAGAATTCAGCCAAAAATTCAGCCAGAAATTCAGCCAAACGCACCTGGATGGCCCCGTGGTTTTGAACGAACAACGTACATCACGTTCAGATAACTACGTCACACGTTTGTCTATCACTACGTCACACATATGTTGATAAACGTGGTTGCTGCACCTACTGTACTCAATTATGGATAATAACGTGATGATTAGACACCCAGGTTAAATTATATATGTATACATAATATTTAGTCTATACAACTGGATATACATACAATGAAACGGCCTACATATTGTAGATCATAGTATAATGAAAGACTTCTCATTCATAGCTATTTCATTTACTATGGAAGTACGTCATTCGCCTAATTTTTTATCACATACCTGCATAGTGACCTCCTTTTTGACAGCAATATCACTGTATGAAACCCGTGATCAATTTTTGATAATTTAGATTTATGATGTACAAAGCTGTTTAAGGTTTCATGCAATGATAAGGGTTAATTATATGTGTAACAGTGGTTACTATGCTTATATTTTACTGATTTGAGTTGTTAGGCAATTGCAAGCAAGACTAGTTTATACCCATGGGGACGAAAAATTAATAATGGGCTCAAGTTTCATGCCGTATTCTGAAATAAACACCGCCCATACCCCGATCCTCACCCACTATTCATCTTGCATAACGCAGGTCTATAGCATATATACTGTCTTGACACTCCCACGCCGTCGCCTGAGATTAGTACATTACCCATCACTGTTCTAACACAGTAGCTCACTACCCATTCTGACAGTTTGTTTGTTTGGTTTGGTTTGTTTTTCTGATGTGTTTTGTATGACATTGTCTTGTAGGAAATGTCTTAAATTTTCTGCACATGAACCAGACATAACACAAGGGGTTTGGGTCTTAAGCATATGCTTATATATACATATTACGGACATATAATGCAATTTATTAATACCCAAGCCCCGATTGGGTTGGTTAAGACTATACACACAAGGTCCGTAGGCTATGAACTCAACTCAGAATTCAGCAAATAATTCAGCCAGAAATTCAGCCAGAAATTCAGCCAAAATGCGTAAGTTTCGAACGAATGATGTACATCACATTCAGATAACTACGTCACACGTATGTTGATAAACGTGGTCACTGCACCTACTGTACTCAATCATGGATAACGTAACACTTTCATATCAGGTACCCCTACAGAGAACGAATTACAAAATTAAAAACAGTGATGTAGGCTACACGGTCATTTTGACAGGTTTAGGTCAAAGACAATACCTTTTCTGGAGCCTTCATAAATGCCTATTTATTTACATAAATTTTACATGTGTGTTCAGAATCGTATTGTCGTTCTTATTTTTACCTCCTTGCAATAAGATTATGGATTTATATGTCTAGAATAGCTTCCAAACATCTGGCTATTGCCGCCCTCTATTAAAAACGACCTGTTCGAGACATACAAATTTCTTCAAGTGCTCTTACTTTTAGAATAATATGATTGTTGTGTGTCATCATAAAGGGTATAGATGATCAGAAAATAGCCATGAAACAACCTACTTGAATGTATTAGCCGTTAACACTAGCCGTCACAGTTTATAAATGGTATGGTTCGGAGGTTCAGAAGCCTTGTTAAAAGGCGTATCCCGTGTAGAGGAGAGCCATCCCCATGCACGCTAAAGAACTCACCTAGATTGAAAACAATAGCTAGTGTGATCCCTCAACACCCTCTTGGCTCAGTTGGTTACCTAACCTGCCAAACAAACAGGACCACATTGGAAATAAGCAATACATATATATGTACGCTTTCATGTGCTATCCTTGGAAAATTAGTTCCTAAACTAACTACTACTACTATACAAGTTGTCGGGTAATTCTAGTCCAAATCCCACTATTTTGATCTTGAAATTTCCTGTGTAAATGACGTGTTTGTTGCGTAGATATATATTCTATGATGTAATAAAATTATCAAAACAATGCTTCTCTTCCACAAAATTTACAAAGAAATGTCAAATTAAGGCGTTTTTGTTGTCACTAGTCTAAAACGCGGGAGCATGACAGACTGTTTATATGTGAAACACGGTGATAAAGCGAGGGACTTTCTGCACAAAATCTGGCCTACATGTACATGTACCGATAGCCCAATACCCATTCTGAGATCTTCTGACAGTTTGTAATGTTCTTTTCTTTTTTTCTTTCTTTTTTTTGTGTGTGACATTGTCTTATAGAATATGTCTTAAATTGTCTGCACATGAACAATACATAACATGAGGGGTTTGGGCCTTAAGCATATGCTTATATATACATATTATGAGATTATATTCATCTCTTACAAATGTGAGGTTTGCAAGGAGACATGGACATTAGCAAAATGGAGGGCACCATTTGTGGATAATATATCACTTAATAATCTAAACAATTTATACAAATTGCTATTTTTTCCCAAAGTGTACATATCATGCACATAATAACAAGTATTCAATTCCTGGTGCAGAATATGCTGTTGCAAAAGTTAAATACAGTCAGGAGTGGTTTATAAGAACCTACTTTCATAAAATTTCATATTTTCAAACTGTTCATGCATAATAAAAAATGAGAAGAATAAGTACAATGTATTATCATTAAGCATGTTATACCTACATGATTGGAAACCTCTTCGCTGTTGAAACACTTCCAGTTGCAATCAAGTATTTATAATTTAAAATGTAATGCTATCACTTTTCAGTACAGTTCAAAATCATGTTCACAAAAACGACAACCAATTTTGAGGTACTTTATAACTACTTAAAGTGCTCAGTACAGTACTTAATCTTTATGTCAATGTCGGAGAAACGTTTTTTTGTAAAGCAATACAAATGTCAATACTAAAGTAAAATCTGTTTGATATTCAGTTCATCATCGTGAGTGCTTCATTCTGTACTCACCAACCACATTGCACTTGTTGTTCGAGAGACACATGTGCTGCAAATTGATTGGTCAATAAGGATTTGTGGGCAAAGTTCGGATCCGTCCATTAAGGTACCACACTACAGAACCAATGCAAAAATGATTTGGTGCACACTATCTGTGTGGTGAGTTAGGGCATCAATGTACCAATACAAAGTATGCCGTCTTATAATGGCTTACACTGCTGGGACTCACAACAATCACCTATAGAAACACACCCTTTACAATAGTCCAAACAATAAAACTATCAGTTTTACATATAACACAGTGCAGTTGACAGTTTAAATAGCCCTCATAAAAATGAATGATACTCAAGCACCACACTTGATCTTCTGTGTAACATTCTTCCTTGATTCGTTACCTCAGCTGTTGCCTGAGGACATGAATGGCATGTGCTAATGGGCAATCAGCATGGTCATGCATGGACACGTTTTTTAATTGTTATTATCAGTTTTGCATCAAATTCAAACATGAAAATTGAGATTAGAAAACAAAATAAACGAGAAAACACAGCAAAAACCAAAAAGAACTAAAAAAATGAATAAGTTAGATGGTTAAATTTTTACCTTACAGAATTTGAGCTGATTTTTAAACTTAACTAATGTCCAGATAACTTCATATATATTTAGAGTAAAAAATGTGTGGTATAATTTGAATTCAAACTGACCATTTTCACAGTTTGTTCCAGCCCATCCATCTTCACAAGCACATGTGTAACTGTTGACAGCATCTGTACATGTCCCTCCATTTTGACATGGTGTTGATAAACATTCATCTTTGTCTGAAAATGTGATATAAACATTAGCTACAACTTACTAAGGCCCCATAAAAATAATAAAATGTTTCTCGTCCCCTCCCGCCTGTGTATAGTGCAGCCTCCTGAACATTTTTATTGCCTCCCCAGTGATAAAAAATAAACGGCCCTCCCGCCTGGCTGCAAACAAAACGGCCCCGTGTCAGAGGCCTGTCATTTGTTATCTCCAATCTTCTCCAACATTCAACTGGGTAATAGGTATCCATCAATCTTCTTCAGCAATCCACACTGTGACAGGTGATTCTACCAATATTCTCCAACAACCTACAAATTATTGTTCTGCCATATTTTTTATTTGGTATAAGGTGTAAACTAACAAATACTGAAGATTTTGAAAATTTTGATCATCGTCCATTTTACTCTTGTTTAACCCAGTACAACCTTTTGATTTACCATGATCCACAAGAAACACTCTGCTTATCCATAACAGTCTAGCCATGTCATCATATGGTGATAGAGTGGCAAATTCCATCAGCAATTTCGTGGGGCTGCAATGAGTTCACCTGTCTCACTTAACGTTTGTGATGCTCTCATGAAAAACACAAATTAGCCAATCCTTCCTATTGGTGCTATAAATATATTACTAATATCCACTAATTCACAAGAGTTCACTAACCACTTAAACTGTGTGAAACTGACATCAAATTTACCGCAGGTTAGGAAGATGGTGAGGAAGTGGAGAATTGTCTTTTTGGGACGCGTCCATGGAAAAGATGGAAGAGGGAAGCCTGAAGCTGAGAATTTATTGCAAGTCAGCATGCACTGACCAGTATCTCCATTTTGACTCCAATCTTCTGTTGGAGCACAAACAGTGGTGTTCGTAACTTTACTACAGGGTCAATACTGTCATAATTGAAGAGAATGACAGAGTAACAACAAAAACACACAAATAGAATACTAATAGAAAGTGGCTACCCGAGTAGGTTGATCGAGAATAGCTACACAATAAAAGAAAAGGATGACACCAAAACAAAGAGCCACCACACTGACACAAGAAGAAAGACTGTGGTCGGAATCCAATGGCAGGAACTTCTTGGAAGATGTGAGAAGAATCATGAGTGACTATGAGTGACATGTTTTCTTGAAATCAAATAATACTCTCAAACAGCTGCTTACTGGTCGCAAGGACGTACCAAAGAAAGATAAAAATCTGTCAAGTTGTATACTAAATAATTGTGGGGAAAACAAAAATTAAGAATACTCCAGTATTTACTGCAGCGACATATTAAAGACCTTCAAAACCAGATTTGACAAGCACAGAAGAGCCAGTCGCATATCTTTACTTACCTCCATACACCTTCACCAACCAAGCACCCAAAACTGTAAGATTACTGTAGACAACATAAAAATCTTGAATCGCGATATTAGCTTCTTTGAAAGAAATAGTCATGAGGCAATATACATAAGATGCCTTAAACCGACGGCAACTTTATAAACAGCGGAATATAAAATGGATTATAAAATGGACCAATATAAATGCCTGCGTATGTAATACAGAAAGAAATGAAGAGAAAATCTTTTTAAAAAGTTTGAAAAATGTTACTTCTAATTTTAATATACTTCTTCATAACGCAGAAAAGAGGAAATATAGAAAATATATATACAAACTTACAATTATGAGTTTAGAAAAATCACGGACAAGAGTTTACAATTATGTATTTTCAATATCCCAACTGTGGACAATATATTCCATTATCAAAGTGTAGATCAAATAACGTTCTTTCCTTTTTATTACCAACAACAACTGCCGCAGTGCTTTCCACTGAACTACTCCAATTTGATACTTACTAATTTCACAGTGCGTTCCTTCATATCCATCATCACAAGTACATGTGTAACTGTTGACTGCATCAGTACATGTTCCTCCATTTTGACACGGTGAAGATGAACATTCATTTCTATCTACACATGAAAAAAATTAATCATCATATCATTAACAAGATATTTGTTAGCATTATAGTACTACTTAATACTTACTTAAAAAACATTAAAGATAATGCTTTATGTACAATGTATATCATGAGGTTACGTCTGACGAACATTTATTTTGTTTACATTTCTCACACACGTGTTTTGATGAGTTCATAATCAGCCTTTTATTTAGTAGTATTAAATTGTTCTAGATATTTCAATAAACTGTTTAAATGAAAGAAATTTTCAGATGACATCATATTGCTTCTATGAAAACATACGTGTTTGGCCACTGAGCATAACCTTTAAATGATATAAAATATCAACAAGAAACTGATTTGTAACTGAGTGATTAGCATATTGGTGTAACAAATTTCCGAGAGTTTTCAGAATTTACAATGCGTTAAATTATCATTTTCAAGGACTAATGATATGGTAATATCGAGACTTAATCATTAAAAATGCAGCCTCAGATCAAATTATCAACTGTCAATAGTGGTACAAAGACTAGCGTATTCACTAAAATATTGACAGATTCACTGACAGCTGTGCATAATTTGAGTAACATTTAATTCGTAGTCATCGGAAGGACCCTGTACAATTTTGGGAGGGATGGTTGAAAAAATGCCATTGGTGTTTTAACACTTAGAATATTTTCAAGATAGACATCATTTTCGAGTGCTTCTGTTTTTAAGTAAAGCTCAAATTGAAGCACTTTTCAAGGCAGCTATTACCCCTAAATAACAATCTACAGTGATAATTATATGCACAATAACATCTATAATTTGATTGCCATTAAACATAATATTCATTTTGTATTGTAACATTTGTATTAATGAAAGAAATAAAAGGAATATATTAAGGGAGCGACCATCATTAGTTGTACGGGAGGGGGGCGGTCTTTAGTGTGCGTGGGGGCGCTCTATTTTCTTTGGTCACAGAAGGGTGGGCGCTCAATTTTAATTCAAAGAGAGAGGGAGGGCACTAAATTCTCAACCTGAAAAGGTAATATTTTACGCACTTTGTCGCGAATAGATGCATTCCTGCAATATACATGGTTTTGGAATTAACTGTATTGTAATTTCAACAAGTCAAATAGATTGCTAATTGTAACACTCTATCTGTGACACATCACTAAATCCTGCATTCTGATTGGCTTAGAGCCCAAACCAGTTAGTCAATATTTCTCCGGGCAATAGTGCCCTCTAAAGGTGGGTCACACTTTTGGCATCTATTCAAATAAGTAAATCAATGTAAAATTATATTGGTCATCTGTACACTCACCAAATGTATGCCAATGCTAAAGAATTGTGTGTACATTGGATTTTCTGCAAAATTTACTTGCAAAGAAAGCGTAGATGATTGAGACAAGAAAAAAATTGCTTACGGTCTGCAACATGAAATAACAGAAAGTTTTTTTTTTAAATTCTCAATAAAACTTCCATGTCCATCATACGTACATATTTCTAAGTAAGACTGACATGAAATGGTACATCTGACATTAGTTCTAAACTTATGGCATTTGTTGTACTACACAGAGATATGCAAGACTTTTAATATCGCAAAAAATACTTTGTAAATTCCTGTTCATTTGTTTCAGGGAATTTGTCAATATCAAAGCTTATAATACGAAAATATGTCATTGGTCATATTTATCCGGGGGCCGGGGGTGGGGGTGGATGAAGGGGGCGCTCAGTTTCTTTATGTTCACATGGGGAGGGCATTCAATTTCAACTTAGAGAGTTAGGAAGGGCGTTCAATTTTTTTATCTCGTTGATACCAAATGACCGCACCCTCTGTCATGGCCGTCGCAGCCTGCTCCCACACTCCGACATTTGTTTGACCACTTTTTCTCAAGAATTCATTACGTAGTAGCGTAATTACGTAATAAGTACTCGATAATCTACAACAGGGACTTCCAGGCACAGGTCAAGGACAGCGGGCTCTGCAATTTACCGCAGTTGCGTAACTTCCCTACCAGAGACGTATAGTATTACTAAGTGGTCAGTGACCTTAAATGACCTTAAATGAGCAGTCTTTGTCTGTTGTCTTTTGTTATGGTCACGTGAGAATGTCTGTTTAACAGGGTTCATTTGATTATATATACACAATGTCGGACACACGCTAGTTACGCTTTACATTTAGAACAAAACTAAATCATATTTTATGCCTGTTAAGTTCAAATATGTTCATGTTTAGGCTCAACACTTCTATAATAATGCATTGTAGAATTTGAAGGCAGGATGGACTTTAATTTGACACACAGGTAGTAATTTATTTATTATCATTTTTTACTTATAAAAGCCAAAGACACGAAAAAACGTATGATACCTCCATTATCACCCATGTCGGAGTGGTCATAGAAAAGTAATTTGTTTGAAAAAATACCTCTCAAATTGCACCATTTGTGTTGTAAATTAATTTTTTTTTCAGAGGGTGCATGCCCCCAGACCCCCCTAGCCATACGGCCTCTAACCTACGGTGCTTTTTCTGTTAGACCACTCTTAAGGTGCGTGCAATGGCCCTGCCTGTACAATTAATGATGGTCACTCCCTAAAAGGCTTACATCCTGTTTATAGATGAGTTATATCGCCCTATCAAATATCACGAGTGCAAAAGCAGATTTACATATAATGACTTACAGTACTGATTTCGTCAGATAGATACAGAAGAAAAATTTTGAGAATTACGCTATGATTCCTTATGTTTTTTCCCTATTTCTTCTCACTGTTTCGAGTGTTACGAACGAAAAAATGTTCTGTTCCTTCCGCAAGTTACAGGGTTCTTCATAACTCGCCTGAAGTTAAGTTTTTTCTGTTTTTCCCCTTGTATTACACATTTTACAGAGGTTCCCATAATAAAAAGAATATTTCTAAAAGTTCATGACCACGTCAGACATTTTGACAGATTTTCATTTACTTGGGTGTGTGTACGGCGTCCACATTTTTAACCAATCACCCCTGCGGCGGGAATAAACCAGAGCGCCCTAACAAATCAGAATATCTATGAGCGATTAAGTATCAAAGATGGACACCATTGTGCGGAAGTGTAAGAAATTATTCGGATTATTACGTCTTTTCTGTTTATTTCGATAATCGTAAGTATCGTAGTTTCAGTGATTGAGCAGTTCCAAGAAAACCTTGATAGGCATAACTTTGTTTTGAATTGTTATGAATAGTTACCTTTTCTTACGCCGATTTCTCTAATTTCAGTAAGATTCTGTATCCTTTTGCGCTAATCAGTAGTGTACTACCTTTCCAAGGTTCACACACTCCGAACTACTTTCTTTCTACGGCTTCCACGGGGATTCTAATCTAAAAAGGATAATTTTCCCAGGGGGTCGAGCTAATTTTTAAGGGTGATTTTACGGACTATTCCTAAAAACATTAGATGTAGCACGTGAGTTTGTTTGCAAGTGATTTTGGAGAATTAACTTCTGGGCTATTTCCTCTTTATTACAGGTTTCCAGGTTTTAAAAAAATGAGGCTATTTTCCAAATAAATGTGAGGGTGGCAGGCAGTTACACATTAAAATATCATATCTAAACTTATTTATTTATTCTAATGCGTTCAATCGATTACATGTTTAAATTGGCAGCACACTTCTGTGCGCGATACTATGAGGAATGTTGGTAAAATATGAACGTTTTTATTATTTAATCAGGATAATGCTCATTTTCCAATCAAATTTTTAAATCACTTCCTCAAATTCCATGGAACTCCAGGGTCAAATTTGCTGAACATCAAAATTGAGGGTTTTCCAGGACTTACAGTAGCTGTGCTAATCCTACTTTCACATTTGATACGATGACATTTAAAATTTAATACAAAATTCGTAACTATGAAAGTTATTGACCTCTGACATTACAATGAACCTAGAGTAGCAAAACAAGATTATTTGTTGAATATTCACCACTCACCTATTATTGCATAAAATAGGCCTACTTGGAATATGTTTTACATGCTCTTTCATTATTGCTCGCATTATTTCCATATGCATATGCTTCTAATATTGTAAATTATAAAATGCACATGGAGTTCTATATCAATGATTTATCAAATATGACTAGTTTACCACAAACTAATTTATTGCCTTGTTCGTTATTTATTTAGATTTTAAGTGCACCTAAAGTGCAAAAGTTGAAATCTAACTTTGCTTATTTACATGATATTATATAGCATAACAATCACAATGCAATCGTCATAGATATTATCTCCATTCCAAGAAATGGTCTATAGCCACCTGTTGCACAGGTGCAGTAATGATACTGTAGGAACAATACAGAAGAAAGTTTTCAAGAATTACGCTGTGATTCCTTACGCTTTTTTCCCATTTCTTCACATTGTTGCGACTATGCTTACATAAATTACGGCTTTCTTCATAACTCAGCTGAAGTTAGATTTATTCCGATTATTCCCCTTATATTACACATTTTACGGAAGTTCCAGTAATAAAAAGAATATTTCTAAAAGTTCAAAACCACCCCGACATTTTGACAGATTTTCATTTCATTGGGTGTCTGTACAGCGTCCGCACTTCGGGCGCTATCGTTGTGGCGGGAATAAACGAGATCGCCCAAACAAATCCAAATATCTATGAGTGGTTAAGTATCAAAGATGGAAGCTAACGTGTGAAATTATTCTTATTATTAAGTTTTTTCTGTTTATTTAGATAATCGTAAGTATTGTGGTTTAGGTGATTGAGCAGTTCCAAGAAAAACGTGATAGCCGTAACTTTGTTTTGAATTGTTACGAATTATTACGTTTTATTACGCCGATTCCTCTAATTTCGTTTCGATTCTGTATCCTTCTGACGATATCAGTACTATACTTTGAGATGTCCCTTAAAAATGACATCACGTGGCAATGAGGGCATATTAAGATGACAGCGCACTTACCTTGAACCAATAAGCACTTACTAGCTTTCTACTATCATGAGCTCTGATTATTAAAACTGATATTTCTTGAAATATTCTTTCACATAAAATTGATAATTTCCTAAAATAGTACATATATTCAACAATAATAGAAATCTAGTGAATCGCACCACTTTGACAGAATATGCCTTCATATCCTTCAACACAAGTACACGTGTAACTGTTGACAGCATCTGTACATGTTCCTCCATTTTGACATGGTGTTGATAAACATTCATCTTTGTCTGTAAAATATTGAGCCTATGGTTACAAATTATGATAAAAAATGTTTTTATACGCTTATAATATAATATTCACCTGGGATTCAAAATCACAATATGGTTCCGGTGGCAGAGTGGACTAGTGCGTTAGCCTGAATTGCTAGGCAATTTGGTGCCATATGATCGTAAGTTCGAATCCTATCAGAGACTATGTGATATCATCCTAACCTGACTTGGAGTCATAAGTCTAATGACTTAATTACATATAATATATTATAGGTCTGTTCAATGGTTCCCACAGGTTTTACACATAAAATTCAATGACATGTATATGCAGTTTAAAGTCTTCAATTATGCAAAGCCTTGCATTTCTTTTGTTTGTAACTAACTATGCATGTATCTGGCCTATGAACTGATGTTGCTCATACTTTTACAGAAATATATGCTACGACGAACACAGTAGTCATTCCATTTTAGGCACTTTGTCAATTAAAGTGTGCTTTCCACAGGGCCATTTTGGGTCCATTTTCATCACTTTCTGCAATATCTTTGCTTGAAGCATGAAAGAAAACATTCAACCTTAAGGCAATGATTACATGCCTACTGATTATCAACTTTGTTCAACTTGGCCACTTCGCCAATTAAAATTTGCCTTTCAGAGAGCCGTTTTACTTATTTTTCTTCATGGACATATACATTCGTTTCATGCAGGATGGTCACAATAGAAACAAATAGGTGCTATACAAATCACTGACAACAAAACATTATTTTCAATAACACATGAGGATGTTTATATATTTCGGTTTGAACTTGTACATTTTCATAGAATAACTTACTAATTTCACAATGTGTTCCTTCCCATCCATCAATACACATACATGTGTAACTGTTTAGACCATCTGTACATGTTCCTCCATTTTGACATGGTGTTGATAAACATTCATCTTTATCTGAAGATGGTACAAAATATTCCCTTTTGACTTAAATACTAAACACAAAGTTCACTAAAATGTACAGGCCTATCCTGTGTCAGATTGTAGATGCAACTATGTATCTTGGTTGATGTAAGCTGCTCAATGTTTAAATACACATACACCCAGGCCACTATTTTGGACCATGAAGATGTGTATTTGAACAGGTATCCAAAGTACTGCATATATTTATTAGGGGCGTCACTAGTGGGTGGGCCAGGTAGATCCTGGCCTCACCACCGTTAGTTCCTAATTTGTCATTCTTGGCACTATTTTCAGCTTCCAAAGCCTAGAAATCATGGCTCCATAGTCAAATTGTCATTGGGCCCAACCACTATTTATATGGTTAGCAATGCTCCTGTATTTATGTACGCAATACTTTGTGTAAATATATGCACATGAATGTGATAAACTCTTATTATTTGTTTAAATAAAAGAATACACTCCAACATTACTTTCTTCACAGTGTGTTCCTTCGTATCCAGCAACACAAGCACATATATAACTGTTGATACCATCTACACATGTTCCTTCATTTTGACATGGTGATGATAGGCAGTCATCTATGTCTACAAACAAAAGCTAACACTAATAAATGGGAAAACTCAACATAATACTCAACATACATGTAACTAGATTCAGAGATTTTGGCGGACCTTACACTTTTACCCAGGTTCGGTGAAGAACATTACATTTTCATTGGGTTTTACTACTTGTGCTCCTAATATCGCCCATGTTTCTCAATAGCAAATACAAAAGGAAGAGTGCAACATAATAAATCCAACAATTATGTAGTTGTCAAATATTAGTTGAAAGTCAGATATGTGTGAAATATTTACACATTTAGTTTTATTTGCATCTGTCAATGATCGACCGGGAACTTCCTAAGGTTTCTAAGGGTTTGTACATTATCTGTAGGGACTTTCCCAAAGTGTCCCGTTCATGACGTCAGAGAGGCTATTTTAGAACATGATCCAAATCATGGAAAATCGAGCTGGAATGAGCTGTTCTTATTTTAAAGTCAAATTATTCATTAAATTTAATTTTGAGACATACAAATGAGAGACAGTTACATCAGAAATGATATATCATTTAATTTGACATAAAACATTATTAGATAACACGTTTTGTTAAAAAATACATAATAATTCCTTTTTCCGCCCTTTAATATTTACCAATATAAAGTTGACTTACTTTACTAATCATTCTCTTATAAATTAATAAAACTTGTTTACTAGTTTCACAGTGGGTACCAAGAGTTCCAGTCGCACAGTCACATGAATAACTATTTATTTCTGTTCTACACGTTCCTTCATGTTGACATGGTCCTGAGGTGCATTCATCAATTACTAAAATTTACAAATGAAAGATTTAATTAACTATTCAATATCCTCAAATTTCCATACGTTACAAATAAATTACAGGCCTATTTTTCTTATTTTTTCTGTTGCTTCCTTCCTTCCGCAAATTACGTAAGCGTTTCTTCAGTTTCGCCTGAAGTTATTTCGATTGTTCATACATTTTACGAGCTTCCGTAATAAAAAGAATTCTTCTAAAAGTTCAAAATCATGCCGACATTTTGACATATTTTAATTTCATTGGGTGTCTATACTTCCGGTTTCACTTTGTGGCGAGAATAAACGAGAACGGTCCGACTATTTATGATATAGACATCAACAGGAAGTTGAAAAATGTTCTGATTATTACGTTTTTTCTGTTTATTTACGTAAGTTTCGTAATTTCAGTGATTGAGCAGTTCATGTGATAAATGTAACTTTGTTTCACTTGTTGCAATCGCTGATTTCTCTAATTTCGTTACGATTCTGTATCCTTCTGACGCAATCTGTACTGTACATACATACATACATACATACATACATACATACATACATACATACATACATACACATGTATATACGTACATACGTACATAAGTACATATACCTCTCCTACAAGTTGTGACTTAAATTTATAATTGACAGATTGTGATTTTAATTAACTGATTAACTATTTACAGCATCTGTACATGTATGGGTGAGGGTTATGGTAGATGTGTAATACACGTTGTGTATTTCAACATATGTTTTTTTAAATACATGAAGTCATCTCAGCCAAGCATTCAATCACCATAGAACTTAAGCAAAACATCATTGTTGTGGTCAACATATTTGCAAACTATAAGTTTTGTACTTCTATATTTCTCTATCAATATCGTACTATAATACTGACAAACTGTGTACGGTATTCCATGTTTTAATGTATACTATATTGTGATAGCCATTTTGAAAGTTGTAGTTTAATAAACTTGTTCTTGAAGCAACGCATATGTCAACACCTAGATCCAAAAATATTTCAATCATGTTGAGGGATTGGTCTGAGCATACATTTTTGGTGCCCTAAGTTACTCTTCATATTATGATAGGGGACCATCTAAGGTTGAAAAAAAATGGAGGGTGACATGTCATACCCGGGCAGCAAGGTAGAAAATCCAAGATGGCCGCCAATATGGCCACATTTACATAATCTCATCTAACTTTGTTATTTTAGAAGGTAGGAGGCTGATATTGGTGTCAAAACATAAGTTTTAGGGGTCAAGGAATCACACAGTACAAATTAAAATGTAAAAGATTTAGAGGAAAAGTCAATAATTCAAGATGGCTGCCAATATGACCACCAAACTCGTTGTTTTTTACTAAACCGGCTTTAACTTTTAAAGTAGGCTACATAGAAATATAAAATTGGTGTCTAAATATAGGTTTGTGGGGTCAAGGAATCTTCTAGTAATCACAAAATACACATAACCTTAACATGTGGATCATAACTCAAAACTTATGGTCATGCAAAATCAATTAACCTGGCATCTCAACATCGGCCGCCAATATGGCCACATTTACATAATCTCATCTAACTTTGTTATTTTAGAAGGTAGGAGGCTGATATTGGTGTCAAAACATAAGTTTTTGGGATCAAGGAATCACGCAGTACAAATTAAAATGTAAAAGATTTAGAGGAAAAGTCAATAATTCAAGATGGCTGCCAATATGACCACCAAAATCGTTGTTTTTCTTACAAAAACGGCTGTAACGTTTAAAGTAGGCTACATAGAAATATGAAATTGGTGTCTAAATATAGGTTTGTGGGGTCAAGGAATCTTCTAGTAGTCACAAAATGCACATAACTTTAACATGTGGGTCAATAACTCAAAACTTATGGTCGTGCAAAATCATATAATCTGGTATTTTATTTCACAGTTATCTTTACACTAATCATGACATTCTGCATAAATGTTGATATAGCAAATTTGATTTTTATATCATACTACAATGCATTTAAGTTTTACACAGCTTTGGGACATAGTAAGACACAGTCAACAGTTTCTAACATTTTGCTAGAAGATTAAAGTATCTATTCTTTTCTACATCTTGAATTGGTTACATTCGAAATGGGACATGCAGAACAACATTTGGATTTTTACAGTCTTTTTAACTGCTTGACATTTGCAGAATGCACAACATGGAACACCCTGCTTTCTACAAATGCAATTTGTTGTTACACATTTTCCTCAATTGCAATTTGAAACTAAGTCTTCTGGTACCAACACCCTAGGATTACACAGCAGTAACACGTCATTTTCCTTGTAGCAGCCAAAATCGGTTCAAGTCTTTGCCGGCGAAGACAGGTAACTTGAATATGTGTTCCATAAAATGCCCGTAGTATGTGTTCTTTGGCAGCTTGACTAGTTGGTGGCAATTCATCCAAGGTTTTCTTACTATGGTGGTAGAGGTGGTATCTTAGGTCATTAAGTGTCTTCAGTGGTGTACCAGGCTTGAGCACTTGAACCAAGTACTCTTCTACAAGATTCAGATAAATATCATTTGGATCCTGTCCAAACTCACTGAGGTAATGATCTGGGCTCACTTTAAGAGCTGTTTGTTTGGTGCCAAACTTGCTTGTGGTATCACGGCCTGATAGCTGATGACCAGCTGGTAAAACCTTACACATGATTGGACCTATAATGGCCCCGATTCCGTGCACTGGAATATATCTTGTGGTAACTACAATACCACCACTCATCCATACCTCTCTCAGACCATGCACTTGAACAAACCCCAGTAATGCAACAATAATACCAAGACGTCTGTATCATTAGAAAGAACAACAAGTCTTCTTGCTCCAAATTTCACTGCATCTACAGCATGTGGGAAGAGTCTCTGGTAAGCCTCTTCAAGTTCTACCTCTAGACGAGGCTCTCTGATTGACACAGATCCACCAGCAGGCAATAATAGACATTTTGTTGTGTCAGTTTCCCCAGGAATGCCAGTTCCACTGAGTATCACTTGCTTTCCAGGAAACTTGTCATGAGCACACTGGATTATAGTGAATCTTAACAAATCCTGCAGTTTCGATTTATTGTTTGCAGAAGCCCAAAATGAGGCCATTTCTGCTGGAAGTGGAGTCTCAATGCACAGGGTGTTGATATCAATTGGTGTAGTGTCACATCTTCTGATATGTTCGCTGTCTTTGACAGACCCATCAATGTAGGTGTCAAAAACGAAATATATTCTACTTGCTTGTGAACAAAGACCTTTTACCATTGCAAGATAACTATCAGACATATCACCAAATGTCTTGAGATTAGTGATGGGCACACGTCGAACTTGAGCCATGACATCTACAAGGTAAGCTGTAATTTTCTGTGTCCACTGATCCTTGGCTACGCAGTCTTGTAATGTGAGCTTTGCTTCCGAAGTTTTGCACAAGTCACTCTTTACTGGCTTTGTCATTAGCCCATCTTTATCAAAAAGATAAGTTGTGCTGACAAGATCATACTGAAACAGACGTTTAATATCATATCCTCTGACACGGGCTATATCCAAGGCTTTCTGCCCTTCTACTAGCTGCTTCTTATCTTTCATCTTTATCTCTGCTGTCTTTTTCATCGATCTGATGCTCAGGAATGTTTTCAAGTTTTGGCGGTGAATAGTTGCAGACAATCGCTTTCTCCTTTGTCCAAACAAAGAAACCACCTGTGTAAACTTTAGCCAAAAAGCAGAAATCTCAGATTGTTGAGCCTGTGTGGCAAGAAAGGTTTTAAAGTCACTGATCATTCTTGGTGATGACTAGATGAATAATTCAAGATGTTCCTTGCCCTTCAGTCTGTCTTTGACAGACACAGCAGGTTTGAGAGCGGCAGGAGTGGACACATGCTCTCTGTATGTATCCAATCAATTGCACTTGAAAACTCTGACCACATTAGTCTTTCAAAACACTCAGTAAGCAGTAGCGCTCCTTTTAAGGAACGCTCATAGTGCAATCACAGCATTGACAACCTTCTTGCCAAAGACCTTCTCAACCAAAATGGTCTCTGCACCACTTCCATTGATGTATTTTCCAATGCACCCCAAGACAACCTTTATCATGTGGAAAGAACCAATACAGAGCACAATGTTTGCAGACTCATCACTATCCAATAGATTCCTTGACCCCACGTGCTACATAAAAACTCCTTCGTTTCAGGCAATAGCCATATGTGACTGTTTCAGTTGTTTTAATAAAATCTTGAAAAGTTTTTCAGTGCAGTCTACACAGTGAGACTTTTTCCTAATTGAAATCACAAATATTTGGGGAATCACTGGCATTTTAAAACAAAACCAATAGTCATTTCCTTAGTTCCTCATCAGTTATCACAGAATTAAATGCAGACCAAGATGCACTATCGATGTTGAGATGCCAGGTTAATTGATTTTGCATGACCATAAGTTTTGAGTTATGATCCACATGTTAAGGTTATGTGTATTTTGTGATTACTAGAAGATTCCTTGACCCCACAAACCTATATTTAGACACCAATTTTATATTTCTATGTAGCCTACTTTAAAAGTTAAAGCCGGTTTAGTAAAAAACAACGATTTTGGTGGTCATATTGGCAGCCATCTTGAATTATTGACTTTTCCTCTAAATCTTTTACATTTTAATTTGTACTGTGTGATTCCTTGACCCCAAAAACTTATGTTTTGACACCAATATCAGCCTCCTACCTTCTAAAATAACAAAGTTAGATGAGATTATGTAAATGTGGCCATATTGGCGGCCATCTTGGATTTTCTACCTTGCTGCCCGGGTATGACATGTCTACCCTCATTTTTTTTCAACCTTAGATGGTCCCCTATCATAATCTGAAGAGTAACTTAGGGCACCAAAAATGTATGAAAACTCTGTCTGGAGAGTGTATTGATTCAAAATGGCTGCCCCCAGTGTTCCTAACATATTCAAAAAATATAAAAGAAATTGAACAATTTCATAGTAATACAAAATGTATTGGGTAATGTTATGTAGGATACGATGAAAGTTCGTATTAGTAGTCATTTTGATGGCATCATTTGCACATCATTTGCCCAGATAGGTGAGAAAAACGATTGTAAATAATGAAATTTCAAAACTGTTTTGGCAGCCATGTTTGCCTCAGAAATTCCACGAATTTCTCCCTAGTAATAACAGCTCCCTTGAGCGGTCGCTATAAGTATATAATTAGGGATCATTCACAAATGACGTCATCGTAGGGGACGGGGGTCGGAAAAAGATGATATGTGAATTGTGTGGATGGGGGTGGGTGCAGACATAAAAAAGTGCTCTTTTTAAAATTTTCCAATGGAATTGTATTAAATGCAAAATATCAATATGTATTGAGTATTGAATTTGGGGGGTTCCATAGCAATGTACTAGATGCTATTTACTGTTTAGGGTCGAGTCATTATTTAAGCCGTGGGGGGTCGGAGAAAAAACTGGGGGTCAGATGTTTGAATTTGAATGTTGTGGGGGGGTCAGAAGTTTGAATTTGAATGTTGTGGGGGGGTCAGAAGTTTCAAAATGGAAGTTGTGGGGGGGGTCAGAAGTTTAAAATGGAAAGAATATGGGGGTCAAATATTCTTATTCAACCCAAAGCCTGGGGGGTCAAACCAAATTTTGTAAATTTACTGAAAGGGGCCGTGGCAAGCGTTAATATTTTTAATAAATGTTGGTAGAATTTCCTCATCAATTTCTTTGGTATGTGATCAATCATTTGGTTGTATAAAATATCTTGTAATTTTGTACCTAGTTTCATATGTCAACTCAACACATGCAATTGTATTGCTCATATTTGCCAAAAATGCTTTTGACAGAGGATTTTAGTGATTGGATGGAAAAATTTCTTTAAGTATGCCTTCCCAAGAATTTGTACTGCTTAAAATATATCAAAGTTAACTTGTCATGATATGAAAGGACTGGTGCTATTAATTGAATTTAGAGTTTTTGTTTAATACCTCATTGGCTCTTATATTAGAGCAATTATCTGAGTGACTGCAAGCAACTTATGTAATGGAATATGAAACCTTTTATCAAGATTGAATTATATTATGTTTAATTGTCTTTCGACTAACCACTAACTTTTATTTTCAGAAAATGCAATATAAATTCTTTACTTTTTTCAAAATAACAGATTGAAGATTAAATCACTTTCTCTAAATTCAATTAAATAGCATCACTCCATTTATATCATGACAAGTAAATACAGTTTTTATTACATTTTGTTTATTGCATTTAATAAACTGGGGAAAACTAGTTTCATTCATTCATAGTTTCTTTCATATAGCTAAATATTTTTGCAAATTTGTGCAGCAGATATGACAGTACAATGCTATGCTAATACATACACAGGGCATGTGGAAATGTGGGTGTCATATGCTAGGTAAGATATACTAAAGTGGGGGGGTCGGAAGTTCATATTTCAGGCATATATTTCAATGTTGGGGGGGTCATATGTTTGATTTGCGAACCCGTGGGGGGGTCATATGTTTGATTTACAAACGCGTGGGGGGGTCATATGTTTGATTTGCAAACCCGTGGGGGGGTCAGAAGTTAGAAACACCGATGTCGAGAAAAACTTCCGACCCCCCCAATTCTTAAATAATGACTCGGCCCTTATATGGGTAGTAGTTAGGACAAATTTGGGGGTGCAGGAATAAGTAAAAATGACGCGTCATAGTGTGGGGGCATGCGGGGACAAAGAATAATAATGCATGATGATTAATGATGTCGTGACTCACGACAAAATGTCGCGCTTCAGAGGGCGCCGCATTGACATACAGCCCAGGGCCCTAATAAACCTTAATCGGGCACTGATTATGGCTCTTTAGAGCTGAAAAGCTTAAATGAATAATAGATTCAAATGGCAGAGAAAGAATAAAACCTTAGGACAAAATGTGTGAAGACATTATATAATCCCCTAATATGCAGGCTCTATTGTATATTTTTAGTTGAAAAATATGTCTGATAGTTTTGTGCAGATATTGCAGTTATGTATTATGATTAACAGTGGAAACACATCAATGTGTGATAAATAGAAAAGAACTAAAATCTACTTTGACACATTGTACTCATGTTCATTAAAGAAATTGAAGATTACCGTTTTCGCAGTTTAAATCAGTATATCCATCAACACAAGCACATGTGTAACTGTTGACAGCATCTGTACATGTTCCTCCATTTTGACATGGTGAAGATAAACAGTCATCAACATCTGCAAACATTTCAATAATTTTCATTTACATTCTTATTTTTTCAAGTCATCAATATTTATTGCAGTTATTTCGCTCACATCTTCAAGAAAAGCAAAACCGATTATGCACGTTTGACTTGTAGCCATGCCTTTCCTAAAAGAATGAGTGTTAAAATTTGCAGCATCACAACCGGCTGCAACCAGTGTTTCACGTAGCAAATGCAAGAAAGACATTCTATTTAAAGGTTTGCCATCGGCTGTATAAAACAAAAAAGCCTCTGGTGACTTAACTAACAACACATTAATATATGATGACATGGCCCTCACTGCACACAAGTTGTTCCCAGTTGTCTTGAAAACAACTTAAGGGTAACTCCACGATGGATAACGTCTGTCTTACTTGTCGGCAGAAACAAAGTCAGAAACTTTAATCCCAAGTCAACATCAAAGGAAAAGGACACGTGTCCCACTTTACAAGCCAATAATTCACTGATTCTCAGGTCTCCGAAAAAAGCAACACACGTTGCTGCTTGTAACATGATATCCGTGAAGGGAGTATGTAATCCCCGTGACAGCACGTCTAACAAGCGACACATTATAGATGTGGTTACTGGCTCTCGCTGTGGCCGGCGGCGAGCAGACGCCCGCTTGATACCTTTGAGCGTAAGATCTAGCTTAACACCATGCGTCAGTATCTCGCCATATCCTAACATAATACAATGGTTGAGAACTCCACACAAGTACATATTAATAATAATGTTGAATCCGAGTTTCTTATTAGAAGCACAATATGATACAAAACAACATAAAATATCCTCGGATGGTTTTGCTATGGGGTTTGTAGGAAGCCCTGCTATAGAACAGAACTCAATAAAGCACTTTGTTCCTAATTTGTAGACATTAGCTGTAGAAGGTGCGATAGAGCGACGTTGATATTCTTCAGCTGCTCGGAAAGTCCTCTCTAGAATAAGATGTAAGATGTTTTCCTGTGGTGGGCAGTGCACTCTCGAAGCTGTGGGGGCTATGGTCTGAAACGATGCAATTTTATTCCTAGAAAGTAGGTCACATTCCATGTTGTGATGAGTTGAAATCCATTGAGAACAAAATGTGAAATTGTAAATGGTTGATGTGAAAACGAGTCGTCGGAGCAGGCGATTTATATGCTCACATTTGCTTCCGCCTATATTTAGCACGTCCACCCATGACATATGACTGGTCTGAATCATGGACGGGAGACCGTGAGTTCGATTCCACGATCTTCCAAATAACTTGACACTTGGTGGAAGACAAGGACCCGGGTGCTTCGGAGAAGCCACCAAGTAGTTTCCCTAGTTAGAATTCCCCAGTAAACGCCATGTTAAGGGTGAGGGAATTCACCAGTCCTCTCCTCCTAGGCAATTTCCCAGTAAACACCCCAGGGTAAGGGAACGAAGCTACTGCCTGGGAATTCAAACTCAAAAGCAGTTTAAGTATGTGTGGCACGTTCGTTGGTCAAATCAGAGAATTCTAATGGTTCCCTCGGTCACCGAACCCTACCGTAAGCTGACTATGGGAACATTACAAGGTAAGAAGAATTCCTGGGCTTGAGTCCAGCAGCGGGCTAATCAGGCCACGAAGGACTCCCTCCCTCTCTCTCTCCGATGCCGATGTATAGTAAAGCCAGAGATGGGCAGGTTAGTACAAGATGTGGAAGTCGATACTTGGGTCCCATGAGACCCGTGGCGATCAATTCGTCCCCTGGTCATTGAGGAGAGTTGGGAGTTAGGGGAGTCTGCGAACGAAGTGGCCCAAGATTACGCCCAATGTAAGTAGCCAGTAAGACGCAGGTATATAGATCTGCATGGCTCACGTGACTAGATGACTGCTTCATAATAGTCGGTAGCGTAAGTAGGCTATGCTTGTGATTAAGGCTGCGAGACTAGATTGGTGCAATGGTTAGCATGTTCGCCTATTACATATGACTGGTCTGAATCATGGACGGGAGACCGTGAGTTCGATTCCACGATCTTGTGAATCTTATCCATCACATTTTTTACTTCCTTTTTCATATAAAATTTAGAAACTATTCTATCAAATTCACAAGCTTATCTAATATTTTTCACAGGGTTTAAGTATATTTATTCAATGCATGTATATGAAAATAAAGATCTATATAAACATTATTATAAATATACAGAAGTGAAAGGAGCAAAATCAAAATATATCTTACTATTTTCACAGTTTGTTCCCTCCCATCCATCAACACAAGCACACGTGTAACTGTTGACAGCATCTGTACATGTTCCTCCATTTTGACATGGTGATGATGAACACTCATCAACATCTGCAAACATTTCAGTAATTTTCATTTATATACTTATTTTTTCACATCATCAATATTTATGGCTGTTATTTCCCTCACAAATTCAAGTAAAGCAGAACGAGATTATGCACATTATATCATGCAAAAACAATACAAAGTATCTAAGCAGATTTAAAAAAAAATAAATTTATATCATGTAAGCTGAAGCAAAACCAGTTTTTGTTTCTATGTGTATAAGCATCACCGTCTGCTGATGTACCCATGGGCCAGATCATCATGTAAGGGTGCGTGGGATATGTAAACTACTATGATTTACGAAAGATTAAATGATTTATTAGTGTCACACATTATGTACAAAATGTTGTTCATCTTCTACTTCATTTAATGGACAAAATATTCTTATTCTAATCTGAGAGGATATATTTTCAAAACTGTCCGTCTCAATACCAATATGGAAAAAAACACTTTGAGGTCTATCTAATAATTTCAAATACTCACTGGGTAATGGTGCAGTCACATAAGATTCTATATGTACACAAGTTTTAAAATTTCTGTATAAATGTAAATTATTTCCATTTCCAACGTGATTATCTTTCCAGATATTACTCAACCATTTTCTTGTTCCAAAGCATGAAACTTATCTATCAATTTTTTAATTCCTTTTCCATCTAACATTTAGTAGCTATTCTACCAAATTCACAAGCTTATCTAATATTTTTCAAGGGGTTTAACATTCATATTTAATTTATATGTATATAAATAATTAAGTATATATCTATATATAAATATACATCTACACAAGAGTAATAAACAAAATCTAAATATATCTTACTATTTTCACAGTTTGTTCCCTCCCATCCATCAACACAAGCACATGTGTAACTGTTGACAGCATCTGTGCATGTTCCTCCATTTTGACATGGTGACGATAAACAGTCATCAACGTCTGCAACCATTTCAATATTTCTAATTATATTCTAATTTTTTCAAACCATCAATATTTATTCAATATTTATTAAAATTAATAAAACAATTTAAAAAAATGAAAAAAATAATTAAAAATAAACAGTCATCAACGTCTGCAACCATTTCATTTTTTTTAATTATATTCTAATTTTTTCAAACCATCAATATTTATTCAATATTTATTACAATTTTTTCCCTTGTAAATTCAAGTAAAGTAAAACCAATTATGCATATTTTATCATGCAAAAAAATGCAAAGTAACTAAGAGGATTAAACAAGAAATTTGTGTCATGTACACTGAAGCAAAAACAGTTTTTGTTTCTATTTGTATCGGTATGTATTTCTCTGGGCAAGCTTCACCGTTTATGAATGAACCCATGAGCCACAGCATCACGGGAGGGTGTGTGTGGTATGTACACTACTATGATTTACATGTACGTCAGTAAGCAAATACTTTATTAGTGTAACATGGCCCACATCAGCCTATGAGACACTACAAGATTAAAAAGTTTACATCTTTATATGTGTAAAATAAATCCAAAACATGTTAATCTTCTTTGAAACATTTTAAAAATTGGTTTTGCTCAAAAATGAATGGATGAGACCATTTTCATTAAGATACAGTATTGATTAGGTGATTTATAATCATTTAAAGATATTGCTCAGCCAAAATCATATTAGTTCTGTAAAATTCAGTATCAATAGACGATGCCTTATCCATTGCAAGTGAGATGAAAATAATATTTATATTCTCCACATTTAATGCATATTTCACCTTTAAAAATACCATGCTGTCTCTTCAATTAAAACACAGGGTCACGTGATCTTGCATAATCAAATGATTTTTGCCAGACGTACCGCGGATTTCTCACGACTGACGTCTCATTTCACATGGGCGATACAGGCGGCCTATTACGTGCACCGTGTGAGTTACGTCTGACGAAAATCATTCGGGTGACATTTGTTGCTTCACGTGTTTTGTAGAGTATTTGGCGGCCTCTTATTGTGTGGTATTCATATTGCTCTACATACTTTAATACGCTGTTTAAATGATAGAAACTTTCAAAATGCACAGAACATATCATAATGCTTCTCTACACGTATACTTGTTTGGCCACTGAGCATAACCTTTAACATTCAACGTATATTTCATTCAAAAATTGGTCTCATATATCATTGTGAAATAAACAATTGATAAAATAATGTTCAAATTCTCCTTCATTCAATGGATAAAATTTACATATTCTTTTTTCAGAAGATACAGTTTCAAATCTTTCTGTCTCAACACCATTTTGGAGAGAACCACTTCGAAGTTTAGCCAATATTTTACCAATGCTCATGAAAATTGATGAGTAACATGAGATTCTATTTTTACATGAGTTTGAAATATTCTATACATGCTTAAATCATTTCCATTTTCATGGTTATTATCATTCCAGAGATTGCTAAACCATTTTCTTTTTCTAAAGATTGAATCTTATCCAACACATTTATTTACTTTCTTTTTCGTATAACATTTTGATAAATATTCTATCAAAGTCAGAAGCTTATCTAATATTTTTCAAAGGGTGTTAACATTCATATTTAATTTAAATGAATAATTAAATATAGATCTATATATAAATATTTATTTACATAAGAGTAATAAATAAAATCTAAATATATTTTACTATTTTCACAGTTTGTTCCCGCCCATCCATCAACACAAGCACATGTGTAACTGTTAACAGCATCTGTACATGTTCCTCCATTTTGACATGGTGACGATGAACAGTCATCAACATCTGCAAACATTTCAGTATTTTTTATTGATAGTCCTATTTTTTCAAATCATCCATATTTATTAGTTATTTCCCTCACAAATTCAAGAATTGCAAAACCGATTATGCACGACATATAATGCTAACAAGTATACAAAGTATCTAAGCAGATTCAAAAAGAAATTTGCATCAGGTATGCTGACGCAAAGGCAGTTTTTGTTTCTACATTATGTGTATCTATATGTATTTCTCTGGGCAAGCTTCACCATTTACTAATGAACCCATGAGCCACAGCATCATGGGAGGGTGTGTGTGGTATGTACACTACTATGATTTACATGTACATCGGTAGGCAAATACTTTATTAATGTCACACATTGTTTACAGAATAATCCCAGGCTAATTGACTAAATAAGATAATATCCGGCCGATATCAGCCAATGAGACACTAGAGAATTAAAAAGTTTTGATATTTAGATAAAAATAATCCAACATAGGTAAATCATCTTTTGAACATTTTAAAAATTGGTTTTCCTCAAAAAGGTTGGATAAGATCATTTGTCATTAAGATACAGTATTGGTTATGTGATTTACAAACATTTAGTTTTCAACGTACATACTAATTTATTTCATTTAAAAGTTGGTATCAGAGATCATTGTGAAATGTACAATTGATTACAAACAATACTGTTCATCTTCTACTTTATTTAATGGACAAAATTTATGTATTCTTTTTTCAAAGGATATTTTTTTAAATCTGTCTGTCTCAACACAAATTTGGAGAGAACCACTTTGAAATTTAGCTAATAATTTCCAATACTCACAAATATTGATGAAGTTAAATAAGATTCTGTATGTACAAGAGCTTAGAAAATTCTGTACATGCTTAAATTATTCCCATTTTCAAGGTTATTATCATTCCAGAAATTGCTAAACCATTTTCTTTATCTAAAGTTTGAATCTTATCTATCACATTTTTACGTAACTTTTAACATTTAGTTTCAACATTTAGTACCTATTCTGTCAAATTCACAAGCTTATCCAACATTTTTCACGGGGTTTAATTTTTTTCATTCAATATATGTTGATAAAAATAAAGATCCATGTATTAATTAATACAAATATACAGAAATGTAATGACCAAAATCTAAATATATCTTACTATTTTCACAGATTGTTCCAGCCCATCCATCAACACAAGCACATGTGTAACTGTTGACAGCATCTGTACATGTTCCTCCATTTTGACATGGTGATGATGAACAGTCATCAACATCTGCAAACATTTCAGTATTTTTCATTTATAGTCCTATTTTTTTTTTCAAATCATCCATACAATGTATTTATTACAGTTATTTCCCTCACGAATTCAAGAAATGCAAAACCAATTATGCACAATATATAAAACAACAATGTATACAAAGTATCGAAGAAAATTACACAAGAAATTTGTATCATGTATGCTGAAGCAAAAGCAGTTTTTGTTTCTACATTATGTGTATCTATATATATTTCTCTGGGCAAGCTTCACCTTTTACTAATGAACCCATGAGCCACAACATCATGGGAGGGTGTGTGTGGTATGTACACTACTATGATTTACATGTACGTCAGTAAGCAATTACTTTATTATTGTCACACATTGTTTACAGAATAATCCTAGGCTAATTGACTAAATAAGATAATGTCCGGCCGATATCAGCCTATGACACTACAGGATTAAAAAGTTGAGATCTTTACATGAAAAAAATCCAACATACCTAAATCATCTTTTGAACATTTTAAAAATTGGTTTTTCTCAAAAAGGTTGGATAAGATCATTTGTCATTAAGATACAGTATTGGTTACGTGATTTACAAACATTTAGCTTTCAACGTACATACTAATTTCATTTAAAAGTTGGCATCAGAGATCATTGTGAAATGTACAATGAATTACAAAAAAATAATGTTCATCTTCTACTTCATTTAATGGGCAAAATTTATGTATTCTTTTTTTCAGAGGATATGTTTTTAAATCTGCCTGTCTCAACACAAATTCGGAGAGAACCACTTTGAAATTTAGCTAATAATTTCCAATGCTCACAAAAAATGACGAAGTTAAGTAAGATTCTCTATGCACAAGAGCTTAAACAATTCTGTACATGCTTAAATTATTCCCATTTTCAAGGTTATTATCATTCCAGAGATTGCTAATCCATTTTCTTTATCTAAAGTGTGAATCTTATCTATCACATTTTTACTTCATTTTTAACATTTAGTTTCAACATTTAGTAACTATTCTGTCAAATTCACAAGTCTATCTAATATTTTTCACACGGTTTATTTTTTTTATTCAATATATGTTGATAAGAATAAAGATGCATATATTGATTGATACAAATATACAGATATGTAATGAACAAAATGAAAATATATCTTACTATTTTCACAGTTTGTTCCCTCCCATCCATCAACACAAGCACATGTGTAACTGTTGACAGCATCTGTACATGTTCCTCCATTTTGACATGGTGACGATGAACAGTCATCAACATCTGCAAACATTTCAGTATTTTTCATTTACATTCTTATTTTTTCAAAGCGTCCATATTTATTACAGTGTCACACATTTTTTACAGAAAACCCTAGCCTGATTAAAAAAATAAAATAATGTCCGGCCGACAGCAGCCTATGAGACACTACCGGATTAAAAAGTTTAGATCTCTACATAAAATAAATCCACCACACGTTAATCTTTTGAACATTTCAAGAATTGGTTTTGCACACAAATTGTTGGAAAAGATCATTTATCATTAAGACAGAACGTTGCGCCCTTGAACCTCAAATTTGAAATTTCTGAATTCGAGGCTAACAATTTTTTTGAATTTGGGTCAAAATTTTTGTACATTTGACGCGTTAATATGGATTTTTAAACATATTCAAATAAGACTATTTAATAACACTGTTATGAGTTGAAAAGGAAAAAAGGAAAGTAAAAATGCACATAAAAAGTGTAATTAACTTGGTTTCCAACATATTTGATTAAAAATAAATAAAAAGGTTTGACGATGGTCATCCTTTTTTCGTGACGCTTCAAAGTGAGTAGTACAGTTTTGAAAGTGATGAAATGAATCTTGTTAGACATTTGAAAAAAAAAAAAGATATATTTTAAGTCTTTCAAATACCAAAATTTGCTGCAAATTACACACTTGAATTGCAGAAAAAGCATCATTTTTTTTAAAAAATGTTGGGGGATCCCCAAAACCCCCCTGCCGCATTTTTTTTGGACCCGCTTTTCTCCCCCCACAGCACTGGTAACACCGCCATCTGTTTTTCACTGAGTCTATTGACACCCAAAATGATAGTCAATATGTAGAGTTGAAGAGCAAATGCGATATGCAAATGCATATTACCTTAAAAGAAGTATTTTTAACAATAATAATACATCTAATGTCTTGTATGCACGACGCTATTTTCACAATACTCATGTGTGCTTTTGATTTCTCATGCTCCACAATGACAATGTCGTGATCCAACTGTATGTTTGATGCTACAATTGAACGATAGACATTATCAAAATGACGCATAATCTTTTTTCAATGCAGTTAGATCATTGTATTTTATTGAATACTTTTCCAGGTTTTGTTTCATCATTACATTACTGGTGAACGCACAAATTCATTAATTTTCAATAATTTTATCAGTTTTACTTTCACAGGTCTTGTCGGCACATGCATTTCACGACAAGTGCTCTATTGTTCAACCAAATGTGACTACGCTCAGCCTTCACTCCATAACCAGCAAGCATGTGTGGTAGAGACTAGACAACAAGCAGAATCTGTTAGTCCTCAATCATCGAGTCTGTCTACTGCATAAATGACAGCACACGCCAAACTTGGGTTTCCCAATCGGACTAAATCCAATTGCGATTTATTTAAATCGATGTAATTTTTTGCCAAAAAATTTAGAGTGTTTACATAATGTGTAGTTCAATCGATGGTAGAACATTCCATAATGGGGCCTATAAAGAAAAAAAAAACATCGGGTATTTTAAGAAAAAGACACAAGTTTTTTAAAATATTTGGTCATATCCGCTTGAATTTCCATAATTAACCGATTCCGGTCGGAATATACAATATTGGTTACATGATTTATAATTATTTAACATTCAAGGTACATACTAATTTCATTATACAGTTAGTTAGTATTAGCGATCATTGTGTGATGTACAATTGATAAACAAAATAATGTTCATCTTCTACATCATTTAATGGACAAAATTTACATATACATTTTTCAGAGGATATATTTTCAAATCTGTCTGATTCAACACCAATATGGAGAAAACCAGTTTGAAAGTTAGGTAACAATTTCCAATGCTCACAAAAATTGATGAAGTTGCATAAGGTTAGGTATGTATATGAGTTTTTAGAATTCTGTGCAAGCTTAAATTATTCCCATTTTCAAGGTTATCATACCAGACATTACTAAACCATTTTCATTTTTTAAAGTGTGAATATTATAGATCATATTTTTTACTTCCTTTTTCACATACCAATTAGAAACTATTCCATCTATTTTCACTAGGTTTTTCATTTCTATTCAATGTATATATATGAAAAATAAAGATCTATAAATATATAAATATATATGCTTACAGAAGTGTAATAAACAAAATCTAAATATATCTTACTATTTTCACAGTTTGTTCCCGCCCATCCGTCAACACAATCACATGTGTAACTGTTGACAGCATCTGTACATGTTCCTCCATTTTGACATGGTGACGATGAACAGTCATCAACATCTGCAAACATTTCAGTATTTTTCACTTACATTCTTATTTTTTCAAGTCGTCAATATTTATCACAGCTATATCCCTCACAACTTCAAGTTAAACAAAAACATTTATGCACATTATATCATTCATTAACAATACAAATGTATCTAAACAGATTGAACAAGAAATTTGAATCATGTCAGCTGAAGCAAAAGCAGTTTTTGTTTCTACCTTATGTGTATCTGTATTTACTTTTTTGCGCAAGCTGAAGCTAATAAACCTATGAGCCCCAGCATCATGGGATGGTGTGTTTGGTATGTACACTAGTATGAATTACACGTAGGTCAGTAAGCAAATACTTTATTAGTGTCACACATTATTTACAGAATAATCCTAGCCTGATTAACTAAATAAAATAATGTCCGGCCGACAGCAGCCTTTGAGACATTACCGAATTAAAAAGTTTAGATACTTACATAAAATAAATCCAACACACGTTAAATCTTTTGAACATTTTAACAATTGCTTTTGCTCACAAAAGGTTGGATAGGATCATTTATCATTAAGATACAATATTGGTTACATGATTTACAATTATTTAATGTTCAAGGTACATACTAATTTCATTAAACAGTTAGTTAGTATTAGCAATCATTGTAAAATGTACAATTGATAAATAAAATAATGTTCATCTTCTACTTTATTTAATGGACAAAATTTACATATTCTATTTTCAGAGGATATATTTTCAAATCTGTCTGTTTCAATACCAAAATGGAGAAAACCACTTCAAAGTTTAGGTAATAATTTCCAATGCTTACGAAAATTGATGAAGTTGCATAAGGTTAGATATGTATATGAGTTATTAAAATTCTGTACATGCTTAAATTATTCCCATTTTCAATGTTATTATTATTCCAGATTGCTTAATCATTTTCTTTTTCTGAAGTGTGAATCTTATCCATCGTATTTGTTACTGCTTTTTTCACATACCAATTAGTAACTATTCCATCTATTTTCACTTGGTTTTACATTTCTATTCAATGTATGTATATGAAAATAAAGATCTATAAATATGTAACTGTATATACATACAGAAGTGTAATGAACAAAATTTAAATATATCTTACTATTTTCACAGTTTGTTCCCGCCCATCCATCAACACAATCACACGTGTAACTGTTGACAGCATCTGTACATGTTCCTCCATTTTGACATGGTGACGATGAACAGTCATCAACATCTGCAAACATTTCAGTATTTTTCAATGACATTCTTATTTTTTCAAGTTGTCAATATTTATTACAGCTATATCCCTCACAACTTCAAGTGAAACAAAAACATTTATGCACATTATATCATTCATTAACAATACAAATGTATCTAAACAGATTGAACAAGAAATTTGAATCATGTCAGCTGAAGCAAAAGCAGTTTTTGTTTCTACCTTATGTGTATCTGTATTTATTTTTTTCCGCAAGCTGAAGCTAATAAACCCATGAGCCCCAGCATCATGGGATGGTGTGTGTGGTATGTACACTACTATGAATTACACGTAGGTCAGGAAGCAAATACTTTATTAGTGTCACATATTATTTACAGAATAATCCTAGCCTGATTAACTAAATAAAATAATGTCTGGCCGACAGCAACCTATGAGACACTACCGGACTAAAAAGTTTAGATATTTACATAAAATAAACCCAACACACCTTAATCTTTTGAACATTTTAAGAATTGGTTTTGCTCACAAAAGGTTGGATAGGATCATCTATCATTAAGATACAATATTGGTTACATGATTTATAATTATTTAATGTTCAAGGTACATACTAATTTCATTAAACAGTTAGTTAGTATTAGCTATCATTGTGAAATGTACAATTGATAAACAAAATAATGTTCATCTTTTACTTCATTTAATGGACAAAATTTACATATTCTATTTTCAGAGGATATATTTTCAAGTCTGTCTGTTTTAACACCAATATGGAGAAAACCACTTTGAAGTTTAGGTAATAATTTCCAATGCTTACGAAAATTGATGAAGTTGCATAAGGTTAGGTATGTATATGAGTTTTTAAAATTCTGTACATGCTTAAATTATTCCCATTTTCAATGTCATTATTATTCCAGAGATTGCTTAACCATTTTCTTTTTCTGAAGTGTGAATCTTATCCATCGTATTTGTTACTGCTTTTTTCATATACCAATTAGTAAATATTCCATCTATTTTCACTTGGTTTTACATTTCTATTCAATGTATGTATCTGAAAATAAAGATCCATAAATATATAACTGTATATACATACAGAAGTCTAATGAACAAAATCTAAATATATCTTACTATTTTCACAGTTCGTTCCAGCCCATCCATCAACACAATCACACGTGTAACTGTTGACAGCATCTGTACATGTTCCTCCATTTTGACATGGTGAAGATGAACAGTCATCAACATCTACAAACATTTCAGTATTTTTCAAATACATTCTTATTTTTTCAAATCATCAATATTTATTACAGCTATATCCCTCACAACTTCAAGTAAAACAAAAATATTTATGCACTTTATATCGTTCATTAACAATAATGTATTTAAGCAGATTAAACAACAAATTCGAATCATGCCAGCTGAAGCAAAAGCCAGTTTTGTTTCTACATTATGTGTATCTGTATGCATTTCTCTAGGCAAGCTGAATCTAAAAAAAACATGAGCCTCAGCATCATGGGATGGTGTGTGTGATATGTACACTACTATGATTTACATGCACGTCAGTAAGCAAATACTTTATTAGTGTCACACATTATTTGCAGAAAACCCTTGCCTGATTAACTAAATAAAATAAAGTCCGGCTGACAGCAGCCTATGAGACACTACAAGATTAAAAAATTTACATCTTTACAGAAAATAAATCCAACACATGTTAATCTTTTGAATATTTTAAGAATTGGTTTTGCTCACAAAAGGTTGGATGAGATGATTTATCATTTAGATACAGTACTGGTTAGGGCTACATGATTTATAATTATTTAACGTTCAAGGTACATACTAATTTCAGTAAACAGTTAGTTAGTATTAGCGATCATTGTGAAATGTACAATTGACAAACAAAATAATGTTCATAAATGAGTTCTTTTAATCTATAGCTGAATATTGGATATCAAAAATAGTCTAATATTTCGATGACTGGCAGTCCATCTTTTTCAAAGAAATGATGTCATTTTCTTGGAAGAAAATAACCTCTAAGGAGTGTTTGTTCAGTGCTGGGTCCCCCTGGCTGCCCCCTCCTCCCTCAATAAGGGTAGGTAGTCATCTCGGATCTCTACTCCGTCATTTCTGTTCAACTTTGCTCCTTTGGTTCTGATGTTTATGGCCTCCAGGACTTTTCTACAGTACAGATTGCGTCAGAAGGATACAGAATCGTAACGAAATTAAGAAATCAGCATAAAAAACCGTAATAATTCGCAACAATTCAAAACAAAGTTACGGCTATCACGGTTTTCTTGGAACTGCTCAATCACTGAAACTACGACACTTACGATTATGGAAATAAACAGAAAAAGCGTAATAATCAGAACATTTTCTCATGCTTCCTGTCAATATGGCGCCCAAATTTCACTCATAAATAGTCGGATTTGTTCGGCCGTTCTCGTTTATTCCCGCCACAAAGTGAAACCGGAAGTGCGGACGCCGTACAGATACCCAATGAAATGAAAATATGTCAAAATGTCGGCGTGATTTTGAACTTTTAGAAGAATTCTTTTTAGTACGGGAACCTCCGTAAAATGCGTAATATAAGCAGAACAATCTGAATAAACGTAACTTCAGGCGAGTTACGAAGAAAGCCGTAATTTGCAGAAGCTACAGAACGTTTTTATGTTCGTAATAGACGCAACAATTAGAAGAAAAAGGCAAAAATCGTAAGGAATAAAAACTTAATCCTCGAAAATTTTCTTCTGTATCCTTCTGACACAATCTGTACTGTATGTCTCTCTCTTGATTCTTTTTCAATGATTTTGATGTTCTGCATAAGCGGTGGAATGAATGGAACATGTCCTGTTTTTCCTGATGTTGGCTGAGGGCTGATTTTTTATCTTTCTTTACTACTGACTTCTCATGCTCTTCTACTCTCTCTCCTAGAGATCTTCCTGTTTCACCAATGTAAATGTCTCCACACACCTGGCACTCTGTCTCATACACTATTAATTCCACACTGTTCCTCTGGCTTCATTTTATCTTTCGGATGGACTAGAGATTGTCTAAGGGTTTGTCCTGCTTTGCGGTAAAGGCTGATGTTGTGCTTCTTGAAGCATCTCTGAAGGCGCTCACTTACTCCCTTTACATATGGCAAGACAGCAAACCCATTATCCTTTTCTCTCTGCTCTTGATCTTTCTTCTTGCTTTTAACCTTCTTTCCCAGTTGTTCGCCTTCATTTAATGCCCACTCCAGGTATCCACATAACCTTAATGCTTTCCTGATCTTCTCCTTCTCTATCAACTGTAACTTTTTATCTGATATCAAGGTATTGGCCCTGTGAATGAGTGTTTTTACAATGCCTATTTTTGTTGTGCTGGGTGATGCGAGCTCCATTGTAGATATTGGTCTGTGTGAGTTGGTTTTCTGTAGATGTCTGTTGTTATTTCATTATTGTTTCTTATTAGTTTGAAATCTAACATGGGTATTGTGTGTTCTTCTGATTCCTGTTCTATTGTAAATTTTAGGCTAGGGTGTTGTTGGTTGATATGCCTAAACAGTTGGTCTTCATGTTCTTTCTTAATGATGAGTCCAGTGTTATCCACGTATCTGGTCCAAATCTTGGGTGGGTGTGGAGTAGTTGAGAGGGCCTTTTCTTCAAATTCCTCCATGAAAAGGTCTGAGAGGATGGGTGACAATGGTGAGCCCATTGCCATACCATATAACTGTGCATGTATATCTTTCCCTGATATGTGAAGTATGTTGTCTTGATGGTAAGACTCAACAGCTCTCCAAATTCCTCAGGTGTCATCTGTGTTCTCTCACTCCAAGTATGGTCTTCCTTAGCACGCTTCACCGCCATCTCCATTACTTCGTCACCAGGCACCCAGGGGCCTGTTGCATAAAGAAATGCAGATTTTGCGTCGGATTAGCGATAGCGATTGCTAAGCGATGGCCTACATTTAGCGATAGCGTGGGTTGCAGAACCATTATAGCTTAAGTAGTACTCTACGCAATCACTGGAGCGTCTATCATAAATAAATGGTATTCAAATTCATGCAACACTTACATCACCAACAAGTTCAGAAAAATTACCACCCATGGAACCACCACATTTTGCACCAGCTCCACATTACATCCCTCAGACACTAGCAATGATGGCACCTATGTACATTCTAATAGTGGTCTTTCGTACAGAATAGTGTAGGAATTTTGCATTGGATGATTATGCCATTTGAACTTTTATGGGTTGTTTAAATAATGAATTCTTTTAATGAATTGTTTTAATAATGACATGTTTATGATACATATAATGTTTAATAATATGTTTGTTTTAAATTTTATACGACATGTTCCTATTAAATTGTTTGTTTATATAATGATTTGTTAGTTCATTAATGACATGTTTAATTATGATTATATGTTTGTTTTAAAGTTGTATGTTCAAGTAAAATGTGTGATCAATTGTGTGTTTTTCATGATCAGTAACAAAATTCTGTATGTGTATGGAATATATTATAACTTTTTAGCTAGAATGTTCAAAATATAAACATTTCACAAAAACGAGATAACAAAATATATTAAGATCATCATAATAAGGATGTGGAAAGTCTCTTGTAACATACAACATTAACGTCACAGTAACACAGAAAGAATATTGACTAATATGGACAAAATGTTCGGCATTTACTGCAACAAATTTGATATACCAGTATATTTTTTTGTGAAATATTTTTACCTTCTCATACTACGCTAACTGAATCTATTAAGGACGAGTTGCCTCCTAACGTGTACACCATCACTGTTACCAACTACAGGGTGCTGAGCTACGTTTCTTCTCTCATCCCTGTTATCCTTGGCGTCGGCGTCATTTTGGCGTAATTTCACATACTTGTTTACTGTATTTTAGCGAAGAGTGGCACCTAATAGCGATTGCAGCTCCATTTGCGTTTACGCAATATTTAGAGTTGCGTTCTGACGTTAAAATGTCTATGCAACCGAAAATATGGGAGTTTGCTAGGAATACTACATTTGCAATGCGATCTTGGAGCTGCAAACGTTTATGCAACAGGCCCCTGGCGGTGTGAGCGCCTCGACCAGTACCAGGAGCCGTGTACAAGTCTAAAAGCTTACATATGAAAATAAAGATCTATAAATATATAACTGTATATACATACAGAAGTGTAATGATCAAAATCTAAATATATTTTACTATTTTCACAGTTTGTTCCCGCCCATCCATCAACACAAGCACATGTGTAACTGTTGACAGCATCTGTACATGTTCCTCCATTTTGACATGGTGACGATGAACAGTCATCAACATCTGCAAACATTTCAGTATTTTTCATTTACATTCTTATTTTTTCAAATCGTCAATATTTATTACAGCTATATCCCTCACAACTTCAAGTGAAACAAAAACATTTATGCACTTTATATCATTCATTAACAATACAAGTGTATCTAAGCAGATCAAACAAGAAATTTGAATCATGTCAACTGAACCAAAAGCAGTTTATGTTTCTACATTATGTGTATCTGTATGTATTTCTCTCGGCAAGCTGAAGCTAATAAACCCATGAGCCCCAGCATCATGGGATGGTCTGTGTTATAAGTACACTACTATGATTTACATGTACGTCAGTAAGCAAATACTTTATTAGTGTCACACATTATTTACATAATAATCCTAGCCTGATTAACTAAATAAAATAATGTCTGGCCGACAGCAGCCTATGAGACACTACCGGATTAAAAAGTTTAGATATTTACATAAAATAAATCCAACACACGTTAATCTTTTGAACATTTCAAGAATTGGTTTTGAACACAAAAGGTTGGATAAGATCTTTTATCATTAAGATACAATATTGGTTAAATGATTTATAATTATTTAATGTTCACGGTACATACTTATTTCATAAAACAATTAGTTAGTATTAGCAATCATTGTGAAATGTACAATTGATAAACAAAATAAGGTTCATCTTCTACTTCATTTAATGGACAAAATTTACATATACATTTTTCAGAGGATATATTTTCAAGTCTGTTTTAACACCAATATGGAGAAAACCACTTCGAAGTTTAGGTAACAATTTTCAATACGAAAATTGATGAAGTTGCATAAGGTTAGGTATGTATGAGTTTTTAAAATTCTGTACCTGCTTAAATTATTCTCATTTTCAAGGTTATTATCATTCACAACATTACTAAAACCCAGACTTATCAATCACATTTTTACTTCCTTTTTCATATAACATTTAGTAAATATCCTATCTATTTTCACTGGGTTTTAACATTTCTATTCAATGTATGGATATGAAAATAAAGATCTATGAATATATAACTTTATATACATACAGATGTGTAATAATCAAAATGTAAATATATCTTACTATTTTCACAGTTTGTTCCCGCCCATCCATCAACACAAGCACATGTGTAACTGTTGACAGCATCTGTGCATGTTCCTCCATTTTGACATGGTGATGATGAACAGTCATCAACATCTGCAAACATTTCAGTATTTTTCATTTACATTATTTTTTTCAAACTGTCAATATTTATTACAGCTATATCCCTCACAACTTCAAGCAAAACAAAAACATTTATGCACTTTATATCATTCATTAACAATACAAGTGTATCTAAGCAGATTAAACAAGAAATTTGAATTATGTCAACTGAAGCAAAGCAGTTTTTGTTTCTACATTATGTGTATCTGTATGTATTTCTCTCAGCAAGCTGAAGCTAATAAACCCATGAGCACCAGCATCAATGGGATGGTCTGTGTGGTATGTACACTACTTTGATTTACAAGGACGTCAGTAAGGAAATATTTAATCAGTGTCACACATTATTCACAGAAAACCCTAGCCTGATTAACTAAATAAAATAATGTCCAGCTGACAGCAGCCTATGAGACACTATGGGATTAAAAAGTTTACATCTTTACATAAAATAAATCCAACGCACGTTAATCTTTTGAACATTTTAAGAATTGGTTTTGCACACAAAAGGTTGGATAATATCATTTATCATTAAGATACAATATTGGTTACATGATTTATAATTATTTAACGTTCAGGGTGCATACTAATTTCATTAAACAGTTAGTTAGTATTAGCGATCACTGTGTGATGTACAATTGATAAACAAAATAATGTTCATCTTCAACTTCATTTAATGGACAAAATTTACATATACATTTTTCAGAGGACATATTTTCAAATCTGTCTGTTTCAACACCAATTTGGAGAAAACCACTTCAAAGTTTTAGTAATTTGCAATGCTCACAAACAATTGATGGTGTTGCATAAGGTTAGGTATGGATAAGTTTTTTAAATTCTGTACATGCTTAAATCATTACCATTTTCAAGGTTATTATGATTCCAGAGATTGCTAAAACCCAGTCTTATCTATCACATTTTTTACTTCCTTTTTCATATAACATTTAGTAAATATTCTATCTATTTTCACTAGGTTTTAACATTTCTATTCAATGTATGATATGAAAATAAAGATCTATACATATATAAATACCGAATACGACCATCAAAGCACCCAGGGCGTTAAGATTGAAATTTTCTCAAAAGACGGGATGTGAAACTGAATTTTATTTGATTGCCTAAGAACTAAGTGGTAGGCACCTAATTTTCAGGTAGCGCCGTAGTAACGAAACTGAAGCGCACTTAGATAATTTATTTATTTTGTTTCTATTTAAAATTATTTTGTTTTTGAAGTTTTCATGAATGTAGTAGTTACTAATAGATAGATGATAAATGATGTGTCAAACGATGATTAACACATATTCATCTATTCAATTAAGTCCAGATAAAAACTAAATCAGGTGAGAAATCTCATGTTGACATAATCAACTGGGCAATAATAGAGGTCCAAAAATAAGGGAAATATTGGAAAATGATTATATCATAATCATGTGAAAGGGGGCGCTAACGCGCTTAACAATATTTGCAGAATAAGGGGGGTGGGCAATTCCATGGGGTTGGGTGTTTAGATGGTCATATACGGTATATACACAAACAGAAGTGTAATGAACAAAATCTAAATATATCTTACTATTTTCACAGTTTGTTCCCGCCCATCCATCAACACAATCACATGTGTAACTGTTGACAGCATCTGTACATGTTCCTCCATTTTGACATGGTGACGATGAACAGTCATCAACATCTGCAAACATTTCAGTATTTTTCATTTACATTCTTATTTTTCAATCAGCAATATTTATTACAGCTATATCCCTCACAACTTCAAGTAAAACAAAAACATTTATGCACATTATATCATTCATAAACAACTAGCTGTCTATATGGAGTTTCTCGTATTGAAACATTAAATGCTCCTCCCTCCCCATACTTCTCCCTGTCCCACATCCCTCACTCCAACTCGCGTCAGTATACAGGTCTGGGACAGATTAAATACACCTTCACCTCCTTACTCCCATTGCCATATGTCATATGTCACAGCCATATACTCACTACATGTACTGAATATGGCAATGAATGATCCCTCTGATATCCTTCCCCCAGCTACTGCTATCCCTGGTAAACATGTGCAGAGCAGATTAAATGTCTACAATTCCCTTCCCTACCTTGATTCCGCCACCATGCCCTCTTCTCTCCCCAACCCTTTCTACGCAATCCGCATCTAAACAGGTCCAGAACTAATGCATCTCCATCACCCCAATCCTGCTTTCTACGCCATCTCCATCTAAACAGGTCCAGAACTTATGCATCTCTATCACCCCCTTCCTAATGCTGCTCTGGTTGAAACGGATGAGATCTGGAACTATGCTCCTCCCTTTGCCTCCTTTCCTCACCAACTACCATATCATATCCCTCGGTCCCCCATCACTCACACCTGCTCCTGTCAGTACAGAGGTCTGGGACAGATTAAATAGGCTACACCTCCATCACCTTCCTTCCATTGTCATATGTGCCAGCCATATACACAATACATGTATATGGCAATGATTGATCCCTTTAATACCCCCCCTCTCTCACACACACACACATAGCTACTGCTTAAGGTTGCAACCAGTTAGATCTGGAACAGATTAAATGCTCCCCTTTCACCACATTTCCTCACAACCAACCATACCACCCCCACCAAACCCACCCCCCCAAAACCACCACCACCTCACCCCCATATGAAAACACACAACCTTTCTGCACCCCGCCACAATATAGGTGACTGTACTGTGACGTGCATCGTATGTTTGACTCATACAAACGTTTAACTATTAGGTACGTTTAAAATCATGGCGCTGTAAGCAGCATGAAGAACATTTCTAAGAAAATCTTTTTTTCTTTTCTTTATCGTTAAAAATAATTTATTTGGTTTAAATTGACATATTATAACAATCATCAAGTTATCCTGATTGTACATACATAATTTGGAGTGTGTACGTCTTGTGGTCAAAAAGCCTTTTGTGACCAAAAACATTGTTTCTTCCTTTATATATAGATCAAATGTATTGAAGCAGATCAAACAAGAAATTTGAATCCTGTCGGCTGAAGCAAAAGCAGTTTTTTGTTCTATATGATGTGTATCTGTATGTATTACTATTGGCAAGCTAACGCTAATAAACCCATGACGGTGTGTGTGGTATGTACACTACTATGATTTACACATACGTCAGTAAGCAAATACTTTATTAGTGTAACACATTATTTACAGAATACTCATAGCCTAATTAACTAAATAAAATAATATCAGCAGCCTATGAGACAGTACGGGATTAAAAACTTTTGTTTTTTTACATAAAATAAATCCAACACACGTTAGTCTTTTGAACATTTTAAGCATTGGTTTTGCTCAAAAAAAGGTTGGATAAGATCATTTATCATTAAGATACAATATTGGTTACATGATTTATAATTATTTAACGTTCAAGGTACATACTAATTTCATTAAACAGTTAGTTAATATTAGAGATCATTGTGAAATGTAAAATTGATAAACAAAATAATGTTCATCTTCTACTTTATCCAATGGACAAAATTTACATATTCTGTTTTTAGAGGATATATTTTCATAACCGTCTGTGTCAACACAAATTTGGAGAGAGACACTTCGAAGTTTAGCTTATTTCAAATGCACACAAAAATTGATGAAAAAAAGATTCTGTATGAACATAAGTTTTAAAAAATCTGTACATGCCTAAATTATACTCATTTTCAAGGTTATCATTCCACAGATTGCAAAACCATTTCCTTTTTCTAAAGTGTGAATGTTTTCTATCACATTTTTTACTTCCTTTTTTATATAACATTTAGTAACATTTTAATCTATTTTCACTGGGTTTTAACATTTCTATTCAATGTATGTATATGAAAATAAAGATCTATAAATATATAAATATATATACATACAGAAGTGTAATGAAGAAAATCTAAATATATCTTACTATTTTCACAGTTTGTTCCCGCCCATCCATCAACACAATCACATGTGTAACTGTTGACAGCATCTGTACATGTTCCTCCATTTTGACATGGTGACGATGAACAGTCATCAACATCTGCAAACATTTCAGTATTTTTTATTTACATTCTTTTTTTTCAAATCATCAATATTTATTACAGCTATTTCCCTCACAACTTCAAGTAGAAACAAAACATTTATGCACATTATATCATTCATAAACAATACAAATGTATCCAAGCAGATTAAAGAAGAAATTTTAATCATGTCAGCTGAAGCAAAAGCAGTTTTTGCTTTTACATTATGTGCATTTGTATGTATTTCTTTAGGCAAGCTGAAGCTAATAAACCCATGAGCCCCACCATCATGGGATTAGTCCGCGTATACCTCCCCCTTGACCTTCGTAAACATGTTTTTTGGGAGATACTATCTTACATGTTTTTTTTTTGTAGTTGAGATACTAACGGTCAAATTTTTATAAAATTGCATTTATTTCGATTAAAAACAAATTTATTTTCAGAAAACTACAAGTCATAATGACAAAGTTGTACACTTTTTTCTTGCATATCAATAGATAGGAAAGGTCAAACTGATGATCAGCCAATCAACGCTCCATACTTGTACCAAAGTAACAAACTACTGAATAATGTTGGTTTGTCACATTTTTTTGGTTTTGACCATTCAAAGAACATGAAATGTGACAATCATGAATTATTAATAAGTAGTAGTTTCTCACTCATTACTATGTATGATTAGCACTTTTTTGCCCCTAACCAATCACACAGCATCAAATGTCCTAATCATAAATATTAATTAGTAGACTTTTCTAATCCTTTTTTGCACTTTTTCTCAAGTGGTTTCAGATACAGTGCGACATAAGTAATGAACCTGTTATTAAAGTGGATAATTACCTATTAGATTATCATGTAAGTAAAAGAGAAGCACAATAAAAAATTGTCTAATACCATTTTTATTCCTCCAAGACTGGTTATCAGTCAAAGAGATTAATTGCTTAGCTTGTACAAAACTGTAGGTTTTCTGTAATAGCTACTCTATATTTGCCTGAGAGGATTAAAAGACTTGTTGGTCAAAGTACAGTTCACCTCCTTATTGGTATAATAACCATGGGAATATCAATGACTACATTATTTTTGGGCATTAATGCATAAAATGTTGTTTGGTATATTTTATAATTAGCTTTTTTTTGTTTCTTGTTATAGTAAAGCAGGTTGTCAGTGTATATTAAAATGCAGCCCTTTTCCCAACAGCCATTAAATACTGACCTAAGTAAATACCAACTCTAATTGTGTATCAAACTTTTAAGGATTACCCATGATACTTCATTAGCAAGGTTCCTAAATCCATATCCCATGGCATCCAACAGGACTTGCACTCATGATATTGCGTCACCAAAAGCCGTCAAAATCCATTATATTAATGAAGGATTATTTGGGACCTCATAAATTACAGTGTATACTACACGCATCTTGGGAGTTGAATCATTCACTACGAAATGTAATATGAAAGATGGCTGTCATTTTAATACAATTTGAAATAATGAAATATGCTATTTATATGTTTTACTTTATGTAAAATTATCATACTACTATCATTTTTAAAAGATATTTTACTGTATCAGACTACCATGAATGTCAATTCATAACTCATGAATATCGCATATCATATGTTTACAGCCATAATCTGAAAAACACATGCCACTGTTTAACAACATGCTTAATAAGGAATGGGAGGAACCTCATTTTAATGTTGACCCTTATTATAACTCAATTAGACACACTTCATGAATATGCTGGTACTTTTCCTGGCCACTGATTGGTTGAACACCAAAAGTGCTAAAGTGTACAGACTGTTTTTTGTAATCCCTTATGCAAGCTGTCAAACTCATTTAATAAACATTTCTAGTATCAAACACGACGTGCATTTTCTCTATTAGTGGTACAATTTAAATAAAGATCCAACATCCTCAAGTTTTCTGTAATCTAATAAAGCATATTCAAAGGCAGTTTAAATGGCTTTTTTTTAAATGATCGGAGTTGACCAGCTCACTTTGGTCAGAAATGGTTTATCATCTTTTTCTTAAAGGAGCTTTATCTACCTCAAATCCTATCTAAAAGGAATTTCCCGGTCTTCTCATAGTTCTCTTTATGAACCAAACTTGCAGTTAGTATGTGCCTCTTTCATAATGAGATGCACTTCCTTTATCACATATAAAACATATAATCAAATAAGTGTATACCAAAATATAGTGAATTTATTTGCACAAATACCGACAAAACTTTAGCCATTGTTGTTTTTCTGCTGAATGGATTTGTGGGTAATTTATGACGCGTAGTCGTGAACGAACGGTCTAGCTCCCACTTGAATGAACGGCAACATAATATCCTATAACTTATAAACCACATTTCCAAAATTCTTGAATTTTGGGAGGATGATTTCAATGACATAGACCTTGTATATCCTTTAATCTGATAATTTGATAATGACTGGATCTTTTATAATCATCGTTTAAATTTACTACACAATCACAATGTGACGTCACATTGTGACTCGCAAGCTCCGCCCCTTAATCTAGATCTTAGATCTAGGAAATATTCAACTCTACGTCACAGCGAGACAGGTCATAGAGTGCAAACAAGCACCTGCTACTGCAGTATTTGAATCATGGCAACTGACTTGGACACGGCGGAGTATTTCTCATGCGAAGAAGATGAATCACAATCAGATGAAAACTTAGGCCTTAGTGGCTACTTGTTTGAGCCAGAGCCAAGCAGTGATAAGGATGAGAACAATGATGAATTGTTAGTGTTGACCATGAAGAGGCAGCACGCATCGGTAATGCAGATTGGTAAGTACAACACCACAGACTCAAAGTAGTATTTGTCTTTGATTCAACGCTCAATTGGAACGCCAAAGCGTTTGCCGTCGGAAAATCCCTGCAGTATGTTGAGTAAGTTCAAAAGGTCAAATCCTACGCCACGTCGGGCAATTTGGTATATATGTAATTACTATATTTGTAAATTATTAAAATATTTATTATAAAAATCTGGATGAACAAAAAATAAAAACAAGACACATTTTTTAATTTATTTATTAGTTTTCTACACTTAGGCAAACGCCTGGCTGGAAGAAAAAATTCTTTGGCTGCTAGATAAAGCTCCTTTAAGCTTATCTGTCTTGTTACTACTATACACCGACACAGATGGAATCTTTTCCTGCATATATTATTGCATACTTGTCGCTGAATATTTATGTGCGTTTCTACATTCATCATGGTATTTAGCTTCTCTTGCCTTCAAATCTACATCTATCACTTTACACAGCATCCTTTCATAACTTCGTCTCTCTGAACCCTCTTTTAAGGTCTTCCCTGCAGTTTCTGTTTTACATGTCCAACTTTCACTAGAAAGAAATTTGCCAGGAAGAATTAATTCTGGAGTATTTTCACAAATAAACAGAAATCACAAGTGAATGTTATTGATAAATTTGATTTTTTTTCTTTATTGGTAGTTCAACCTCTGGATCTTGATCTGATTTTCATTTTATTGCTTTTAGATATTTGAGATTTGTTAATTTGCTGTAGCATTCTTTGTGATAACCATAGCATTTACTACCATATTCAGTTGGTACACTTTTTTGCAAATTTCATCATAATGTTGTTTTAGATCCTTTAAACTTTGTCTCACTTCAATTGTTTCTTAATTTTCCCCAAACTGAATCTGATAAATTATCTATTTTGAAAGACTGCATACTTCTAAAACGTATGATGCATGATTTTATGTTGCCCTTTTTCCTTGTTTTGCATTGCTTCTTAGATTTCATTTTCACTGAATTTTCCATGATTTAGCAATGACCATTGTATTATATAGATGTATTAAATTTGTTGCTCTTTTGTAAGTTACACATTTTTAGTCCAATGTCCAATCAAATAATACTAAAACATAACAAAATTTGAGAACATGCACTTTATGAAGATATCAATGATACTGATGCTGCCTCAAATTCTACCATTAAAAGTGAAACCCATTGATATATTAAACTATTTAGTAAAATATTGATTAAAATAAAACATAATGTAATTCCAATCTAGAATACAAATGCTTATATCAATAAAACTAATTTATCGTGGATTATTAACAAATGAAATATTCAAAGCTGCTCATTTCTTTCAGAAACAAAAAATGAACAAAATTCCTGAAATTGACCTACTAGTGTAACCTTGATGGAGAGGTCAAAGGTCAAATGTGATGTTTAATTTGAATTCCACATACACATGTTCCTATCTAAGGTCAATACAAGTTGTTACTCTAAATTTGTTATTAATCGAGATAAATGCAATTTTATGAAATTTTGACCACAATGACCCCTGTTTGACCTTGAAGGAGAGGTCGAAGGTCAAATCTGATGTTTTATTTGGATTCCACATACACATGTTCCTATCTAAAGTCAATACAAGTTTTTACTCTAAATTTGTTATTAATCGAGATAAATGCAATTTTATGAAATTTTGACCCGATGACCCCTGTTTGACCCCAAAAAATATATTTCGCCATCAAATATTTTGGGCAAACGTCATTTTTCCTTAAGAGTAGTATCTAAGGTACAAAAAAAAAAAATATGTTTGCGAAAACCTATGAACTACAGGATTCAAAGTTCAATTTGGAAACATAAAAAATCGCACATACTTTGAAATTTGGACATCTTGCATTTTACTTGGTTTTTTTTTTGAAAAAGGTTCTAAACTTTTATTTTGTCATTAAGATTGGTTTGGACACAGGACCCATCAAATTTTAAAAACTGCCTGATTTTAAAATGGTTGTCAGGATTTGGTTTCGGGACAATCAATTACAAAAAATAAATCATCTTCTACCCTGTAATACACATTTACTCAAATATTTTGCTCCATAAATGTTTTTAAATCTGCCTGTCTAAATGTCACCAATTTGGAGAGAACCACTTTGAAGTCCGCTAATAAGTGTCAATTGTCACAAAAATGACGGTAAATAAGATTCTTCGGACAAGAGCTTAAACAATTGATACATGCTTAAATTTGCCAATTTTCAAGGTTGTCATTCCAGATTGCTAATCCATTTTTATTAAATGAGGCATCGGAGATCACATTTTTACCAAGATTTTTGACCATTTAGTTTCAATATTTAGAACCTGGCCAGTGGCTTCATAAGTCTAATATTTTTCACAAAAACTATTTTTTTTATTCAATATATTGGTCAATAAAGATGCATATATTGATTGATCAAATATACAGATATGTCAGAACAAAAAGGCAATATATCTTACTATTTTCACAGTTTGTTGCATTGTGTTGCCATCAACAAAGCAATATGTGTAATACCAGCATTTGAGCATGTTCCTCCATTTTGACAAAGGTTGGATGAACATGGCCTTGAGATCTAGTTCATTTCAGTTTTTTTCCAGTTACAATGTAATTTTTTTCAAAGACGATTCCATCCATATATCACATGCCGTGGTTTTTACAGAAAACCCTAGTATTTGAGGCTAAAAAAAAAAATAATGTCCGTGTGACATATATGAGACATTACAATAAAAAGTTTAGATTCAACATAAAATAGAAATAACACACGTTAATCTTTGAACATTTCAAGAATTGGAAATCAACACAAAATGTAGAAAAGATCATTTATCTTGTTGTTGTTAAAATATTGGTTAAGCATGAAATTTAACTCCCCTATTTAATTTTGACAGGAAATACTAATTTCATTAAACATGACTGTTTTTATTCCGATTTGTAATGTACAATTGATAAACAAAATAATGGGTGGCTTCTACATCATTTAATGGACAAATTTACATATACATTTTTTCAGAGGATATATTTTCAAATCTGTCTGATTCAAACCAATATGGAGAAACCAGTTTGAAAGTTAGGTGACAATTTCCCAATGCTCACAAAAAATTGATGAAACACCAAGGTTAGGTATGTATATGAGTTGCCAACTTCAAATTTTGAAATTTCTGAATCCCAAGGCCAAAATTTCTGAGTTTGGGTCCAAATTTCTGAATCTAACGTTTATTAGGTATTTTTAACTTATATTCAAATAAGTCTATTTCATAACACTGTTCTGTGTTTAGAAGGGTGAATGGACAGTAAAAATGCACATAAAAGTGCAATTAACTTGGTTTCAACATATTTGATTAAAAAAATACAAGGGTATGGACGATGGTCGTCCTACTTTTCGCGTAAAAACGTTCAAAGTAAGGAAACCTCAATGACAAATGTACGTGACGTTTTTTTAATTTGAACCATTTTATTTTAACTATGTTACATAGTACACAGTTTTAAAAGTGATGAAATGAATGTTGTTGGACATTTGAAAAAGTGACTATTTTAAGTCTTTCAAGTACCCAATTTTGCTGTAAATTATACACTGGATTGCAGAAGAATGCATCACATTTTCAAAGAAAGATTTGAGGATAACGCCCCCCCCCCAACCCCTGCCACAAGAGCACTCTCCCCCAGCCCCGTAGTCATGCATGTAGAGTTGGAAGAGCACACCGGATGTGCAAATGCACATTACCTTAGAAGGTCAATCACCCAATATCGGGTGTGACGCATACTCTTTTTCTATGCAGTGATAACATTGTATTTTTTTGAATACTCATCCCTTTAATTTTGCAACATTACGTTACTGGAGAGCACAAAAATTAATAAATTTTCAATAATATTCTCATTATTTTTACTTTCATATACCGTTGACAGGTCGTGTTGGTGCAGGTGCATTGTGCATTTCACGACACCAAGCAGTAGTCTCAATCATTGAGGCTGTCTACCGCATAAATCACAGCACACGCAGCCTGGGCTTCGTGATCGAGACTAAATCTATTTACAACACATCATTTAAATCGAGTGCATTTTTGTGCGCCGGTAAAAGCATATACACGATGCGTAGTTCAATCGAGTACATTCGATAATGGCAGCGCCCATATGCGAACAAAAATATCAGTATTTTAAGGAAAAAAGTACAAGTTTTTATAATATTTGGTCATTTCCCCTGAATTTCGGAATTTCTCAATTCCGATCGTAATGATCGGAATCGACTTCATATTTCGGAATGATTCTGAAATTTCAGAATACTTGGCAACTCTGAGAGAGACATTTCGAAGTTTAGCTAATAATTTCAAATACTCATGATTGATCAAACCACATAAGATTCTGTATGTACACGAGTTTCAAAAAATCTGTACATGCTTAAATTATACCCATTTTCAAGGTTATTATGATTCCAGAGATTCCTAAACCATTTTCTTTTTCTGTGAATCTTATCTATCATATTTTTTACTTCCTATTTCATATAACATTTAGTAACTATTCCATCTATTTTCACTGGGTTTTAACATTTCTATTGAATGTATGTATATGAAAATAAAAATCTTTAAACATAAAAGTATATATACATACAGAAGTGTAATGAACAAAATCTAAATATATCTTACTATTTTCACAGTTTGTTCCCGCCCATCCATCAACACAAGCACATGTGTAACTGTTGACAGCATCTGTACATGTTCCTCCATTTTGACATGGTGAAGATGAACAGTCATCAATATCTGCAAACATTTCAGTATTTTTCATTTACATTCTTATTTTTGCAAATCGTCAATATTTATTACAGCTATTTCCTTCACAACTTCAAGTAAAACAAAAACATTTATGCACATTATATCATTCATAAACAATACAAATGTATCTAAGCAGATTAAACAACAAATTTGAATCATGTCAGCTGAAGCAAAGACAGTTTATGTTTCTACATTACGCGTATCTGTATGTATTTCTCGTCGCAAGCTGAAACTAACAAACCCATGAGCCCCAGCATCATGGGATGGTGTGTGTTGTATGTACACTACTATGATTTACACGTAAATCAGTAAGCAAATACTTTGTCACACAGTGTCACACATTGTTTACAGAATAATCCTAGCCTAATTAACTAAATGAAAAATGTCCGGCCGACACCAGCCTATGAGACACTACGGGATTAAAAAGTTTACATCTTTACATAAAATAAATAAAATAAATCCAACACACATTAAACTTTTGAACATTTTAAGAATTGGTTTTGCTCACAAAAAGTTGGATAAGATCATTTATCATTAAGATACAATATTGGTTACATGATTTATAATTATTTAATGTTGAAGGTACATACTAATTTCATTATACAGTTAGTTACCATTAGAGATCAACTTGAAATGTACAATTGATAAACAAAATAATGTTCATCTTCTACTTTATTTAATGGAAAATGCATCTGAAAATAAATAAGATCTACAAATATGTATACATACAGAAGTGTAATGAACAAAATCTAAATATATCTTACTATTTTCACAGTTTGTTCCAGCCCATCCATCAACACAAGCACATGTGTAACTGTTAACAGCATCTGTACATGTTCCTCCATTTTGACATGGTGACGATAAACAGTCATCAACATCTGCAAACATTTCAGTATTTTTTTTTAATATTTTTATTTTATCTATTCATCAATACCTATTGCACTGTTATTTCACTCACAATTCAAGCACAACAAAAACGTTTATTCACATTGTATCAATCATTAACAATACAAAACTATCTGATCAAATTATTTTAAAAAATTGCATTACTTAGTGCCTATGAGAATCGATATCTTGGTTTCAGCTTGCCCACGATGTTTAACAAAATACCCCCAAAGTTTTGACTTTTTAATGGTTTTGAAAAAACTGTAGCAAAGTTTTGGTCACATTTTTTACCAAAGATCGCCACGGCGGAAACCTCTATATCTCTCCAACAGCTGATGCCACAGAAAATCGTATGACATTGAAATTCATCTATAAAATCTTCCCTAAACAATACTGCCACTCCCGACCATCTACGTCCAGTAATAAGCTAGATAGAAGCCAAATGGGCATGACACGTATCACCCTCAACTGCAGAGATCTCTATTATTTCCCTTGCGTCTGCAGGGGGACCATTGGAGTCATTTCTATTGTATCAAAGTTGTAAAAAAAGATAAAAAATTTGTTCCTTTTCCCCCTAAGTTCCGTGTCAGCGAAATAAAATTCATCAACTTAAATTTCCATGATAAATATTTTTCTGTAAAAAGTTCAGATAAAAAAGGTTTTTCAAGCCCCCGAACTTTGTTTCAAATTCCATGAAGCAGGAACCAAGACATTGATTTTTTGGCCTAAGCTGAATGAAGCAAAAGCAGTTTGTTTTGTTTCTTTGTGTATCTGTATGTATTTCTCTGGTCAAGCTTCGGCGTTTACTAATGTACTGATATTTTTAACTTTACACTATGGGGTGTGACGTGGCATCTAAGTAATTCAATTCGATCCACTTTGTCAATAAAGGTTAAAGCATACAGGTAATATGTCATACTACCTAATGATGCAGCAAGGGCTAAAATTAATTGTGGGTGTTGTAGCGTGCTTGTATGGTGCTAGATCAAAAGTTTTACGCCTTGCAGATTACCATCGTCATATCTCACCGCTATATATTCACAGTGCCGACACTGATAACCGTAATGTACATTACGGTTATCCAAGATGGCGGAAGGTAGGTTTCATCACTTTGAATTCTCTACAATAATTAAGTTTCTAATAAGTGTTTAACATTAATTATGGGGTAAATAATAATTATTAAGGTAATGCAGCGCATTATCACATTGCGAACCTTAGGGATCATTGTGAACATACAATTGTGTTTAGTTTTGATGATATTTGACACGATAATTTCGGCGATGATACGCGTAATGATTCTTTATCGATAACCGTAATGTCGATCGGATTTGCTTTAAAGAATACGTAATAATTGTACTTGACATCCAACATAATGCTAGTAGTGTGTAGATTTAATACATGTTTTAAGTATCTAAACTGCCATATACGTTTATATCTAATTGTGTTTTGTTATAAGCACTTAAAGCTTACCTTGAATATTTTTTTTTCAGATATTACATTACATTGCTATCATTGTAAATTAAAACACTACATTTGAATCAATTACTTAACCATTATACTCACCACCATTCAGAAGAAAAATTTTCACTTCGACAAAGATTCTTAAATGAAACGGATGGACAATTGTTTTAAAGTCAGTGCATTTTGGTATAGATGTAGCAATAATAAAGGAATGCTTGGAAGCAGGAGACAAATGCTACATGGACATTGAGAAAAAGATTCTGACGTTCAAGAGATGTGCGAAGACGCAAAGCTTTGATGATAATAATGATTGCATGGCTGATGTTGAAAGTCACACAGACAAAGATGAAGAGTACACTGTGCACTTAGCAAATCAAAGTAACTATAAGCGTTTAAAACTATTGACAGATGATGCCTATGCAAACCTTGACATATTTGATAGAAGCAGCAGTCAAACAGTATACTGAATTCTGGAAAAAGCTACATTTCAAGGCAATCGTTACCAGGAGTACCTGGGACTCAGCTCTTTGTTTAGGAACTTTAAAACAACAAAAAAAACATTATGCTAAAGTCGTTGAGCAAGAGAAGCAGCAAACACCTGCACATGTTCAAGAACTCTTTGATTATGGAACAGCCAGTGAAATAAACGGATTGGCAAAATTGTTAGGAAAATACATGCAAGTTTATCAGCCACAATTAGTTTATCAGGAGGATGGCTGTGAAATTATTATGATTGACGAGAAGTATGCTGTAAGTAGTGGTGATGGGAGTGGTGTGAATGAAAATGGGAAGTGTAGAAGAAAATAAAGAAGTGTATGAGATAGTGTCATAAACCTAGTAAAACACATGCTACAGATGTATATTATGAACTACCCCTGTACTGTATTATACAATACAAGTGTTGGCTGAAATGAGAAGTAGGCATGCAAATGATTATTTGAATGTGTGCTATAAAGCCTTATAGTACTACCTATACAAGTGATGTATCTACAAACTCACGCTTTTGTTATAACCTTAATGTTATTGATTTATCTGATTGATTCCATATTTATGTTATCAATATAAAATATAACATGTATGCAATAAAAATATAATTTCATATATATAATTATATTTTCATTTTGAAATCTGAATATGAAAGTTTTATTATTTATGTACACAATGCAAATATATCATTACGGGTATCAATTTTTGTCATTACGCTCATCAATACTTCTCCTTGCTGGGTCATTACGTTCATCAAGCTTTTTTTGTTATAATGAGCATTTTGGCTTTTTACTCCAATAGAAACTCGACCATAACATGGTATATCCTTTATTTATCAATATATCAACAGGATTGTAATAAACATCCATTTAAAAATGACAAAACGAATGATTGATAATGCAACATTAAACACGGCACAAAATGTCCACAACGTCATCAAGATAACCGTAATGTACATTACGGTTAACAGTGTCGGCACTGTGATATTCAGCAGTAATTCAAACCTCTCAATACTCATGGAAGTTGGTCACAAAATCGAACCAATCAAAAATCCCCACCGCCAAAATGTTAAACTCAGTAATAATGCAATGTTGAATTTTTGCATATTACATTGCACTTCATCAAAACTTTAACAGCTCTCAAATTGAAGTCAGTATTTTCTCTGCTAATAATAAAGTACAAGATACCGTAACAATCAACTTCCAGCCACATTGCATAGTCCCGATGCGTGGGTGAGTGAGACAGTGACTCAGGGGCCAAATTATATTCCGATATGCTGTTACCCAGTACTGGTGCACTAGCAGGTCTGTCACCCCCGCCACAGTAGTTCCTGGAGATGTGGAAAGAAAAGGTTGGATGTATTAAAAATGTGCATAATAATAATAATAATAATAATAATAATAATAATAATAATAATATATACATATTTATATAGCGCAACCCTCCAAAAAATAAATGTTCAAGTGCGCTGCATAGAGGAAATGTCCTCAGCCCTCGGTGAACAAATGCGTTTTTAACATAGATTTGAATTCGTCCAAATTTTCTATTTGTCTTATATGGAGAGGTAGACTGTTCCACAACAGCGGTGCTGCTTTGCTGAAAGCTCGGTCCCCATAGGACTTAAGCCGAGTAGCAGGTATCTGTAGAAGCCTCTGTGATGCTGACCTGAGAGAGCGACCTGGTTTGTGTTGCCTAATAAGGTCTTTGAGGTATGAAGGTGCAAGGCTGTGAAGGCACTTAAAAGTCGAGGTTAATATTTTATACTCAATCCGTTTGGAGATTGGAAGCCAATGAAGAGATTTTAGTACTGGAGAAATGTGTTCATGTTTCTTAGTTCTAGTCAGTATCCTTGCAGCTGTATTTTGAATGCGCTGAAGACGCTGAATTTGAATGGTCGGTAGTCCATAAAGTAGGGAATTCCCATTGTCAAGTCGTGAAGACAGGAATGCGTGGATAACTTTTTCTGTTGCTGCTGTACTAAGAAACCTTCTGGCTTGGCCAATTGATCGGAGTTGGGCATTGCAAGATTTCACTAGTGAGGATATGTGTTGGTTAAGGCACATTGTGTCATCAAAAGTTGCACCTAGATTTCTGGCCGTGCGAGATGATTTGACTGTACAGTCCCCAATCTTAATGCTGTTGATGGATACTTTATGGGCATGTCTGGCTGGTGCAATAATGATCAGTTCGGTTTTGTCATCATTAAGTTTCAATTTGTTGAGTCGCATCCAGGTTCTGATGTCATTCACACATGCCTCCATCCTCCTGAGAGATTCCTGCTGATTATCGAAGTCAAAGGCCACATAGAGCTGGGTGTCATCAGCATACTGATGTATACTGATGTTATGTTTTTCAGCAATACTATAGACAGGGCACATGTAAATTAAGAATTCGAAAGGTCCCAGTACTGAGCCCTGAGGTACTCCATACACTAGTGGCACTGAATCAGATGACTGTCCCTGGATATGAACACACTGGTAACGATCCGCGAGATAAGAATGGAACCAGTCTAGAGCAGGCCCAGTGATTCCGATTCTACTTTGCAGCCTTGACATCAATATGGTATGATCGATGGTGTCAAAGGTTGCAGAAAGGTCCAAGAGAACAAGTATGACACCTTTTCCGGAGTCTAAATGAAGGAGAATATCATTCTGGATCTTGACCAATGCTGTCTCTGTACTGTGTTTAGAGCGGTAGGCAGACTGAATGGGGCAGAAGAGGTTATTATCCATATGGTTTAAGAGCTGGTACCATAAATATTCCTACAATACCCATAAAAACTCACAGGCAATAATCAGTATCCCAGCCAGTTGTCAGAGGTTACAGGACCATAGTTAAACCATGTGGGCCAGCATTTTGTAATTTCAAGAATGAAATTTGTTATAAACCTTAAGAATGAATCTCGAAATCTATTTAACAAATATTTTTAAAGCTTGCAAACATTATTTAGGTAGAATCCACTGGCCAAAACTTAATTGAATCAATATCATTCAAATCATTTTTCAAACCGTAACGCATTGTATGTGGCTCTAATCAGAGAATCCAAATTTTTGGTTTTCAAACATACTAATTTAAGAACAAGCATATTTAGGCCATTGATCAACATTGATCTTCAAAAGAATGATTTGACATTGTGATAGTCTTCCTATTGCAAGTTTTAATAGTAAAATGATGTGGTCAGATATTGCTGATAAAGGGTTGTAAAAATTGTATACATAAAGCTGCTGGTTTGCTCAAGTACACACTTATCTATTATGTATCGGCTACGGAAAACGTAATCATGATGTAAAAACACTAGAGAACTATGTCCAAGAGATATAATCAGATATAATCAGACTACTACATAATTAAAAACAAAACAGAGGCTACTCATTCTTTATGTTTAAGACTTTCTTTGCCTAAGACATCAACCCCTTAAACTCAAATAACTTGAATTTTTGGATAACACGACTAAATAAAACTTGCCTTTCATGCTACATTACATAATTTGAGATTCTTATAACTCAAAATTTCAGGTAATTTGAATTTATTGATCAATCTCTTCAAGTGTGGGTAATGTACTAACAAAAAATAAACTTTTACATTAAATCACAAAAGATACAGAAGCATGACCTACCTGTTGTCTTCTGTGTTTTCAATCCAATCGAATGCAACTATGCCATAATTATTCCACCAAATTCCAAAATGATCACCTTGCTTCACATCCATGTTAACAGGTCTCTAATGATTGAAATATCAATTATGAACATAACTTTTTGAGTATTATTTTATCTTTACATCTGGATTTTAACACACTTACAGATGTTTCGCAAGGCATCTGCCATATTTCTTCCGTGTGTGACATGATGATGTGATAAAATAGCCCCAAAATAGGTTATTGGAATGCTCTGATGACAGGGTCATGCTAATGACAGTTCAACACTGAAACACGCCTTTTGTTAAAGGAGGGTTGGTGCAATCGTTTGTGAATGGTCTTTCTTGAACCACCTTGGTTTTCTGTCTAGTATGCCTGTGGTTTCCTGGCTGAAAGAGTGTCCTCAGTGCTGTTGGTTATGATGATAAATTGCAGGCAAGTACCCACTAGCGCTGGCTCTTTGATGGTGCTTGAAATTCTCCTTTAAGTGTTGGCTAGTCTCGGGGTAAGTGGAATGGGGGTGTTAAAAGTGCAGTCTGTATATCATATTAAATCATTTTCTACCTTAGTTTTGTCGTCATCATGTACCAATCTCTGCTCAATGTTTAAGGTGGTCTTATCTGTGACATGAAGCTGATCTGAAGATGCCACTGATGTTTGTACATGTAAGTGTATGGTAAGATTGGTCGTCTCTGTATTCCTTGTGAACTGGTGTTCTTGTTCTTCTTTGACTCTAATGACTTAGGAGCCTTGTTGTAGCAACACTTCTTGTAACCACACTTGGTTAGGGTGTCATGGAGATGTTGGTGTTCTGAAGTTTTGTTTTCTTCTAACATTACAATAGTGTTAGCTCTTAGAACAAGATTTTTATCATACCAAATTTCTGTTCCAGTGGGGATAGGATTCAAATGCAAGATAATGGTTAGAATGAATAAGTTTCCGATTCCTATACTATCACTAGCAGTTGGGAGTCCAAAAATTGCAGTGACCATTTGCATTGTCTTGTGTAAAATGGATATTGGCATCAAAATGAAAAAGGTTCCCACACATTCCTTAGGTTTACAGCAAGTGTAGGCTACATAGCAGTAGCAAATATCTGGTTTGATATCATGAAAGTTGTTGAGTCCCTTCTTTTCAAACTTCTCCATATAATTATGATCATATATAGGTTTACTATAGTAGGTTAGGCTCAAGCACACCTCCAACAATCATTAATCTGTAAGACAGGCAACTTAGTTCTTTGACTCAACATACTGTCTGCCTTTAGAAGGTCTCTAACACTCAAAGGCATCTAACTGCATCAGTGAATTTGATTGTCTTTTGAGAAAATCAATAATTCAAGACCCTTTTCAAATGAAGATCAAATCTATTGGTGCAGTTGTCTTTGCTGACAACCAGGACTTCAACCACGCCTGGGGAGGTATACCGGGGTACATGTAAATAAGGGGTTATGTCATTACATCATCAAGTCACACACTGAAGAAACATGGCGTGTAAAATGTCTGTGTAAGTGCATTAAAATACCAAATGAATGAATCAAATAGTACTCAGTAATTATAAACATTCTTCATAATATTCTCTTTCAATCAAAACAGCAAAATGGTTAGGAAAACAAAAGGTTAAAAGCCATTCCACTCAGTGCCCGATTAAGGTTTAGTGGGGCCCCGGGCTGTGAGTCAACAGGGGCCCCTTTGACCAGTGATGTGACATTTTGTCGCAAATCGCGACATTTTATGGGACCCTGAAAAAAATATGTACTTGGGGCTAGTTCTGCATTGGTGCTTTCCCATAAAAAAAGACATGTGAAAAAATGTTGGCAAAATCTGGGGCCCCATAATAATGTTTACTAGGGCCCCTTGTTATTTGAGGCTTTGGGTTGTTTAACAGATTTCGTATACCTTGGGGCTCTTGAAAATAAATATACTTAGGGCTTCTTCTGTTTTTGTGCTTTCACATAATAGAAGTACAAGGAACAATGTTGACTAAATCTGGGCCCCATAGTAACTTTTATTAAGGTCCCTTATTATAAGAGGGTTTTGCATAAAAAATATCCACGCGTAAATCTTTTGCCTATATCTGGGAGCCTCCTATATGTTGGGGGGCCCTTGGCTGCAGCCCGCTCAGACGCCCACCCACCCACCCTTTAATCGGGTACTGTTTCCACTGGTGCTTTCAATAAAAGCTTATCCACTAATCATGGCCTCAAACACTTTGATGTGAATGTTTGTATATCTTTTAAATTACCTACCGTTTTCATTGTGTTTTCATAGTGTTTTTTCCCCCACTCCTTGACAAGAGCTATAGTTGCAAATTTACAGGGATCAGTAGCATCTTGACCTCTGGCTATGAACATCTAAAATGCAAAAAAAATATTGTAGAGCATGTAGATTTGGCCATGAGCCATCTATTTTCTCCATACCGAAAGAGGGACTAATTGCCACTATCAATTTCATTTGAATCCATTAAACAGAACTTGAAGGGAACAAGTAAAAAATCTAATCATAGAAAAGTTCATACTTGTCATAATGATTTACAGTTTGTCAAGTAAAATAAAGGAAAGTAAAAAAAGTATAAAAATAACCTAACCGCCAATTTTCTGTCATCACCATACCAGGGTAATGTTGTCGTCGATCCTCGTGCTTTGTAGCGAAACTCTGTGAGGTTACCATCACAAGGAATTGGAAATCTGCAGAAATTGTTTTAAGCACTGTCAAATTGCAAATCATTATATTGATGAAATGTACCATGTTTAGTACACATGGATGTCTTAAAATGTGATTTTTTTGCTATTACTAGCACAATTGCGTTTACCGAGGATACATGTGTGGTAGTGGTATGTCTGTTAATTCACAGTCTGAATTCATTCAATATACCCCAGCCTTTTGCGGGGAATATTGAACAAATACAGCGAGGCCCCACATGCAAGATTATACAGGTATATTTTCAGTTTGTTTTCAACTCCAATCAATCAGCACACAGCATTGAGAGCCTTGTGCCATTAGTGTCTAATGATTATTAGGCCTCATTATTATTATGTATGTTGATCATTTGCACTACTAACACTTGATAACTTGTGTATGGCCAAGCACTCAAAAAATAAAAACCTTGCCAATGATTTTTTTTGTGGATATTTCACACTGTACCTTAGATCAATTTCTCCCCATATCTTTTCTGTATCATGTCTAAGAAAAGTGTCAGTCCCATCCGTTGTACTGGTTCCAATAGTTATACCTGTGGTGTAGTAGAAAGTAATTATTATTTTATTGTAATAATTACATTGTACATGTATTTCTATTGTACATGTATTTCTATTGTGTCACACACATGATTTCTTGTTTAGGGCTAGTTGTATTTTTCATGGCCGCTCGAATGAGCTATGTTTTACAACCTAAGTAATCAATATCGGGTAAAACTTTATTTTTTTACTGCAAGTTGCAAGTAGGGGCAATGTCAAGTCAAAGATAGTCACAAAATTTAAGTGTAGTGAAAAACATTTCAGAAAACTTTATAATTATTTCATAGCTGTTAATCATCGATGTCTGCAATATATACAACGATAACTGATATAACAGATCACATTTTCATGAAAAAACTTTAACTCCCACTTCCATGTTCAGACAAACGTCAAGGTTTGACTGCCCAGGGCTAAACACCTGGATTTGATAGGCCTTGTGTTGCCCAGATTCTTAACATTACTATAAATGTAGCCTGAGGTAAAATGAATGACAATATTAACATCGAAAATCACAATAGAATTCTGACCACTGACATTAAATCAATGCACCAAGTCTGAACTAGGAGTCTGGAGGCCCAAACTAATGGGCTAACATACATGTATTACGCGCACTTTTTTACATAAATGGTCATAAATATTACCAATACTTTATAAACATTTGAAAAGAAAAATGCTTTGATGGACCAAACTTACTACAAGATATGTTTACAAAAATGCTTAAAATTTTGGAAATATTTAATCTAGATTGTTTGCTATTTGTTATAAAACTATATGAAGAGCGTTGGCCGATGACTAGAAACAAGAAATCATTGGTGTGCAGCCTTGTATATAATATACATGCATTTACTAAATACACACACATCTGTATTCATAATCATTTATACTGGTTTTGCTAGCTTCATATTATATTTCCAGACGTTCACTACCTAGACAACTATATTTTCTCCTGTACTTCAAAATATACAATTTACATGACTTTTCGCTTTGTGTAATGAGTTACTGACCCTAATAATAGCAATGGCTTTCGTATTAGTGGCACCAGGGCCCTTTCACCAATTATGAGATTGATTCCAGGGGATTGATTGATTTTCTAAATTCTGAGATTACTAGTCACATTATATAAATAACACAGCTAACTGAACTTGCGGTGTCAAAACTAGATGTTATTTGTAAACTCTGCTGTAAAAGTGAGTAGTGGTGAACTAAAAATCAAATCTACCGAGTAGTCAACCCTAATGGATACTGCTCCTACTTTTATAAGTTTACATAAAAGGAGATGAATCATAATGACGCCTTTTTTATATGTATAAAAAAATGATAACAATAGAGATGTTCAAGAGTATCGTTATTAGAAATACTGCTCACTAAGTATCAGTATACTGTACGTAATTTAAACAAAAATATCATACTCATGACTTGAGCTGGGATCAAAAAGAGGAACACAAAGCCGGACCCTGGAAAAAAATGTACCATATTAGAGCTTAAGAAGTTGCTGTCTGAATGCTAATACATGTGAGAAGTTTAAACCTCCCAACCCCATTAATAAGTAAAAAAGTACCCTCCCCCCACATACATCTAATGTTCATAAAAGCCCACTCACTAAATTGATTTATAAGGCTTCTTGGGTCAATTATTTTATACACAATGTACGTTCACATGATATTGAATAAGACTTTTTGATGTGTTTACAATACTTTAATTAATAGTGATCAAAATGTAAACACTATTACAGTAAATGCATGAGACAATGTAATTTTACAGATGTTGTCTTTGAGCACTTATGGATCTAGTTGGCAAAGTAAAAAAAAGTGCCCAAGTTGGATAAGGTCTTGTCTTGTCTTGTCTTGATTAGTAGTCCACAAGTGGATCAGTGACTATGTAGGCACTGGTCTCCCTAACGGGGCAAAACGTGGATGAAGTGAGGTGCGCCTATGGTGTAGAAGGCGCCAGCTGACTCTTGAATGAGGTAATTGAGTCAGCTTCGGCAACGGACTTTGGTAGTTCATTCCATTCCAGAATTGTACGAGCTACAGTCCCTTTCCATAATGGAGAGTTTTTGTCACATCCAGACAGTCTTTGTAACTTCCATTTGTGGGCTCTGCATGTTGGTGTTTCAGAGCTAATCAGCCTCAGGTCTATTGAGTCAGGTGGTAGATCTAGCTGGCCATTTAAAATCTTGTAGAATAGAGTCAACCTTTGGTTACAACGCCGTTGCTCTAAGGTTTGCTACTTGAGGTAGCGCAATAAAGCAGTGACGGAAATGATACAACGAGCACCGCGCGACCAGCAGAGTCTAAACAGCGTATTGGTTCTAAACGGTCACACTCTTCCTTAACAGTTGTGTCCCAGATGGCTCCACAATATTCCAAAGAAGATCTTACCAGTGCTATATAAGCTATATGAGGTAAAAAGGTGATGATTACCACTGACAGCATTCGAATCAAATTCAGTCACGTTTCAAGCCATAGGGCCTGCTGGAACTACTGGGGAAAATTCCAAACATTACCCTAAAATGGCCTTCTCGAAGCCATGGATACTTTGCCAAAATGCCAAAATGCATGAGATGTTCACTGAGCATGTAAACATTGTCTCAAATTTGAACATCATAGTTTCTTCTGTACGAAGACCACCTCTATAATAAGGAAATGATGTGCAGTCCCAAAAAAAACAGTATTTATTATTAAAAACTCCAAAGAGACTTCTATTGAGACTAATAGAGAGCCAGAGAGGTTCTATTTAATGCATGCACTCAGGGACGGATCCAGCGGGGGGGCTCTAGCCCCCCCCCCCACGGCGCCTGCCATATTAGCCTTAAAGCCCCCCCCGCCCCTACAATTTAGCCCCCCGCCCCCCCTTTTTCCCACCAAAATACTTCATTTTCATAGGGTTTTTCATGAAATCCCGTAAGTGAGCCCCCCCCCATTTTCCTTATGTTTTCCTTACATCCATTTTCCAAAAACCTGGAAATGCCCCCACGCACGGACAAATCCGCCTGCCCCCCCGCTCTCAAAATGTGAAAATTAGCCCCCCCCCCCCTGGTCTCAAATTTCTGAATCCGTCCCTGCTGCACATCTACTTGTAAGAGATTTTTCCTGTACAATGGACTACTAGACTAGCTATATGAAAGGCTAGGACGTATGCTATAGATTGGTCCAGTGTTGCAACCATGGTTCTGACAGGGTATTGACCCCCCCTTAGGGGGGGGGGGGCTCGGTATTCTAATGATAATACTCAACACTCTGAGACTCAAGATCACTTTTAGCATAACAAGGATCAACAAGCTAGTCTTCACCCACTTCCGTAAGTACAGTAATAGATCTAGTCTTGATGGATGTGACGGTGATAACGAATTAGATCTACATGTATATCCCATTTAGACATTTAAAATTTATTGTATTTTAAAGTGGTTGAACAAATATACACAAAATATCTCCCACTTACACACTGCGTATGTCATGTGAATCCTGTTCTAAACATAGACTAGGCAAAAAGAAAAAAATCTTCGTAGTAATATTCATAAATATTGAAAACACGTGTATGTAGCAAGATACATTAGATTGTCTGTCAAGTGCAGTACTCATATACTACATGCACAAGCACGTGTCATGGCGTGGTTTAAATATTGATGGCGATATTCTTGGTAAGCCATGCAGTACAAAACTCCGATTCACATTGATATGCGGTAGATGGCGTCTCACCTCGAGCATGACCAGTTGTTGAATCAGCCATCAAGTGTTCTTTGTATTTGCTTTAATACACCCCCACCCCCCAAATCCCATGGCATGGTCATATCTCATGCCTAGTCTATATAATACGCACTACATAATGAAACGGACTTGACTTGACTTGGACGAACCAACATCTCAACTATAAGTTATTACATCGAATGTCATGTCTAACAACATTGTCATTGGATGTGTGTATGTAAGGCATTTCTTATTTATATTAGTGTAGTCTATAAGTTGCCCCTGTGATCTCAACATCTAATTTAGATAGATCTATGCATGTATGTATGTATTTGTGTGTAAGGGGTAGGTGGGTGGGTGGTTGAGGTGGGGGTGGTTTGTTTCTGGTTCAGGTGTATTATCCCATGATAATGTGCACCACCGGAATGCGCAATCTACCAATCAATTGATGTTGGCCTTTAGAGACAGTGCAATATTTACCAGGAAGGGGGACGGTGCATTTGGTAGGGAGACAGGTACTTTTTTCAAGGTGCAAAGTAGGGGGACCGGATGATTTTTCATTCTCGTTGGGCATGGGACATGTACTGTTTTTCAGCTGCTGAAATCCCACCTCGACGTATTAGCGAATCGGGACAAATTAATCACGCGAATATTCATGGGAGGGGACACGGACTTTTTTTTATGAATAGAGGTCATGGGACATCAGGTTTTTTTCATCACATCAGCAGGGGACAAGACCTTCTTTCAGACAAGTTTTTCGATACGCACGGTCCCCCCGCCTGTTAAATATTGCACCGTCCCTTAAATGGTTGAAGTTGGAAGTTGGTCTAAAATGGGGGGTGGGGGTGTTGGGGGGGGGGGAATGTTTGATCGCAAAAGTTTTTGGTCCGCCCACCCCCACACCACCCCCGCGAGATAAAGATTTGTCCCCCGCCCCACTTCATCACACCCCCAGGCCCCCACAAATATCTATATGGTTAGTCCCTAACTGAATATGAATTGTATTTAGGCTACACGTGTAAGAGATCCCCGGTAGACCGACAATGCCACCACTCGTGAAGTGAGGATCCGCTTTGTGGCTGTCCTCTGAATGACAGTGGCGGCGAATATGGTTGTCCTTACAACCTGGGGACGCCAGCTCACATTAATCTGATAATCAGGAGGTTTGAGGCGCATAAGTGATAGTCTACGTAAGAAATCAGGTTGGACTAGCTATGAACATTCTAGAATCCTAGTAGGTGAGAGACCTATTTCTTTTTCACGGATTCTCTTTTGCTCCCAACGGATTCTTTGAAAGAAAACAAAATGTTCACTGGGTATTGTGAACAAAGTGGATTCCACTATCCTCGTGATCCTTCGCGGCCTAGCTGCCGCCTTCAAAGGAATGGCGGGGGGGTTGTGGCGTGTGCTACGCGCCCGCGCATATAGGCACAGCCTCCTGGCTCAGACTGCAACCTAACTTGCTAGACTGGAAATCTTACTCCTCGCTGTGTATAACGTAACCTGCACGCACACCTCACACCCGGGTCCCTTCCACTTGCTGTGTGGGTGGTGTACAGACCCTGGTCTCACGAAAGGCCTCTTGCATGATGACGCCCCACCAGTGCTGTGACGCGTAGCAGGGGCGTCCCTGAACACGCTATGCAGGTCACAAAGTCCACGCAGCGAGAGAGGAGAGGCTAGCCACCGGCTATGCCTCGAAGATAGTAGAATGAGGGCCTATTCCCCTTCGGAGAATAGGTTGTCAACCCTACCTAATTCTGACCGCACCAACAACTTTCAAGTCTCAAGCCCTACTGGCTGTCTCAGTACTGGTGGTAGTGTGCTGAGTCCCTAATCCTACAAGTGGCCATAGTAAAGAAAACAAGCTAACAGGTGTGTGTGTAACATGGGGATCTTAATACCTAATGTGTCCAGTGTATCTTATACTTATAAACACCTACTTTATACTCTGCAGCTACCTGCTTAACTGCGCCCTGGACACCTTGACAGAACTTATGGTTTTGTTACAGTATCAAAATCAAGTCATACTAGGAACATATATAGCATCCTTGACTGGGAGGCTCCTCGGATTTTTAAACGATGCTCTGAAAGATCCTGAAAGTATGCAAAATGTGCATTCACTGACTGTGCATTGATATAAATGTAGTAGACTGCTGACTAAGTTGACTTTTTATTTACAGCAGAGGCGGATCCACCTCTGTGCACTGCATCAGCATTGAAAGGCAGGCTTGCTGCACTTGCTTCACAGTTTTTGTGTGTGAAACCTTTGCAAGAGTCAGTCCAGGCAACTGCACGGCAGGACCCTCGGGGTGATTCTGGACTTCACGGCAGTCCCACTCACCGATCACAGATTAGTTAAATTTAACTAATCTGTGCACCAACCTTTCGCCGATAGGACCGTCAGTTTATTTGAGACAGACTTTATATATTATCATTATGTTTTATGTATTATGTGGACGTTCAAATCCCTCGTGAAACTTGGCCGTCCGTGCACCCTCGTCGGCGGATCCAGGATTTGGAGAATGCCTTTTATCTGTCCACCGTTCCTCCTCTAACCACATAACATGGCAATGACTTAAATAATATAACATGTTAACAACGCAGTTATTTTATGTATATATACGGTTTCTGAAAGCATCACTTTTTTCTGGGGTGGGGAAGTAGGGGGTCAAGGCAAGTAAATGATAATTATTTGCTGTATTATAATTACTGTCTAATATCAAAGATATTATAGAATTTGCTAAAATGTCAATACTATATGATGTATTTGTGTTAGTGCTGGAAGGTAAGAGACAACTAACTTTATGCAAGTATATTTCCAGCAGTGTAGATAGCTAATGTTTACATTTGATGATGACCAAGAGCTCGAAACAATGTCATAATAAAATTAAAAAGTTATAACTTATCTTTGAACATGTTTTTGAATAAATGAAGCTGTACAAGGAACACCACGGAAATAAGCTGATGAATATACTTATATTCAAACTTTGTGGTGTCAAACAATTTATAATTACATACGTATTTGTACTAGTCTTTAGTTTTCTTGTTATTGTTGTTATCAGGGCTTAACGCTAACTAGTGCCCTGGTGTCCTGGGCACATAAAATCTAAGTCAGGGCACATCAAATCTTAGACTCCTGTGCCCTGATGGCCACGCCATAAAAAAGTACCAGTTATTATACTTTAGCCAAACTCGACCATATATCCACAATGTTGGTATTCCCTATGGTGAAACATACATTGTATAAATGAAGTTTTCATGTTGATCTGTTAGTTGAACTATTTTTTTATTATTACTGCTGGGCACGCGAAAAAGAAAGTTTAAGCCCTGGGTATGTGGTGTAAAGTGTAATTCTAAATAAATCATATCATATCATGTACAAGTAGAAAACTAACATGAGGCACCAAGCTATTTACCAAATAACAAGGATGGTCTGTGGCAAGATATGAATAATAAAGAAAAATTGTTAAGAAAATGTAGTGATAAAAAGAAACGAAAGCAGCTGTTTAAGGAATTCAAAAACATTAGATATTTGTTTGATAAGAAGTTTAGATTTTTAGAACGAAAGGCTAGATATGAAATGTGTGAGGAAATTGAGACCATGCAAACACATGACCCTAAGCAATTTTGGGAAAAGCTGAAAATTTTGGCCCACGGAAATAAACAAGTCAGTACCATTAGAGGTTTATGTTGATGGTGCCAATAATGTTTCAGCTGATCCTGATATTGTTCTCGAAAAGTGGAAAACAGAGTTATGTGGCTTGTATAATGACTTTCACAAAGACAATGAACAACACATTCTATCATTCCGTGCAAAAATCACCGCCAATAACCCACGCTGATTGGTCAATCTCCGTGCTCAATTTTGCGATGGAAAACACGCTCCGAAAAAAACAACACAGCGCTAGTCTAATCTCCTCACAATATCAATACAGCCGCTGACGTAGTAAGGCGTGTTAATGCTACGCGGAGTGCAACAGTTTAGACTAACGCCCCCGCGCGCTCAAAACTGAAGGAATTGACGTCTCCGCGCGCTCAAAACAAACAAAATTGACTTGAATGTTGAATGTTATAATATGATTTATTTTAAAATAAAATCATGAAAATGGATTTTAGTCATGATAGAATGGTGATTGACCACTCGATTGGAGTGTCAATCGCAAAATTGAGCATGCTGACGTCTGATTTACCCGCATGCTCAATTTTGCCAATTACACTCCAATCTCGTGGTCAATTCCTACAATCAATTCAAAGCAGAAATTAAATTGAGTAACATGTTACAAGAACAGAATATGCAAGATCCCCTTTTTATACCACATGAAAAGTTAAATGGGTAAAATGGTAACATCAGTATAGATGAAGTAAAGAAAATTGTAACTAGATCAAAAGTGTTCAAAGAACACTGCGTCGCTAGAACGACGTTGACTTATGGGCAATTAAGATATATACTGAAATAATGTATACTTTACAATCAAGAAATTTATGAATTTGAGGAGAAAACATCAGAATGAATCAGAATCAATATATCCAGCAAAAAGATATTTGTGCTGCCATACAACAGTACTGAATAACAAGATGATAATCAATATCTGTTTCAAATCCAATAATCAATTTAGACGCAATGAGGTCAAAATTAGGAAAAACACCAGGAGTTGACCAGTTACCGAATGAGGTTTTCAAAAAATGATTTGATAATAAATGTCCTCACCAAATTGTTTCAACTCTGTTTAGATTCAGCTAAAATCCCTCCCCCGCCAGTTCAGCGCCCTCTGTTTAAAGCATAAGAAGATCGAGGGTTCTATGCTACTCTTCGCCAATGGCTACGTGGTGTGTCACGGTCCGGCCACCAACCGCTTCGAGGCACGTCGACGTCTCCGCCGCTACGCTCGCCTGGTGCAAAAAGCTGGCTACGCCGATTTAAGACTTACTGGCGACGGGTCTTGTGACGGTGTCGCTGGTGGCCAACGTGGGACGTCGCTTGAGCCTACCCGACCTCCTCGCTCTCGTGACGGGAGCCTCCTACGAGCCCGAGTTCCATAACTATCTGACGCTCCGCACCCCCCGAGCCCACTTCAACGTCTTCTCCACGGGTAAGGTGGTGGTGACGGGGGTACGAAAATTCTCCCATATAACGTCGGACGTCGCCCCTACGCTGATAGAGCTATCCGTCGCTTAACTATGGAGGACTACTTGGACACCGTATACCACGACACTACTAACCCCGCGGCCTACGCCGGTATAAATAAGCTGCGCGACGAGGCCAGGGCGGCCGGGTACGACGCCTCGTACGGGGACGTGAAAAAGTGGGCCGTCAAGAACGACGTCTACACGATGACCAAACCTTTGAGACGTCGCTTCGACAGGCCTCACGCCGCATCCCCGGGTCTCGACTACTTTTGGGAAGCCGACCTCGTCGACTTTAACACCGTCTCTAGCGACAACGACCATTTCAAATATATCCTTATCGCCCTGGACACCTTTAGTCGCTTCGCTTTCGCCCGACCTCTCAAAACTAAAACCCCTCGAGAGAGCGCCGCCGCCTTTAAATCGATCGTCGAGGACAGCGGACGTCGCCCCCGCTACAGCCTCCGCACCGACGCGGGCAGCGAATTCCGCGGCGAGTTTGAGAAGTACCTCGAGACGTTGAGCGCTCGTCACTACATAGCGCGATCCGACATCCAAGCCGCCTACGCCGAGCGCCTCATAAAAACCCTGCACACCAGACTTTACAGGGCCTTCCTCCACACCCAGAAGCACAGGTGGGTCGACATCCTGAGCAACATCGTGGCCACCTACAATGCTTCGACGCATAGAATGACGGGCTACGCCCCTCGCGACGTGACGTCAGACAACGAGGGTCTGGTAGCCGTTAACCAGGCGGATATACGGGGGAAAAACCAAAAAAACCCTCGCAAGACGCCTTACCGCTACGAGCTCGGCGACATCGTCCGCGTGGGCGCCCTAAGGAGAACCTTCGGTCGCCAGTACGATCAGAAATTCAGCGGAGAGCTCTTCAAGGTGGCCCGGCGCTATAGACGAGGCGTCAAAGCCGTCTACAAACTAAACGACTGGGACGACGACCCCATCGAGGGCGCCTTCTACGAGGAGGAACTCGCCGCGGCGACCCCGCCCCGGGACGGTCGTTTCAAAGTAGACCAGGTCATAAAAACGAGAGGCCGCGGTCGCAACAAGGAGGCCTTCGTATCCTGGCTCCATTACCCCAAGAAGTTCAACTCGTGGATCCCCTACGATCAAATCGAGGATCTTTGAGATGTATATATTCGCCGACGCACTCCCCCACCGACCCCTAGAGGTCGTGATACCCCTTCCAAAGCCGGCCGTCCTCGGCGACGGCACATGGTACCTCGCCCTGATGGAGACGGCGCTCCGCCGACTGTCGGACGCGGCGCCGGTCAGACTTCATATAAGCGCCGACTGCGTCGGCTCGGCCATCTTAAACGATCACACCACCAATCTTTTCAGAGTCGTGGACGTCTCAGCCACAGGAAGCGTCGAATACGTCAACCCCTACCCGATAAAAGTCAACCAGCCCGTCCTCAATGTCATACGCGTGTCGCTATCCTCCCCGGACGACGATGATTTATCGACCGTCGAAGGATTCCGCTGCGTTCTACGACTCTCTCGGAGCGATGAGTAGCGTCGACAGACTGCGCGATGCCCCCATGGTCGACGATTGGATTGATCACTACTGTCGCATGGCGGAGGGGTCGATGATCGGTAAGAGCGTCTATATCGTGAAAACCAAGCGCGGTGACGCTAGGAAGAAGGCCGAGCAGCCCATAAAAGCGGTGACGCAGGCCGCCTCGGTGTTAGAGCAAACGAAAGACGCGCTCGCCCTACAGAAAGCCAAAAACAAAAAGCGAGCGAGACGTACCGATACCAGCGAAGACGACCTATTCGCCTAATGATGGCCAGCTCCATTAGAGCCCACGACGAGCGTCTGCCCCTCTTCGCGCCCCCCACCACCAACGCGGGAGTGGAGCACGTGGAGGAGATGGTGTATAGACCCACGAACCAAATCACGACCACCAACTCGTGTCTGGATTTCTACATCCCGCCCAACCCCAAGTACATCCGTCTGGACTCGGTGTCCTTAGCCCTCCAGCTGCAGATCGTCGACCGTCACGGCGCCCCGGTGGGAATGGCGGAAAACGTGACGCTCACCAACCATCCCATAGCCTCTCTCTTCAACAGACTGGAGGTCCAGCTCAACGGCGTCGACTGCAACCCATTTCCCGCCCCGTTCTACAGCTACAAATCGTACCTGGACACCCTCACCGGGTACGGTAAGGACGCCAAAGACACCTGGTGCGAGGCCATGATGTTCTCGACCGAGACGAGCGACATGGACAACCCCGGGTCTTCGTCGACACGACAAACAAGGAGGAGGAGATGTTGGAGGCTTCCAGCAACGCCAGTCTCAAATGGCGTAACGCCCGTACCGCGGGGGGTAAGGTCTGCGAGATAGAAGGGCGTCTGAACGCCGACATCTTCAACTGCAAGCGCTACATGATCAGCACGGTCGGTGTCGGCGTACGTCTCTGGCAGAACAACGACCGGTTCAGACTTATGGCCGCGGACGCGGAGAGTAAGGGCTACACCGTACGATTCGTCGACTGCTCTCTCAAGGTCGAGATGGTGAGCGTCGCCAAGGACACGGTCATATCCCACGAGGCCCTCCTGGAGAAACACGACGCCCTGTACCCCTTCGAGTCGTCGGAGTACAAGGTGTACAGCATCGCCAAGAGCGACCTCGCCTTCTGCGTGGACAACCTCTTCAACGGGCGAGTGCCCAAGGCCGTCATATGCGTCCTGGTGTCTAGCGACGCCGTCAACGGCGACTACGGCCTCAACCCCTACAACTTTGGTCACTACAACGTCAACTACGTGAACCTGTCCGTGGACGGGGTTCCCATCCCCTCCTCCCGCCCCTGGAATCTGGACTTCGAGCGGGACCAGTACGTCGAGGCCTTCGTCAACATGTATAAGATGACCGGACAGTTCGGCAGGGACGCGGGGGCCAGCACGAATCTCCGCGACTACAAGCTAGGCAACACTGTGTTCGGTTTCCCCGTGGCAGCGATGACCGGTCTGGCGACCCCCCTCAGAGAGGGCCATGTACGTCTGGAGATGAAATTCGCCAAGGCTTTGCCTCACCAGGTCAACGTGATCGTCATCGGCAAATTTGACGCCGTCCTCAGCGTCAAAAAGTCGCGCCTCGTACAGATCCACGCCCCATAAGAGGCGTCGCCGCACGCCGAAGTCGACGGTCATGAGCGTTCCCATAAAATTTCACGCGCCGGCTCTCATCACGCTGTCGGGCGCCAGCGGATCGGGTAAAACCGTCTTCACGGACCGTCTCATTAGAAACGCCAACGCCCTCTTCGACCAGCCCATAGCGGCCGTCATGTACTGCTACACGGCCTACCAGCAGGTCTTCGCGACGATGGAGAGAGACATCCCCGGCATCGTATTCTACAGAGGCGTCCCCACGGCCGAGTCAGTCCGGGAGTGGGCCGGGAACGACGGCGCCCACAGGCTCCTGATACTCGACGACCTTCAAACCACGGCCCTGGAATCCAAAGACGTGGCCGACATCGCGACCGTGCACTCTCACCACAGCAACGTCTCGTGCGTCACCGTCTACCAGAACCTCTTCGGATCCGGTAAATACGCCCGAACCATCGCCCTGCAGGCCCACTACATAGTCGCCATGAAGAACTTGAGAGATCAGACGCAGCTCTCGCACCTCTCGAGACAGATTTACCCCGGCAAACCTCAACTCCTGCCGGACCTCATGAAAGTCGTGACCAAGAGAGACAGATACCCCTACATCGTCATCGACCTGAGCCCTCACTCCGACACGGACTATAGGCTGAGAACCAACATCTTCCCGGGCGAGCTGACGCGGGTCTACGCCTTGAGGTCATAAAAAAAAAAAAAAACGAGAAGAGAGAGAGAGAGAGAATGGCTCTTACCGCCCACGCGCGCTTTCTCAGAATGTTTCTGAAAGACACCCCGAGGGACAGCGGACGTCGCGCCCAGAGACAGCGCTACAACCTCCTGAAGCACGCCCATAAAGGCGAGATCATGGCTCTGTGCGAGATAGCTCTGAACATTCTAGCTAAACGTCTCCCGGTGCCGACGCATTTAAAGGATTACTTACGCAGAAAGGTGACCGCTCTTAGACGTCTGTCCAGCAAGTCCGCCTCCGTCCTCGAGCGTAGAAAGCTCCTGACGCGACCCTTGACCGAAGCCCTCTGCGAAGCGGCGAGATCGCGTATAGAGTGATGGCTCTGAAGCACCTAGACGGGTTCGTGATGGTTCCCGAGGAGATGTACGCGCAGCTGACGGAGACGCGCGCCACCACCCAGGCCCCGCCTCAGGACCAGTCGCCCCTGACGGCCGACGACGTCATCGAGGCTCTTCCCGCGAGTCTTAGAGAGCGCGGGACGAGGCTGGTCCACCTCCTCCGCACGGTGATGGAGTGGAACCAGCGCGGCGAGATTGTCAACCGCTATACGGACACGCCGATTCCGGGTAGCAACGTGGTCAACGCGGTCCGATACCTCCTCGGCGACGCGGGAGCCGACGACCCCGCCAAACGCTACGTGGTCGAGGTAGCGCGCGACACCCACATACTGCCCGCCGTCGGGGAGGAGGAGGAGGAGGCGGTCCCGAAGAAGAAGAAGAAGAAGAAGAAGAAGAAGGGCGCAACGATCTTAGGAAGAAAAAGAAGACCCTCCTAGAGAAAATAGAAAATAAAAGGACCCGCAAAAAGACGGTAAATAAAAAGGGCGCCGTAGAGAAAATAGAAGAAGATAAAAGGACCCTGAAAAAGAGTCCCGTAGAGAAAATAGAAGATAAAAAGATCCGGAAAAAGACAGCGAATAAAAAGAGCCCCGTAGAGAAAATAGAAAATAAAAAGAAAAAGAGCCCCGTAGAAAAAATAGAAGACGAGATGAGCTGGCTAACTCTTTGAGACCTCCATCGCCCGTCAAGCGATACGGCAAAAGTCGTTAATCAAACGCCTCACCTTTTGACAGCTCAAACCAAAGTCGTTAATCAAACGCCTCGCCTTTTGACAGCTCAAACCAAAGTCATTAATCAAACGCCCGCTCGTCTATATAACCGGAGGGAGACCGGTCACATCCACCATTCGTACAATGACTGACCTGTATCAACCGAGTCGCGCCGTGACCAAAGTGGCTGAGGGCTACCGCATCGTCGGGAACCCCTTCAAACCAGCCAACGCCATCACCGTGAGCGACACCGCCTGGAGGAAGCTGGCTAGTCTCCGAAACGAGATCGACGCCGCCTTTCGAGACTCCGTCGACAAGGACTGGGTTCTGGAGAAGACGTCGTCAGGCGACGTACGTGCCAGCGTTAGCGTATTTAACGGTAGGCCCTACGTCCACGTGAGGGCCTGGAGCGGTCGATTCCCCACCAGGAACGGTACCAGCGTGAGGAACTGGGGAGAGTTTGTCGAGATCCTACGAGGCGGAGACGACGACAAGGATAGCGGTATCGACGTCGACGAGGATGAGGACGTTAAACTGGGCTCCGAGACGTACGCCACCATCCTGACCGAGGGCGCGGGGACGGAGATGCGACGTCTCTGCGAGGGGTGCGTCAACGATTGGCCATCCCAGCTCGATCACGCCTGCATCACGGGCTGCCCCAGCACCGTCGCGGAGGCGGTGGCCAACGTGTCGGTGACCCCCGAATACTTCGCCGTTCGTCTCGCCCAGGCGGCCATGGAGCGCGCCTACGTGCTGGGAAGGGTCCCGAGAGAGGTGCTGGACGAGGTTATCGCGCGACACGACGCCCGTCTTCGCGCAGCCCTCCGCGAAAGCCTCGGCAGAGACTACTGACCCGCAGAGACTGGATGTATATATTAAAAAAAAACTAGTTACGTGTACGTGGACTGTGTAGATTAGATTGATTTCGTGTCATTGTATAAGAGTGGACGTATTTTTTTTAAAAAACTATAGATTGACTAGTTGTGTGTACGTAGATTAATTAATTTCCTGTCATTGTATCTATGCTGTGTAGATCAAATTGTTTTTAAACAAAATTGTAAAAACCTATAGATTGACTAGTATATACGTAGATTATATCTATGTGTATGTGTGTATATACGCTAATAAAAGAGAAAAATTGTAATCAATTTCTCGTCATTGTATATACGCTTATATCTATGTGTGTGTGTGTAATAATAAAAGAGAAAAAATTGTAATCACCCGTCTCGCTTGTATATATATACGCTTATATCTATATGTGTGTGTCTAATAATAAAAGAGAAAAAATTGTAATCACCCGTCTCGCTTGTATATACGCTTATATCTATGTACGTGTGTGTAATAAAAAAAAAAAACAGGAGTTCGCGTTTTGTTTTTGTTCAAGCCCCTTCTTATCTAAAGACCCTATAAATACGTATACCTTATCTAAAGCTTGACCCCTGAACCTTTTAGGTTAATAATTTATAGTAATCACGGGGCCTCCAGTATCTTAAAAGAAAGGGGGGGATTCTCTTTATATATATCGTATTCTAGACATCCCTCTATATATATAACGTATTTTACAAGCCCCCTAATGACCGAAGGAACAAACGTCTTTAAGACTTTACACTTTTTTATTCACAGTAATATATACAGAACGTCTTTGAAAAAAAAAACTTTTCACGTTTTAATCCTCAGTAATATATAGAACATCTTTAAAACACACACTTTTTTATTCGCAGCAATATATACAGCATCTTTACAAAACCTCTCACTTTTCTCATCCTCAGTAATATACAGAGTATTTTTTTTAAAAACTTCACACTTTTTCACATTCCCAGCAATATATACAGCATCTTTACAAAACTTGCCACGTTTTAATCCGCAGTAGTACATATACAGAGCATCTTTATAAACCTCACACTTTTTTTTATTCTCAGTAATATATATACAGACCATCTTTAAAAACTTCACACTTTTTTCACATTCCCAGTAATATATACAGCATCTTTACAAAACCTTACAACGTTTTATTCGCCGTAATTACGGCGTTACATATCTATGGGTAGCTCTCTCTCTTAGGTCTTTTAATGGTAATTTTAATTTAGGTAGTACGGCGTACGCGCCTACCCCTCTCTTCTTACGTATTTCGAATCTGCTGCCTTCCGCGTTGAAAACGTCGTCCCATAGTAGATTGCCCTCCCCGTCCAACCCGCATTTACAGAAGAAACATTCACCACGGGACGCCATTTGTATCAAACACGGCCTCGCCGTGTGAACGCCCGAGTGGCAACAATTAGAGCGTGTCACGCTGTTTCTGTCTCTCTTGAAGCACAGTGTCATGGCGCAGAACGGGCACTGAAACCCGTCACGCTGGCTGTCCTCCTCCGGCGCCAGAGTCGTCGGTCCCGACGTTGACGGCACCCTCGACTTCCCGTCACGAGACGATCTGCTTGGCGGGGTCTGGAGTAAACAAAAAAAGACCTTTTTTTTTAAAAAAAAATATAACCGTCTTCTTCTCGGAGTCATTGAAAAATATGTCTATGTTTTACGCTTTTTTAAAAGACTCGGGAAACGGTAGCGTTAAAAGAATCCTACCGGTATTGGAACTGGCTCGTCTTCAAAGTGTAGAGCTGTCCAGAGCTCGCTCCACGACGGGACCGTAGACCCCGGACTGGCTTTGGTAGAGCGCGCGCCGACACAGCCCGACTCCGCCGTCCGTCTACAACACAAAAAAAAGACGTCACTAGAATAGACGGGTTAGTTAAGATGGGCTTTATTCCATTTTGGCGTTGTTATATGTAGCGTAGGGGTGTGGGCGAGTGCGTGGGTGACTGCGTGCGAAGAATAACGTCCCTCTTCTGACACGATTGTTACAGCGATGTGGTAAACGGAGTGAAATGTCTTTTGTAATAGATAAAAACCCCGTGGAATAGTAAAATTAAAAGCAAATCCCCCCCCCTTTTTTTATGGTTTAAAACGCGATGTTTATAGTGTAAGGAAACGTGTATATAATGACCTTTAAGCAACAGACTCGTAAACCCAATACATTTTTTTTATTCACCACAAGATTACAAATATTCTAGCATAATTATACATAGTCAACATACGATAATCGCCTCTATAACAAAGCGTTTATAATACATAATAAACCATAATTATACATAGTCAACATACGATAATCGTATCTATAACAAAGCGTTTATAATACATAATAAACCATAATTATACATAGTCAACATACGATGTCGTATATATAACAAAAAGCGTTTA